>LNDK02000066.1:4631487-4727214 GCA_001455915.2 Samsoniella hepiali | reverse complement strand
GCGCGCGTGGCCCCCCCCCCCCCCCCCCATTCTAGGGCCAGCCACTGGGGCCTGCAATAAAGTACACTACTTGCGACTAAGCAAGTTGAGTTTTGCAGGCGACGGCGATCCGGCCCCCCGAAAAAAAGACCTTAGAGCGAACGGCTGGAGGGCTTTCGGCCGACGCAATGTATGGTGGCCGTGTCGCTAGGCGGCGAACTGTAGTCGGCAGTTTTTTTCCTATTTGATAGTTACTCCATACATGACAAATATCGGACGTAGATGGGCCGAATTGGAACCAAACGTCAAAACTCAATCTCGTTAATAACGTCACTTTTCAGCCGATGTGCAAAGATGAAAGCCTATCCGTACATGTCCGGGGCTTTGCTCCGTGCGGGCGTCGGGGAGTCCCCGGCACGAGCCAAAAAAAATCTTCCTGACTGGGAAGGCGATGACGTCGTGTTTTGTGGTTTAAAGCGGTCAAGCCACGCGCGACTTACACCACTTACGTAGTTGTGTGGCATTCCTGTGGCGGTGCGCGGGTCCCTTTTACGTGTGGCTTGCACTGGCAATTGGCCGCGACGACACATGTTGACGTGTGAGGCGGTGCAAAAGCTGTGGCTTGTATACGAGCCTAGAATACGTATGCGTGTGTGTGTGTGTGTGTGTGCGAGTAACAGGGGAGCACTCGGCAGATACGCAGATGGGCTTTTGAGAAGCATGCGCGTTTTGATGCTCGATGCAAGCCTCTGCCCATCATGACATATCGTCAGAAGAGAATAGAAACATTATCCGATCAGAGACATGCGTTGCAGGGCCCAAGCACGATGACGACAGAGGCGGGCTGCCCGACAAGAGGCTCCTGGCTAATCAAGCTGTGACGTGTGGCTGGCCAATCGCAGGCCCGGAGGAGCTGGGGCGAGCAATGTAGCCGCGTCTCCATTTTCGGTTAGTTTAGCACCGCCACACGGGCTCTTGCGGGGTCTCCAGTGGGTTGCAGCGTTTTTGGCATTGAAGGGTTCAGCTGTGAATCGCAAGTGGCTTCCCTATTGTGCTTCGGGGCCGGCGGCAGATGAATAGAGGCGTGTGCGTTTCGTCAGAAATGGTCTTAATTTGTTCTGTCTAAATCCTATTGACTGGGTCGGGGAAGGAGCGGCAGGTTGAGCAAAGTGCCGTGCAAGCCCAGGTCAGAAAGGCGGATGGCATGACACGCCGACGTCAATATAACAAAACACGAGGAGAGATCGACCGACATGGCGGTCGGAAGCCACAGCCGGCGCCGGCAACCTTGCGCGTGCAAACAAGCATCAGGCCAAGCATTCAGGTGTAACTGCACTGTCAGACGGGTACTCGTGGCTTATCTGTCTAGACTCAAGTCTGACAAAGTCGTACAGTACAGGCTCTCTAAGAAACAAGCCGGAGCCTTCTCGGTATCTTTTCCAAAAAGAACAAAAACCCCGCAAATCATTCTTCCATCATCATGGCCTTTGTTCCCGCTTCTCGTCGCAGCGATCGGTCCCTTTGAGCGAGAAGCACAGCTAGGCTGAGAAGAGAAGAGAAAAAAAACGGATCGGCATGACGACATTTGGCTGCTGTGGCTTAGCGCCTCCCCATCAGCGAAAGCCAGCCCGGTGTGTTGCTCTCAGGCACCGAGAAGCACCGGTAAAAGAAAAAACCGTAAAGTTTCGCAAGAAAAAAAAAAAAAGACCCTCGACCCCGAAAATGCGGGTCACGCCCAACTACACACATGCACCCCGGCTGGCTGATGCTTTTTTTTCTTTCGCTGCCGATTACTGAACCGCTTTTTCCGACGTAGGTGTGAACTGACATGGCCGGACCGGCTACTGGATTTTTGAGAAAAGTTCTTGGCGGTGGATTTTAAGATTTTAGGATTTTGGGGGAAAGAGGGGGGAGCGGCAGTCTCTTGAGACTGGAAGCAGCAGAGGCCGCGCATTGACAGCAGTTTTCAATACAAAACAGTCAGCCAGAGCAAAAAAAACAAAACAAAAAAAAGCTTACCTACTTTTGGCCAATTTCGCTTCCGCCAGCATCCCGCCAGGTCCCGCCGTGTCCCGCTAAGCATCGGTATATTCCACCCCCTGCTCCCGCTGGCAGGGGACGAGGAAGAAAAAAAAAAAAAGGCCCTGTTGTGCTGAGGCCAAGACAAGAGACAGAGAGAGAGAGGCGGCAGATGGTGCATGTATTCTGGCAGCCAAAGTTGCATCAACGCATCTGGCCAGCATCTTTTTCGTACAGCACATCAGACATGGGCTCCGTCATGTGTTGCTGCTTTTTCGCTGCCCTTCGTCCAATGAAGCCGTGTCTGCCGCCCCCCGGCCTGCAAGCCCCCGTCGTCAACGCTACGTAGCACTGATATAACCCATCCACCCATCTGTTATGCTTTGCATCACCAAATAACCGCCTTGGGGGGCTCCACGCAGCCCAACGCCGCCAATCGTCACCCCCTCGCGCCATGTCGACCCGATTACTGGTAGATTGCAGCATCATCGGCCACCGTCCACCTTTATTCTTCCTTCTTGGTAGACTCGTTTCGTTTATTAGCCTCGTCCCCCCTCTCTCTTCCTTGCTTCCTTCTCTGCATCAGCCACGTTTTTTTTTTCCTTGCCTTCCCTTGCGCCGTCAGACCACTGCCAACTGTGGCGCCCTCTCTAGCCTGCAGCCAGCTGCCTCCCAGCGTCCCCTCTTGACTACAAATACAAAGCCTCTGCACCAGCCACGAACGTTAGGAGCCTTGCTGTGGCTTGACCTGAACGCTTCCTGTTTCTTTCTTTTCTCGTGAGCTGCACCAACCACAGCTGACTACTACGCGCCTTAAGGTATGTCATTCTCATTTCATTCTTCTTTCAACTGCCATTTCACTCTACCCTTCTCCCTCCTCGCTTTACCGCTTCTTCCCCGTGTCTTTTTTCTGTCCATCGCATGCCCCCTGCCCAGCGTACTCCAGCGAGTGCCTCAGTGTGCTCAACAGCCCCAGGGCGTGCGTGTAGTGCAAGGCCTGCGGGCCCACAGCACGCTAAAACGAGCAGACTAACAGGCCAGGGTCCACATATCTGGGGTTCTCGAACCTTTGGCTCCTCCTCTGCAGCTGGCCTGTCGTGCCTGGTCCAGACTCCCGAGTGCCTGCACTTGCCCTGCCCAAGTTTGGAGCGGTGCCTGCACTTGCCTGCTTTGACGCTTCCAACCCGCCTGCACTCGCACCTGCTGGGAAGGCCCCAGGACCCTCATCCTGGCCTCCGCTAGCACCGGCTGCAAGTCTTACTTTTTTGGGGTGTGCTTGGATGCTTGACGGCTTGGGTGCTTGGGTGCTTGACGGCTTGGGTGCTTGGGTGCTTGGGGGCTTGGGGCTGCTCAGGCCGGCGCAGGGTTCCTCAGAAACGCCTGGGGCTGCCCTCTGGCGGCGCTGGACCGGCCGCTACGAGCCACCGGCAGCCTGCTGGCGTCGTACCGCCTGGCCCCCACCACACTGTCATCACTCGCACTCTCTTATACTCCCCATCGCCGACCACACTCCTCAAATGTCTGCCCTTCTTCTCTCTTTTCCCCAATTCCTGCGCACTCTCTCAATACCAACTTTCTATCCTTTCGTTGCATTGGTCATTCGTTCCTCCCACCCCGACTCTTTGTCAGACCCCCTCGTCTTTTGTTGCGCCTTACCTGCTCGCCGCGCGACCCCTGCAAACGCTCCTCACTGCGCTCCCGACTCGCAAACTCGACGCTCGCTCACATCCCGTCTCTCTGCAGGCCTTGCACCTCAACACCTTTGCCGTCACCATCTATGAAGCGTCTCGCTACGGCCAGGGTGCCTCAATAACGCATTTACGATCCGAATTTTATATTTTCCTTGCTCATCCATCCCGTCACCCCGTCGCCCTCGACTCCTCAGCCGAGGCGAATCCGCCCCTGCAAACGCAAAGGCCCACGCGACCCGACATACTGCACCAGGCCCATTAACAGCGCAGGCCTATTAACAGCGCCATCACCGCCGCCATGTTCAGCCAAAGGTAGCTGCCTCGCCGCTGTGCCTTTACCTCTTCTTTGCTAATTTGTTTTTCCAGAACGAGCGCCCAGAAGCCCGACGACGAATTGCTCGCCAATTTTCGCCAACAGTTCCCTCAAATCGGTTCCACCGCCGAAGGGGGCTCACCGGGCATTTCTCAAACTGCTGGTGCCCCAGATATGACCACAACGGCTCTCGCTGCTACCAAGTATGTCGGCTCATTGATACAGCTGATAGCTCCCATCACTGACATTACCAGCATTCGCCCAGAATTCCATGATCAAGACCCAACACCCAGAGCCAACAACGAGCAATGGCGGTTCACACCTTCGCTGCTAGATGCCAACTCGTTTGGCTTTAACGCTTTCGGCCATGGCAACTCCGGCCTGTTTACCCCGGGTATACATGGCCCGCAGCAATTTTACCAATCTCAAGCTGGCGATCTGCATACGCCCACCATGGCCATGCTCCAGGGCGTCACGACGCCTTTTGGTGCACCTCCCTCGTTGGAAGTCATGCAGTCTAGTGCTGTCATGGACCCTTCAGCCTTCCACACTGTACCCAGCCAGCATATGCCTCCATTTCAACCCTACCTCCAAGTACCCGGCCAACATTTTGCGCCATCTTCTTTTGTCCAACAAGACACCGGCTACGAAACCATGGAGCAAGATCCGTCGCCCATGGGGTCTGAAGAACCCGACCCCCGCCTGATTGGTCTGAAGAACCAACTAGCTGCAAACGCTGCGACCATGAGCCTTCCCTTACCACCGTCGGCCGAAAAGTTTCGATTCCATTCGACTCTCAATGCTGCCACGGCTATGGTGAAGCAGGCTGACGAAATTCCCATTACTTACCTTAACAAAGGGCAGGCTTATTCTCTCTCCGTTGCCGATACGCAAGGTGCCCTTCCTGTTCAGCCCGGAACACGATACCGAACTTTTATCCGCGTTTCGTTCGAAGACGAAGAGCAACGTGCCAAGCCTAGTGTATGCTGGGGCCTGTGGAAGGAAGGTCGAGGTACGAACGAAGCTCATCAGCGTGGTGGCAAGCTCCAAGCAGTTGAATACGTCGAAGCTAGTCAGCCAGCCGAAGGTGACGATAAGAGAACACGCATCGAAGTCGAATCATCATCATTTGACGGCTTCTGCGTCACTTGGACTCCCGGTACTGCTGGTGCTCCCGAAGTTAGCATTGCGGTCCGGTTCAACTTCTTGTCCACAGATTTCAGTCACTCGAAGGGTGTCAAGGGCATTCCTGTGCGCCTTGCCGCCAAGACTACGCAGCTGTCAGGAGGAGACGGAGTCGATATTAGCAGCGACGCCAAGCCCGACGTCAGCTACTGCAAGGTCAAGCTATTTCGAGATCACGGTGCGGAGCGCAAGCTTTCAAACGACGTGGCGCACATTAAAAAATCGATTGAGAAGCTGAAGCAACAGATTGCTCAGGCCGAAAGCGGCGTCAAGGATAGCAAGAGAAAGCGACAGAGTGTTGCCTCCAAGGCCAGCGTCGACTCGCGCTCCGGAAAGGTCCAAAAACACAAGAGAACATGGTCTATGTCTTCTACCAGCTCTAACAACGGAGGCCGGCCATCACTCGAAGACGATTTGCACTTTCGACTACAGACACTGCAAGACATGTTTACTAGCACCCGCCCCATCAGTGTACTATTCTTGCGCGGCGAAGAGCAAGATGATATGGATCTGCACCCGGTTTCCATGCCAGGTGACACGTCTCCTGCTACTCGCGAGGGCCGCAACTGGCAGGCACGCAGCGGACGCAGCTCCGTCCGAAGCTCCCTCGTTTCACCTTCGCCCAGCTCACTATCTCTGGCATCCCAGTCGTCAAGGGGCGGCCACTGGCAAAATTTTGACTCTCGCGGTCCCGATCACGTTACGACTGTCAACCGGACGGATGATTCTGGTACGCTGAGCGGGTGGATTGAGGCGCTGGGCGTGGACCCGTCGTATAGACCGCCACAAGAACGCGGGCCTAAGCCTGTGGCCTGCTTTTACGTGCAGTATGACGACCAGTCTACGGAGAAGCGCGAGTACCATCGTGCCATTTATCTGTATCAACGGTCTCTTCCAGAGCTGAATAAGCAGGTTGCTGCCAAGTTTGGACTGGATGAGAGCCGCGTTCAGCGAACAATCCACCGACTGCCAAGCGGCCTCGAGGTGGAGCTGGACAATGACGTTATACAAGAACTTCGCGAAGGACAAGACATGCGACTCGAAGTGGAAGAGATTGTCGAGCAGCCTAGCAAGGAATGGCAAATGTCGGTCGACGGCGAAGAGGCCAAGGAGGAGAACCAGACACAACAATCAGTGGGCTTGGTCTTGCGCCTTATATTTTAAGCAAACCAACGGAGATGTGTTCTGTCGCAAGTGTGGCCATTTTCTCGCTTTTCTTTTGCACATTGGCAATCCTGAACGGATATGTGGAGGTGTTTTTCATTTTATTGATATAGAGGAGCCTGTTGGTTCTTCCATATTGGATATATATTTTGTACTGCTCTGGACAAGCGGCCATTCACGGCGTCAAAAATGGGAGGCAAGAGGGGCCGTTATGAACTCGGCTGGACCGTTACGAACAAAACGTTATGCATTTGCAAGGAGACGGGCGGTGGTAATGTACACTATCTGCTAGAATTTTGCGTGTCGGGCGTTTACGAGGGTGCCCGAACAGGGATATTTAATGAGGCAGCTGGCCGTGAGCCTGCTGCGAACCTTTAATTACAATAATTGATATTCATTTACCGCAAAAATTACCAAGACAAGTGGTGAGTGAGATGTGGACTTTTGCGAAGGTGATGCAAATCAACCATGTTGATGGGTTTGGGGGCGGATGAAAGTCGTGAGGCAGTGGGCGATACGATGATCCTTGGGCTTGGCGAGGCCGAGAAGATAAGAATAGCTTCGATTGATGGAATCAAGACGTGTTGGCGCAAAACAAAACCAAGAATGATGTAAAAATAGCCTGCGGGTATAAAAAGGGGAATGGGCTTTTTTTGTTTCTTGGTTGAAAACAGGTTTGCAAGCCCAGGTACGAAATTAGGCAAGGTGGCGGTGCAAAAGCCCCAGCCCGCAGTGGTTTTTTTAGACACTTGAAAAAAATCGACCCAGGTCTAGACTTGTCTTGAGCCGTTGGGGAGAGCGAGCCGGGGATTCAAGCCGTAAGGGGGAGGGTGTGTGCTGAGGGAGTGTGCCAAACGAACTAGTTACAGGGCATGGCCGCTGTAGTTATAGTAGCTTATAGTGGATGGCTGCCCTGTATTACAGTGGATTGCTGCCCTGTAGGGCTTATAGCGGTACAGGCATAAGGCTCGGAGCTGTGCTCCGCCACAGCGACAGCAGCTAGCATGCAAGGGACCCCTGGAATGGGGGCTGCAGCCTTTTGTTAGGCGGGAGCTCATGTCTTGTTCATCGCCGATCTTTAGGGGCGACCCTTGCAGGTAGGTAGGTTGGACTCGAAATCGAAAACAAGACGAGGAGGGCGGGAAGAATTGGCAAGTGACTTATCAAAGGTGTGCAGTTCCGGTTTGCTGCTAGGAGGAACGACACTCTGAAAAGATGTAGGCTCACTGAAGAGTGTTGCATTATTGAAGGCGAATACTTGCAGATCTGTAAATTGAAAACAGAAGTAGCCCTGCAGCAAACAGATAGTTGGGCAATAGCAGTTTCGCTCCTATGATAATTCAAAGCAAGACAAGGCAAAGGTGTATCACACGATCCCCGCATCCAGCTTCTTTCCGGCTTTTCCGTGTAAATTTTGTTCAAATCCCCTCTCCACGGCCGTGACGTAGATGGCCCTCCAAGAACCAACATGTATCCTTGGGATCATCCTCCGGCGGTCCCCTAGTGTCGGCTTGGCGATGTGTCGGCTCTCTCTCTGTCCCCCTCTCCACTGGACGACGTCCTAGCGTCGCCTGCTGCGCCACCAGGGTTCAGGGACAACGCGCGCCAAAAAAACCCCCAAGTTCCAGAAACAATGCACAGAGAAAATTCTTGGCTGGTCTGGGTCTCGTCGGGCCGCCAGTCGTACCCCTGGTTCTGTATTGGGCAGGATGCTGGTTGTATTACCTGTACCGCGCATTTGTCTCGAGCCAGTGATGCCGGGATTAGAATGCGGGGGAAGAAGGACATAGCAGGAAGCGGTGGGCGGCCTCTCGGGTATAGGTCTGATTTTCATTTCGGTTTACTAGCAAATGATATATTACTTGGACGTCATTGCACGCAAATTTTATCGAATGCTGCTTGTTGCAAGTTGGGACATCAAGCGAAATGCTTGGACTCCGACTACCCGGGAACAGCACAGCTTTGGAAAACATTGGCATTTTGATATGCAACTTCTTTTTATTTGCAGCAATGCCGCATATGTACTCGTATGCTCTAAAATGCACATTATATACCCACAATGCCACCATCGAATCCCTGCCACGCCCCTCAGCCATCTCATCTCGTCAAGCCCCATCGATGTGCAGCGCATCTGATGCCACCATCTCCTTTTTCCATGTTTCCCATCCACTCCCGCACACACTCGCCCACCTGATCCCTCTTCAGCGACGCTCCTGCTGCGTCTTCGGAAAGTACTTCATGTAGCGAAACACGTAGTGGCCCCATGTCGCGCCCTCCCCTTCCCCGGGGGGCTTGCACGGCGCGTACTCGTCCAGGTCGACGTCGAGGCTGCGAATGACCTCGAAGCCGCTCTTCCGGTACATGCCCCACGCGGGGTCCGACGAGTGCACCCACGCAAACACGTCGTTGTCGTCGCAGATTTGCGTGCCCCAGCGCAGCAGCGCCGAGCCGACGCCCCGGCCCTGGTACGCAGGCGACACTGTCAGGCCGATGATGAAGAGGCAGCGGGTGTTCGCGGGCATCACCTCGGCCATCCAGGCCTGCATGTCGGCGTCGGTGAGGGCGACGAGGCGCTTGATGGGGTCCGTCTCCTCTTCCTCGGGCGCTGCCGTGGCCTGCCCTTCTTGCTCCTGTTCCTCTTTTGGAGGCTTTGCCTCCTCGACGACGGGCTTGGCCTCGGCGGCCTCGGCGACGCGCTCTTCAAAGTACGGCATGCTCTTGGGCACGAAGCCCTTGATGCCCCAGTTGCAGACGCCCATGATGTCACCCGTCGCTTCGTCGACGGCCTTGAGTATGTGGCACGTCCGCGACGTCAGGTGGCTCGGCATGCTCTCGAGCGTGTACTTTTCCATGTCAAACGGCTCCTTCTCGCCTAGCGCCTTCATCTGCGTCTGGCGATCGCTCTCAAACGCCTGGCCGGCGAGCTTGGCCACGGCGGGGATGTCCTCTGGCTGGAGGCGCCCGATGCGCATTCCTGGTGGTGACATGATTTTTGTGGAATACTTTTATTTATCTTAATTGTTGGTGATTTGTTTGTTCTGTATAGAGCATGGCAAGGAGCAGATATCCAAACCTTGGACATTGTGGCTTTTATAGTCGCTCTCCAAACTCCATAGTGTATAGAATGGTGGGGTAAAGCAGTGATATCTAACACGACGCTTCCCGGCTGAGTCACTCGGCCGTGCTGATGGCGGCAATTGCCTGCGAAAGATGCAGATCGGCCAGAGTTTCGACAAAATGGAGGTAATCCGATTTCCATGCAGTTCCGTGTACGTAAAAGCAACACATAGCGAACTCAAGCCCACCCTGGCCCGCCTCCCCGGCTCGCGTGCCTGCCTTGTCCACCCGTCACCATGCATGTCGAGGAACTGGCCCCACTCAACCGCAAAGCTTCAATTTTGGGCCCGTCTGGCTTTTTGAGCCTCACTGTGCTTCACACTTCCTTCATACCCAGAGACGCCCACGACAACCCCATCGATAGCCGCCGGGCGGCCGACTGCGACCCGCGAAGCGACCTCCATACACAGTTTCGCCCCCCATTTCATGATTGCTGCGCTCGCCTGGTCGAGACGCCAGATATCCTCGCCGCGCGCCATGGCGTCCGCCTATGGTCACTACAATGGCGCCGGCAGCCAGAAGCGCAGCCAGTTCACAGTCACGGCGCTCGGCCGATGGTCGAGCCTCACCAAGACGCTTCCTGGTATGGTGTATCAGGTGTCGGTCGATGAGCAAGCACAACTGACATGTGGCCCCAGCTGTCGACAAAATATCCGCCCTCCACATCTATGACTTTGATAATACCCGTACGTTTGCTATTACCTCCGTGGCGATGTAAACTAACATGGAAACATACAGTCTTCAGAACCCCCCTACCAAACAGCGCATTATGGACCGGCCCCACGATCGGCATGCTGTCGAGGCAGGACGCATTCATCAACAGTGGCTGGTGGCACGATAACCGTATCCTCAGCGCCACAGGCCGCGGCATCGAACACGAGGAGCCCCGCGCCTGGGAAGGCTTTTGGAACGAAAAAATAGTCGAACTCGTGCGCCTAAGCATGAAGCAGCCCGACGCACTGTGTGTGCTGCTCACTGGCCGCGGCGAGCAGCGCTTCGCCGACCTGCTCCGCCGTATCGCTGCCAGTAAGCACCTCGACTTTGACATGCTCTGTCTTAAGCCGCAGGTCGGCCCGGACCACCAGAAATTTGCCAGCACTATGAAGTTCAAACAGGAGCTGCTCACTGAGATTATTGAAACGTATAAGCACGCCGCTGAGATTCGCATCTATGAGGACCGTCCGGCACACACACAGGGCTTCCGCGACTTCCTCGAGGATTATAATAATGCGCAGCGAATCCAATTTACGCGCGGGACCATCCAGGCCGAGGTGGTCCAGGTCAATGACACGCAGACGTCGCTAGACCCTATCGTCGAGGTGGCGCAGGTGCAGCGTATGATCAACGAGCATAACGAGGCCATGCTCCAGCAGCCCCTCCATCTACGGCCTAATGCGCTACGCATTAAGAAGACAGTCTTCTTTACGAGTTACATTATTGAGCCAGAAGACTCCAAGAAGCTGCTGGAACTGATGCCCATTCCGAAGAAGGCGTCAGGCGACGGGACACGCTTACACGGCAACAATATCATCATTGTCCCGCGACCGTGTCCGAAGCCCATCCTGGCCAAGGTGGGCGGCCTCGGCAGCAAGATGACGTGGCAGGTCACCGGCACCGCATGTCACTATGGTAGCATCTGGGCAGCGTGCGTGCAGC
Source organism: Samsoniella hepiali (assembly GCA_001455915.2). Classification (NCBI taxonomy): domain Eukaryota; kingdom Fungi; phylum Ascomycota; class Sordariomycetes; order Hypocreales; family Cordycipitaceae; genus Samsoniella; species Samsoniella hepiali. Next base: position 4,716,090 of record LNDK02000066.1, on the reverse strand, counting down.
CCATCCCCCCCACGGCCAGCTACCACAGCGACAACCGGATCCCACTCGTGGTGCTGGCCCTCAAAAAAGGCGCGCGGCCCGCCGACGCAGGCAAAATTAACACCTGGTCTGCGTTGCCGCCCGAGAAGCGCTTCATCTTTACAACAACGGTCGGTGAAAAGGCCATTTTGCGTATCGAAGCGGATGATCCCCGCGAAGACGAATACGAGAGCCTCTTTGCAAACAAATCCCACAACAACAACAGCAACAACGGCGGCAACAATAAGCGGAAACACAATGGCGACGACTGGAATCCGCCCAGACAGCCTGCTGCCGACGCAGCGGCGGCGTCGGCCCATGGCGGACCACGCGGTGGTGGTGGTGGCAGAGGGGGCCGCGGAGGACGAGGCGGTCAAGCATCTGGACGCGGCGGTCAAGCATCCGGACGCGGTGGCCAGGCATCTGGACGAGGACGCGGCGGCGGCAAGAGCAAGGGCAAAGCCAAAGGTGGTTTCGCGCACTACCGTTCCCTCGACGATGTTGGGTCCAAGCATACGCCGTCCGAGGTCAACTATGACGACGCGCACCCGCCGGCTAACGCGCCAACGGGTCCGCGCGGAGGCAAGAGCCGACCGACCGGCGGCGGTGGCGGCGGCGGCGGCGGTAACAATGTGACTGATTTGCAAAGCTATTACTGAGCATTAAAGAGGGTGGGCTCTCGATAGATCTGCTTGTGAAGAACATGGGGAGGAGGGCTGAGGAAATGCATATGATATTCCCCCCGCATATTGCTATTTCGTGTGTCCAGGGAAGAAGGGGACCAAGATCTGTTTTGTTATTGTTGCTGGCCTGTGGTGGGAAACTCTGCAGAATAGGCCGTCCATTGTTTTTCTCTTTCATGTTTGGCGTTTATCGGACGACTTGTTAGGTCTATTGCATGTACACATAGACACAAATAGCTTGCACACATCAACGTTAAAGCAGTCGTAAATGACTTTTTACCACGCTATCAAGAGTTCTCATGACACTGGCGTGTAGCGTTAATGTTGTGTAATTGTATATTCCCTGGTATTTCCCTGCTTTTTCATCCACAAGCCATTCTTATCCCCATTTTTTGGTCCCTTTTCTACACTTTCTACTCGTCATCATCATCGTCGTCGCTATCGTCATCCTCCTCCTCCTCTGCATTCTCCAACCACTCCACAAGGACCCTGCACTTATCCCGGAGCGTCGCCATGCCGGCGCCGTCGACCGCGCGCTCATCCTCCCACCACTCGAGGATGCCGTCCTCCTCCAGGACGTCGAGCGCGTACAGCTGCTGCATGAGCGCCGCCAGCACCGTGCCGGCCTTGGCGGTGTCCACGCCGCCGGCGCCGACGCTCGTCGTCGCGACCTCGCACAGGGCCGTCTGCGTGGCGAGGATGAACGCGACCTGCTCCGTCTCGCCGCCGCCGACGCCGACCTCGTCGATGAACTTGACGGCGCCGGCGCGCGCCGTCAGCGCCGTCTCGGCGGCCTTGCTCGGCTCCAGGGGGCCGCCGTGCTCGCCGGCGACGACGAGCTCGGCCGCGCGGCGCGCAAACGCCGTGGCTACGGCGCGGCGCATCATGTCATCGGATGCGTTGTTGGCGAGGCGCAGACCCATGAATTCCAGCTTGGCCGAGTCAAAGTCGCCCGAGACGGCGCGGAGCGCGTCGAGCAGGCCGTGGACGGCGTCAGCGTGGAAGGACTCCTTGCCAGCGGCCTCGGGGTCGGGCTCCTCGCCAAATGCGGGCTCGCTACCGTCGCTCGAGTACACCTCGGAGGCGAGCGTGGACACGGACGACGTCGATACGTTGAAGCCCGCCATGGAGTAGATGAGCGACTGCTGCAGGCGCGCGGGGTCGTCGTCCTCAAGTTCGTCGATTTCTGGGTCGTAAAAGGCGGCGCCGACGCCGCTGTCACCAACGATGGCGGCATCGGAGGCGACGGGCTTACCGAGGGGCGAGAGTGTGGAGATGGCGGTGTTTTCGGCGACGACGATGCTGTCGCCAATGTGCACGCCAAAGGAGAGGAGAGCGCCAGGGGAGATGCTGGCGCTCTTGCCGACCTTGGTGCTGTCGGCTAGGATGGCTCGTGTGATGGTGGCGTCCTCGTCAATGGACACATCGTTCCAGACAAACGAGTCCGTGAGGGTGACGCCCGTGCCAATGACGCAGTCGTTGCCGATGATGCAGTTGGCAATGGTGGTGCCCGCGCCGATGGTGGTGTTGGCGCCAATGATGGAGTTGCGCAGACGCGCGCTCGAGGCGTGGCACGCGCTCTGCTCAATGACGACATTGTTGGGATGTGTATGATATGAGGATTTCGGGGAGAGGTTGTTTTCGGGAATAAAGGGAAACGTCCAACGACCGAGGACGTCGCGGCTGATGGCGTCGTACATTTGCAGGTTGCTGGCGCGGGCGGCGTAGCCGTCCTCGAGAATGTGCGTGTAAATCATCTTGCCGTTGAGCTCCCAGTCCTTGAGGACGCCGTGCAGAAAGTTGCGGCGCGGCAACTCGTAGTCGAAGCTCTCGGACCACAGCGCGAGCACCTCTGGCGTGCAAATGTCGACCTGGGCGTCAATCAGGTCGGCGCGGACGTCAAAGTCGGACGAGAGCTCGTCGGGGATGGCCGGGTCGAGCAGCGCGTAGTGGTCGCCGCCCAGCGGGCTCATCTCGTCGTAGTGCAGGCAGCGCTTGGTCTTGTTGTCGACGACGAAGACGGGCGTGATGGCGTTGGCCTTTGTGCGGTGGGGGTCGTGGCCGCCGCTGCGCAGCACGCACGTCATGATGTTGAGGCCGCTCTCCTCGCGGCGCTTGCGGTGGGCGGCGAGCACGCCGTCGAGCATAATGTTGGACACGAGGTCGCCGTGGACCAGCACAAAGTCGCCGTCGATGAGGGACCGCGTGTCGAGGTCGCGCAGCACGTCGCCGGCGGAGCGGGCGTCGGCCACGCGGATAAACTGGATGAGGGAGAAGGGGGAGGATTTCGAGGCCGTCGACCACCGCGAGCGGTTAACGTGCTCCTCGACGACGTCGGTGCTGGCGCCGCAGTAGAGGTAGACTTCGTTGACGCCGTTCATGGCCAGGAACTCGAGCGTGTACTCAATCAGCGGCGTGTTGCCCAACGGCAAAAGACACTACAAATGTCAGCGCGGTATACAGCCGGGGGGACCTCTTTGGTATCGTACTCGTGGCTTGTCGACGGTAAACGGCTTGAATCGATCTTGGAACGAGTCGGCGAGAATCTAGAAGCTCTTGGTCAGTCGAGCCCTGGGTACCCCGCGGCAGGAAGGGCTGCCTTACCACCGCCTGCAAGACGTCCTCGCCTTTGCTTTCGGCGCCCGACTTGGCGGGCTTCTTGCCCTTGCCCGAGCTGGCGCTATTCTTTCCCTTGTGCGACATGATTGCGCGAGAAGAGGGTGGCGGGTGGGAGGCAATGCGCGGGGCCGGAAGTTGAAGAGGAAGCTTTCCAGGGTGGGCTGTGACTCAAAATCCATTCACGTTTTAGTGGATTCTTCAAGCTTCTGACAGAAGTTGGAGTACTGAGTACAAACAACAATATTCATTCAAGCACACGAATTGCTGAAATCCTCAAATTAAATCAAACAATATTTGCTTGTTCAAAAGCTTGATAAAAATAATTCTATTTTAAATGCAGCTCCAAGATGGACGTTTATGGTGCGCCTGCGATCTAGCGCCACTTGAAGCGTTGACCCATGGCTACCAGTTTGCATCAATCAATACCTAATGTTGGGCCACTTCTAGCTGAATAATATAATTGAGATACTTGCGACCCAAAGATGCTGTTGGAAGGTGGATCTTCTAGAGTAGAGCTCCTCAGACTGAGCAGTTATTCCTGACCAGTAGGCGATATTGGTATGGCGGTTTGTGGCTTCATACAAATATCTTTTTCTTCATCTTTTTTTTTCTCTTTTTCAATCTTAACTGAACAATATCTTGGAATATTCTGTATATTCGCAGAGACTAAAAATAGAAGCAAGCAAGACACTGTTCGCATTGCACTCATACATGGGCCAAGTTGCCTCGGGCAGCTTCATTGCGTACCCGCCTCTCATTGGCCAAAAGACTGTCACCCATGTTTGTCCTACTTTTTGGTGATGGAGTCACCTCGTCACCTACAACAACTAACGACAGGACGAACATCTCCGAATAACCTCGTTCAACCATGTGATACCTATCGTGACCTGCTTAAAACATGCCGGGCTTACAGGCGACACGACCCTGCTAAATTACTTCGAGTGCCTCGCAACAACAGACGATGCGTGTGCTGGGGGGGAAGATGGCGAGCCTGGCTTCACATCCTTGAAGAAGGACCATGCAGCGAGAGAGGGGTGCATCCGGCCCGCAGCGAGCCAATGAGCAGCTCAAGTTTCAACCATCAATGACCAACCATGACGTGCGGAGGAATCCTCCGAGGAGGCAACTTGGTCGAAGTCTGCTCCCTGCTCCAGGCTGAGCTGTGGCTTCGCTTTATTGTTACAGCTACGCCTGACTGCACCTGACGGCAGCGCCGGGATCGCGCCTGTTTGTGCCCCGTTGCACTACAACGACGGACTCGAGAGCCCATTGCATAGCTACTCGGCAGCTGAATCCGCGAGCGGTGCCTGGCTGTCTACCGACCCAACTCTGCGTCCGCCGTTGCCCCCGGACCGTTTCTCATCCTGTCAGCAATGAGCTCTGGAAGCCACCGCAGAACCCTTTTACCAGCTGGCCCGACGGCACAGCCCTTTTCATTCTCCCACGGCCCACCGAGAACGTCGCTGCGGCAAAGGAGGCAACCCGTGCTGGCAGCATGCGATCGTTGCAAGCAGCACAAAGTGAGGGTACAACTACGTTCATGGGAATCCCAAAAAAGAATTCTTCAACTGTGGCGAGAGAAACTGCATTACTCTGACATGTCACGATTTGTGTTAGTGCGACGGCGCTCGGCCCAATTGTGGGCGCTGCTCAGCGCGTGGTCTAGAATGCACCGACAGACCAGCGCCAGCCGGCCTGAAGCGCAACAATGCGGCACTCAAAGACCGCCTTGACACACTCGAGGAGCTTACAGAGTTGCTGAGAACCCGCTCCGAGGAGGAGGCCTTTGTCATTGTCCGGCGAATACGCGCAGGCGCCGATGTGGGCTCTTTGGTGCGGCAGATCCGAGAGGGCGATTTGCTTCTGCGTGTGCATCGAGCGCCGCTCGACTGGCGCCGCTTGGGGCTGCCGCGGCCGGAAGAGACGGTTCGTTTCCTAGCGCTGCCAGGGACACAAGCTTCACTATGAGAAGCAATGAGATTGTGGGCAATGGGAATGGGTGCACCTAGGCTCGTTGCTGTCGATGTGGGACTGGGACTGTATAAGTGGTCTGGATGAGACCGGCTTGCAGTGCTTCGAACAAACGGTCGAGAATGCGCAGCAGATGCAGCTACTCGAGCAGTTTCCAAACACTACCGGTACGAACAATAAGATGCATTTTTTTGCCGCACCCTCATAGCGTGGTCCATCTTCACCCATGTCCCATGTGTAAGTCGAGAATCTCTACGAGTTCTTGATGACAAATTACGCTTGCCCAGCATGCATAGTATGTATAATTTCATCACGGCGCTGCTTTTGAATGCTCTGAGGGCAATGTACAGCGGTACCAGCCAGCAAAATAAGATGTACGAAAGAGGCATCTTCTCGGTCTCACTCTGCCAATACCTAGGAGCCGACCTAAGAAGAGCATGTCTTCAGCTCGGACCCGGCTTTCTCTAAATGAAGTGGTGGTAGACGGTAGGATATATGGGTTTATTACCAGACTGAGTGTGATTCAAGCGTCGCTACTTGATCTTATTGGATAATAATCGCAAGGAGAGGGAGTCCTGTCAGTAGCTCGCTACGTATTCCATGGAGTGATCTTACGTGTGTTTCTCGGAGACCCTAATGCAGCTAGAGCCTCTTTAATGGCTTTGCTCTATCAAAGTGTCAGCCACGAAACGGAAAAGTTAATGAAAAAGAAGAGAGGAAGCACTCTGGGCCCTTACATGAGGACGAAGACTCAGCGCCATGGTGAAACGCTGCAACACTTCATTCAGGTCTGAACCCCCCGCGTCCATCACAGCCTTGCCGAGCAAGAGATGTATCTCGGCGTCATCGGGCGCCATGGCCAGGGCGGCATTGAGCTCGTCGGCCGCGTCATCCGGCTCCTCCATCCGGAGGAGGAGCTTGGCCGTCTGCACCTTGGTAAAGACGGCGAGCCGCTTGGACGCGTGGGCTTGCGCCGCCACGCGCCGGATGAACTTGAGCCCCAGCTCGGGGGTGCCCAGCTCGTCGCAGACCTGTTTTTGCCACCAAGACACGTTAATAGGTTGATCTCACTCAAAGCCAAGACAGAAAGAGAGAAGAAGAAGAAGAAGAAGGAGGAGGAGGAGGAGGGGAAAGCTGCCCCATACCCTGGCAATATTGGTGAGCACCACGGCATTGTCTGGGTTGACCTTTTGCGCGATGAGGTAGTAATGCAGCGCACGCTGCGGAGCCCCGAGCCGCTCCTGCACGCGGCCAAGCCCGACCCAGGCAATGTAGTGCCGCGCATCGATGCCCAGCGCCCGCCGGAATGCGAGGTTCGCCTCGGCATACTCTTCGCAGTCGTGGTATTCGTGCCCGAGGAGCGAGTAGGCGTGCGCAAGCGGCGGTTGCAGCTGCGTGGCGCGGAGAAAGCCCGCGAGCGCCTCCTCGCGCCGCTTCGCGAGCGAAAAGGCGCAACCGACGGCGCACCATGCCTGCGGGACCAAGTAGTGCGTCTCGACGAGGTCGTGGGCCTGGTACGAGAGTTGCACGTCGTCCTTGAGATGCCACAGCACGGCGGCGCACACCTCGAGGTCCTCGGTCCACGAGGGGCAAGCGGCGCGCAGTGCTTCAAAGGCTGACTGGGCGTCTGCGTAGGCCATCCTCTCATAGTGCGCACGCGCCGTCTTGCCGAGCACCCATGGCGTGGCCTGCTGTGCAGCGGGAAGGGTGGCGAGGGCGTCGAGGCACGCGCGCGGCTGGAAGCGCTTCAGGTGATAGTATGCGGTGCCCAGCGTGAGAAACAAGTCATAGAGGGGTTTCAGGTCATCTTCGTGGATAGAGACAGGACCTGAGGGGCTCATCAGACAAGTGACTACGGATTTTCCTTTCTCAGTCTTGGTATCTTGTGTTGCTTTCGTGGTGCGGCTGCTCGGCTGGCTTTCGCGAAGCGGCTGGCGAGACTTTGGCTCCAGTATGGCACGCGACGGCCGTCTACCGCGACTAGAGCTGCTAAGATGCTTGGGAGGGGGATATGGCTTCAGTCGTGCACTTCTTCGCTCAGGCATGATACTGCTGGTCGACCTGGGGTCGTTTGATTGTACGGTTAGTTGCTCGAGAGGGAGGGCACCCACCGTCGTGCCTTGTTTTCGCTTGGCAGACACTTGGGCTCTGCGAGGGGACACACTAGAGGAGGCAATTATGTCTTCCGGATCTCCCATCGTTTCGTCCACCTCATCGCCGGCCAAAGAGACCGAATCTACCGGCATGGACACGATTGTAATTTCTCCTGGAAGCTTGGTGGATGACGACTGAGGCTGAAAGATATTTGACAAGTGAAGAGCCACACCTGTGCAGGTCAGTAACTGATGATGACCTTGGAGAAATCGTAGACGGACCGCTATCGCAGAGATCGGTAAAAGCATCCCACATGAACGCATCTGCTCTCAAGGCCTGAGCGTAGGCCTCAGCTGCCTTTCGTAAATCGCCGTTGGCCCGGTGCAGCTTCCCGAGGAGGCCGTGCACTGCCGCTGCATCTGGAATAAATCTATCCATGAGCGGTTCACCTACGACTATAATACACATTAATACCAAGCCAATGGTTAGGAGATGTGGTCGATGTCGCTAGCTCACTACCTGAGTGTAGCACCCTCCTCAGCACAGAAATGCCATCGCGGTACAACTTGAGCCGCAGACACGCCTGGGCGAAGATGTATGCGCAGCCGACATGCTCGCCGTGGACGGCTTCGTCATGGCTGTATTCATATGCAGCGGCACAGCGGGCGAGACGCAGGCAGCACAGCGAACGTAGATGGATCCAGCAAGTGTTGTTGTGATCCTGCGCATGCAGACGGTCGAGAAGGAAGAGAGCATTCTCGACAAGGTCGTGGTCTAGCAAACGATACACTAGCCGCAGATTTGCATTGTCGAAACCCGGATCATCATTCGACATTGCGATTAGTGCTGGCATAGGCATTCCGGCGTTGCCAAGACACGGGCCCAGGGTCGGGTATCATTTTCGAGTAGTATAAATAGTTGCACCCTTGTGCAACGCAATGTAACCGATGCGTTTCTCATAACACGCGTGGCGTGAGTCGCGAAGCAATGCTTTCCATGACCCCAGGTTCTACGTAGTTCATGCAAGCCGATCTTGTGCGCGGTGCGGCTGCTGTGGACAGCCATGGATACAAAATGCTGAGTCGAGATCCAATCGATGGCGCTTGACCTACTGCCGCCGCCAAATATCTCGAAGTGCACGGGTTGTAGTGCTGAGGTTTGGCTTTGCTGTCAACACGTGGGTGGAAAGCGGCTTGCAGTTTGGGCATCTCGGTTGCGTACAAGCCCTCTCGGCTACATCCGCCACCATGTCGGCGTCAAGTGCAGATTCTACCTCACTGCCAGAACCCAGCGGTTCAAAACGTAGTCTGGTCAGTTCCCAATCTGGTTTCTTGTTCTGTGTCCCGTGGTTCTGTGGAGCACGACTTGCTGGCTCCTAGATTCGCCAAAGTCTCGGGTTCGTCTTCCGTCTACAAGTCTAATTCCGCAAAAGTAAAAATAGAAAATGGTACTAGACTGGTTTTTGCAGACCGGCACTGAAAAGAATGGCGATCAAATCGCTGCAGGTGAATGGATGCAGACGCCCTGAAATCGACCTGTCAACTTGTCGTCAGGCGCCAGAGACACAGTAGGGGCGCGGGGAGACATGTCGTGGCAGCATTCCAGAATTCTGGGCACGGGCACCCAAATTCGAGACACGGCAAGGTACAGGCTAGTGTCGCCTCGTGGTGTGGTGTGTCCATTGACGGCTAGATCCGAGAAGCTATTGAGGGATGCTGGGGCCTGATTATGCGCGTTCGTTGGCCGGCGCAAGACACGTTTTTGCGGCAATTTCAAGCGTCGAGGCTAGTTTTCTGGTCTTGTGAAGAAGAAGAAGAGGAAAGCGAAGAAAGGACACGGGTCTACGATGTTGATTGCGTGCGTGATGGCACCTTGTGGGCGATGGCGCGTCCTTTTCGATCGACACGAGGTTGCTTCCCCGGCTGCATCGAACTGGGGCCCACAGACATGGGCAGAGCAAGTTTCTACCAGTAGAGGTTGGCGATGAGAAGCCGGCTGGAATCTGGCGTCTGGCAAGTGACGGTCGGAGGCTGGCCATTGACGAGTGGCAGCATGGCAACGTTGCAGCTGGCGGTGAGGTTTTGCGACGGCGAGGAGCAAGACTCGGCTCACGACGAAGTAGAATGCCGGTTGCAAGTTTAAAGTTTGGCTGGGGAGGATTTCAGGTGGCACAGGGCGGGACAGAAATTGCGACATGAACGGGGCATTACTTTGCTCGTGGTCGCTGGCGCAGCGGTTCCAGGAAGAGGCGCGAGTTGGAATGCGCTGCAAAGACGTTGGCTTTTGCAGAGACGTGATGATTTTCCCCTTTCTTCTCCCGCAGTCGCCTTACTAGTATTATTAGTGTTCGTGTACCAGTGATTAGTATCTACTAACTAGCGATGGACGTGGCTAGCAGCAAGCCGCAGTGGAGCGAGGTTGGAAAGTCGACAGGGTCGCAGGCGGGCAAGAAGAAAGTGGCCGCCAATGAGGCAGGAGGGCCAAGTAATAGCGCGCGGCGATGGATGGGGCGCTGATCCAAGTCGATGGAGCATCCTCTGAGAGAGGTGAGGCCGGTGAGGTTGATGGTGTCTTGCGCCTGCATTACGGCGACGCGAAAAGGCGAGGTGGATATGCGGGTAGTAAGCCTTGTTTGCGCTTGGGGTTGGAGGCGTCGGAGTCGAGGGATGCTGTTGGTGGTGGTGGTGAGAGCGATGATGACGGCGAAATGATGGTGATGTGATGGCGATGGTGCTGATGCTGGATGCAATGTTTGAATGTTGAAGAAAAAAAGGCCGTAATGCAGCTTGTTGCTTGAGACAGTGGAGGACCCCTCATGCGGCGCGGCGCTGGATATTATTAGGTCAGTAAGCTGTACTCTAGGTGCAGGTACACTGGAAATAGCGGAAGAGCGGCAGGGAGACGAGGTACCTGAGCATCTGGGGCAGCTGAAGCCCGACACGCCCACTGTACACCACTGTCCACCCAGTGCACCCCAATGCACACCCAGTGCACCCCAATGCACACCCAATGTGCACCCAATACACAGCGCACACCACTGTAGCGGCGGGAATCCCACCACCATGCACCGTCGTCGCCCACTGCCAGCATCGATGGCTACACCCTCTTTCTTGCCTCCCCTCTTTCCGTCTGTACCCAGGTACCTCTGCTTGCTCACTTGCTCGGCTGCTTGGCTGCAAACCAAACTGCTGCGCTGCTGCTCCTCGCCGTGGAACATTGTCCACATTTGCTGGTACATGGCACCAGTTACCACCAGTCACGACGCACCACCACCTCAACTACCACCACAACCACCACCTCAACCACCACCTCGTTCGTCCTCTCGTTCGGCTTTGCCCACCTGCTGCCCGCCAACCCCCCGAGACGCTCTCTCTTTTTGTCGTTGGCCAGCTTCTCATCATCTTCGTCTCTCACTCACTCTTCCCCCTGCCTGTATTCTCCCGTCCCGCCCCTCTCCCCGGCTAAACTCTCCACCCCGGCCTTGAAACCTTGTTTCTGTACAGATATTTCTGGGCGCGCCAGTGCACAAAATACGATACCTTTTTTTTTATGCAGCGCTCGCGGCATCCCTACTAAATATTGTTACGGCGATTACGACTGCCCCTGCCAATCAAGCCTTGCGCCGCCCGCCGCCACCGTCGCCGCCTTGGCTGAGCGAAACCACCTTGGTCGCCCGCCGCTACTATCCGGCCGCTTATTTTTTTTCCTCTTCGTATTGAACCTCGACAAATTCATCTCATTTCCTCCCCCGGGGGCTCCTTACCAATTGCTGGCGCCAGTCATCTCTTGCGGCCGATTTAGCGCTTCGTCGCGCCCGCCTGTCTTTTATTCCGCGCTCGCCTGGTCGACTTCTCCGCTCCGTCAACCACACGTTCGGCGTCCCCGGTCGCCAGCCTCCGATCCCCTTCCTCGTCCTCGACAACAATCGAAGTGCCTCCTACCCTGCGCCAGCTGCGAATCCATCACCGTAGCTGCTTGCGCATACCTCGCCCGAGTTTCTTGGATCGCTCCCAATACGCATATTGCTGGCACCGGCCTTGTCTGTTGTACGACCGCTCTCCTGGCCCACCTCGTCTCCTGCGAGGCGCCGACGCTGCAACCTCGCCTCTGCGCCTTTTCACTCGGCGCCTTTCCACCTCGTCAGCCATCATGTCCGGCGCAGACCTTGGCCCGGCCCAAGGGGCAGGCAACAATGCCAGTGAATTTGTAAGTCGTCTTGCCCCTGCTGAGGCGTCCATACGGTACTAACCCCTTCGCTACAGGTTCGCAAGTTGTTCAAGTATGCCAGCTGCTGTCACCTGCCACGCCTAACCAATGCTAACCTTGCAGGATGCTGGAGGATCCCTCGCATCAGGACGTCGCACGATGGGGAAAGGATGGAGACACATTTGTCGTTGTTGAGGTGCCTTTCATCACCTGCGTTCCTTATTTGCCCAATCCAAGGCTAACGTCACATAGGGCGAGAAATTTACCAGATCCATCCTTCCCAAGCACTTCAAGCACAGCAACATGTCCAGCTTTATTCGCCAACTAAACAAATACGATTTCCACAAAGTCAAGCCATCTGCTGATGCTGATGGTTCCGCGCCGAGCGGCAACGTACGACACCTTCGTTTCGCCTCCGCAATCTCACTGACACATGGCCCAGGTCCTCGAATTCAAGCACCCATACTTCCGCGTCGACAGCAAAGACGATCTCGACAATATTCGCCGCAAAGCCCCTGCTCCCAGGAAAGCGCCCCCGCCCGAGGATTTCACCACGAGCCAGCACGTCAGCGTCATTTCCGAACAGCTCACCGCCACCCAGCAGCAGGTCCAGCAGCTACAAGAGCTTTTTGCCGAAGTCTCACAAACCAACCGGCTCCTCGTCAACGAAGTTCTGACTCTTCAGAAAATGGTCAACGCGCAAAAGGGGGCCCAGCACGAAATGCTCAACTACCTGACCGTCTACCCGGGCCGCACCAACACAATGATGAGCCGCCCGATGGCCTCCAATGGAGCCGTTGTGCAGTCTGACGGCGACGAGTCCGCCCCTGAGTTGCGTCGAGCGCGGGAGCTCCTAGCCAGCGTCGCACCGGATGCCATTGCCGATCGCGAACTCGAGCGTCTGCACGATGTGTACGGCCCCATGACCGACTCCAGCACCATGGTCACCCCTGTCACCATGCCCGTGATGCACGACCCCATCACCGATCTCAGCCGATACCCCGTCTACCCAGTCGGACAAACTGTTGGCATCGATCCGTTTGCTTCCGACCACATCCAGAAGCTGCCATACGCCATGCCTGGTGATCCTGCGGCCGCCGGTGCGCTTGCTGATCCCCACCACCACGCCCAACAGCATACACCGACTTCCTCAGGCCCTACTCCCGTCATGGGAACTGCTGCGCCTGCCAACACGAGAGAGGCGCCGGCCATCTGGGGGATCAAGAAGCCCCACGTTTTCCTCGTCGAAGATGATCCTACTTGCGCCAAGATTGGTATCAAGTTTCTCAAGTCTATGGGGTGTGAAGTCGAGCATGCCGTAAGTTGCATCGTTGGCTGCCAAATAACAAATTGCTGACAAAATTTAGCCTGACGGTGCCGAAGCTTATAACCGAATGAACGCTGTGGGAAGAGACCACTTTGACCTAATCTTTATGGACATCATCATGCCCAAGCTCGACGGTGTCTCGGCCAGCATGTACATACGACAATCTTGCCCATCGACCCCGATTATTGCCATGACGTCGAATATTCGACCAGACGAAGTCAATGGATATTTCGAACATGGTGAGTCTCGTACCAATCGTTTTCGTTTTCGAATGTCTTCTAACTCGCAGTGCAGGAATGAACGGCGTCCTGGCAAAACCCTTCACAAAAGAAGGAATGCTCAAGTCGGTAAAATCAAATCTCGCTCACTTGCTCAAGAATCCACCTCCGGCCGACGGTGGTGGCGCCTTCATCATGCCTGCTATCACATTCATGGATGGTGCAACATCCGTCAAGCTCGAGCCTCAGACGGCTGGTGCAGCCAACAACTGGCCGAACAATGGCATGCAGCAAAGCGACGTTGATCACGGGTACGGCATGGTGAATGGTGCTGCAGGATACCCGATGGCGGGCGGAAGCCGGCAACCATATGGTGCAGGCATGGACGGCTCGTCAGCACGAATGGGGCCGGATCACGAAAGTCCTCCAGAGAAGCGCCAACGGCTGAACACTTCACAAGGCAACTTTGCGTAGGGGCGCAAGAAAAACTATCAATGGCAGCGGGCGCAATCGAGGTAGTGAGTGGACGCAAAACAAATTGGGCGTCGAGAGGTGCGGACAGGCGTCATTTTATGGTTGGCCCTTGGTCGGCCGCCGCCCTTCCATGTTGCGGTCGATTGCGGTCTGGACCAGATGCATCGGGTGGGGTTCGGAGTTCGGGGCTTGGGTGATGCAAAGTGACATGTGCCCTGATGTACATGCATCAACATTGGGTTTCCTGTTTTATTTTTATATTTTTTATATTTCGTACTTGGATCAAGGAAGAGTCAAGGCAGTTTATGTGCTGGAAGCAAATGGGCTCTCTGCGCTGCTTACGGCGTTTTTTTCTCCCCTGTTGTTTCTTCTTTTTTTTTTTTTGGCTGGCAAATTTTGGTTCTGTTGCGACATTGAAGAGAGCAGAGAGCAGAGAGCAGAGAGCAAGAAAAAATTGTTTGTTTTTTATGCTGTGTAACCATTACGCGCGGGTTGGTGCGTTGCCAGGTTCAAGTCTGGACGCGCCCATGACGAGGAACCCTCGGGGTCAGAAGCCACGAGGCGGGAGGGACGAATGAGCGTTAACTTGTTGTCTTTTTCATGTTGCCATAGTATTTATAGCCAGATAGCGACTGGCGCTTGTTGAAGCGTTTGGAAATATATATTTTGGATACTTTAATGAGGCTGTTCTAACGCGATGCGACAATTTGCATGACTGATCCCGGCAGCTAGCTGCGCATGCAGTCCATATAGTGTTTGACAGCATGTATCCCAGTACAGCGTGGCCAGTGCAAGACTCAGACTCCTTTATTTGGCGCGGTGTCTCAAGATGCACTCAACTTGCGTATCGACCGTCGCCGAGGCCAGCCGGTGCATGTCGCGGCTGCTAGCTAATTATGGCGTCATGCTCTCTGACATGTCACCAGTTGGAAACTTCCAAGCCATCTCCCATCTTGCCAGAGGAGACGTACTCTCGCCGCTCTACTCCAACTTGGTCTCCCGCCCAGGCCCTGCGCCAGGCTCTCTCCAGCGCCGCGTACGTTGGCGAGCGGCACCATCTGCACTGGCTATTACGCTCTCTCCCCCCTGCGGGACGAGGACCCCCTGAGATGGAGGCCTACATGTTCTCATAGGCAGCGCTGCCAGACGGCGCGAGGTAGGAGACATGCTTGCTGCGGGCGAGGGTCTCGTCGGCGGCGGGGAGTCTAGCGAGGGACAGAAGCTAGTTGCAACAGGGGCCGTGCCGGCATCTACCAGCGGCACGAAGCTGGCCGAAATTGTGATTTTGTCTTTTGATTAATGGCTTCCATCTTTCTTGGGCGTGTAAAGTTAGAGGCGAGGCCCATTATCCTGTTCTAAGTCAATCGAGCAACGACTATTCTACCGCACGAAGTGCCTAACATACCATCTCTCTCTTACTGTTCCAATCGACCTGCAAACAGATCATTCCATTCGACTTACAGAGGTCATGGCAGAAAGGCCAGTAGTCTTGCAGCACGAACATGAGGCTGGTTATCGGGGGAATCAACCTCAGACTAGACAAAATAATAAAATCTCCTCAATGAGTCAATAATTAATTCCACGAATTCTTAAAGCGACGGCTGTGTTGCTCCGAGGATGCCTCTGCCACAATGTACTGTCCCAGCGGAAAAAGAAGTGGTCCCATTAATGTGCACTGTACGCGTCGCGTCCACCACGGCGCGTCCACCATTCACCTTCAACTTTGGGGCCACTACTTGCACAGCGAGAACTCGATCAATCGAGATTATTTCACCCACAATATCCATCGAATTTACCAAAACTGAATCATGCCGCACGCAGAAGGTAGCTCGCCCGCGGCCGTCAAGGACGAGCCCATCGACGACGCCGGCATCACCAGCAGCATCCCACAGGGCGACGACGACGATGACGTTGACATGCTCGACGCCAGCGCCGCCGCCGCCGACGCCGCCGCTGTGAAGAAGTCCGACGTCAAGCTCGACGACCTCTTTGCCAACGACGACTCGGACGACGAGTTCCCGTCCTCGGCGCCAGTCAAGGCCGCCCCCAGCTCACCCCAGGGTCCTGCCTCGCCCACGTAAGAAGCGACGAGGTATTCCCGAGGCAAAAGTAGACGCAATAGCTGACTGGCGGTGGACAGAGATATCTCCGCCCTCAAGGCCTCGGACCCAGAAGTCATGCGCAGCTTCTACCAGCGCCTGTTTCCCTGGCGCCAGCTCTTCCAGTGGCTCAACCACAGCCCGACGCCCACCAACGACTTTGGCAACCGCGAGTTTGCGTTTACCCTGCAAAACGACGCGTATCTGCGTTACCAGTCCTTTGCCACGGCTGATCTGTGAGCATCACACCAAACCGATTGACCCCCCTACTGGATTGCACGCTGACAGAATGCAAAAGCCTCCGCAAAGACGTCCTTCGCCTCATGCCCTCCCGTTTCGAAATCGGCCCCGTCTACACGACCAACCCACGCGACCGCAAGACGCTGCGCAACTCGTCCGCGTTTAAGCCCCTCGCCAAGGAGCTGTGCTTCGATATCGATCTGACAGACTACGACGATATCCGTACCTGCTGCGACAAGGCCAACATCTGCAACAAGTGCTGGACGTTCATGACCATGGCCATCAAGGTCATTGACGTGGCGCTCCGGGACGACTTTGGCTTCAAGCACATCATGTGGGTGTACTCGGGCCGTCGTGGTGCGCACGCGTGGGTGTGTGACAAGAAGGCGCGCAGCATGGACGACCAGAAGCGCAAGGCCATTGCCGGCTATCTCGAAGTCATCCGCGGCGGTGCACAGAGCGGCAAGAAGGTCAATGTGAGGCGGCCGCTGCACCCTCATCTTGCGTAAGTACAATTTCTACAGCTTGCCACGCTCGAGTTTCAAAGCTAACCTCCCCACGCAGCCGAAGCTTGGATATTCTCAAGACACACTTCCAGGAGGACGTGCTCTCCGTCCAAGATCCCTGGTCCACCGACGAGCGCGCCGACAGGCTTCTGCAGCTCCTCCCCGACCGCACCCTCAACGAGTCTTTGCGCCGCAAGTGGGATGCCGCGCCCGGCCGCACCTCGACGTCCAAGTGGGCCGACATTGACGCCCTCGCCAAGACGGGCGCCAGCAAGAACCTCGACGCGCGCGCCCTCATGGAGGCCAAGCAGGACATTGTCCTCGAGTACACCTACCCCCGCCTCGACATCGAGGTCAGCAAGAAGCTCAACCATTTGCTCAAGTCGCCCTTTGTCGTCCACCCGGGCACCGGCCGCGTCTGCGTGCCCATTGACACCTCGACCGACGGCGCCATGGAGGACTTTGACCCCCTCGGCGTGCCGACGGTGCAGAGCCTGCTCGCCGAGATTGACGCCTGGAAGGGCGACGACGACACGGAAGCGGGTGCGGCCCCTGCGGTCGCCGACTGGGAAAAGACGAGCCTGAAGCCCTACGTAGAGTACTTTCGCTCGTTTGTCGCCGGCATCATGCGCGATGAGCGCGATGCGCGCGTCAAGAGAGAAAGAGAGGAGGAATCCATGGAGTTTTAGACGGGGAATACTGGTAATGACGATGACGACTGTATATAAATTGGTGTTTTATTTGTCCAGCATGGTTGCATTTTGGAATTTTGGGTACGGGTGATCGGGGGTTTACAAGGATAGCACCACTGGTTCACACGAAATTGAAATCATTCTTGAAGCAAAGTTGGCTCTTTGATTTGTTTATGCAAATGGGTATCTGAGTCTATGCAGCTGCAGTCCCCTCCTTGGGCGCCTCCTCCGCCGCCTGCTCGCCATTCTCCTCCTCTGCTTGCTCTTCGGCCTCGCCATTCTCTTCCTCCTCCCCGCCGTCCGCCTCCCGCAGCTTGCCGCCCTTGCGCTTCGGAATCACGCTCAGGAACGCCTGGCCCCAGTCCTCAAACTCGAGCCACTTGAGCATGATGTCCACGACGTGGTTCGTCGCCAGGACCTGCCGGCTCTGCATCACCATGAACTGGCCGATGGGCAGGCGCGCGGTGCGGATGCCGCGCTCGCGCGCCCGCCGGTAGCACAGGCCCTTTTCGCGGTTCTTGTCCACCAGGCCGCCCACCACGTACGTCGTGTTGGGCTCCAGCCGCGACAGCGTGTACGGCGAGTCGGATGAGAGGTACACCACGTCCTGGTACGCCGGGTCTAACGGCGGCTCCGCGTCCGGTAGAGGAAACGGGTCCTGCGCGTCGCGCGGCCACGGCACGGGGTGCTCTAGACTGCGCTGCAGCGGCCCGATGAGCTGTTGCTGCTGCGGTTGTTGCTGTTGGTTCTGGTTTTGCTCGTCCGTCGCGTCTTCCCCCGCCGCTGGTGTCGTCGCCGTCGGCTTCACGGTCATCTGTGCGCGCGTCTCCACCGCGCACGCCGCAAAGTCACCCGCAAACACAGACGCGCCTTTCCAGCTGTTCTGCTGGGCCTGCAGCACATTGTTGAAGCGGTCCGCGAGCTTGCCGCGGAAGCCGGCGATCCACAGGTGCGAACGGTACTTTGCGTTCCTGTTGTCCGAGTACGCGCGCGTGACCTGGCTGGAGAGGGAGATGCGCTCCTTGTCCGTCATGTACTGCTCAAAGTCGCAGTCGATGACAATGGCCACGGGCACGAGGACGGGGGCGCGCTTGTCCCGATTGTACACCGCGCGGGGGTCTGCGCCGCCGGCGATGAGCGCGGCGCGCTCGGCGCGCACGCGGAGCTTGTGGGTTTGCCGCTTCTCTTTGCGCTTGAGGCGGCGGTCCTCGCGCCCGCTTTCCCACTCCTGCTGCTTGCGGAGGCGCTTGAGTGCGTTTTTGGACATGGGCGTCTGCGTCTGCAGGTGGCTCGCATCATCGTCGGGGACGGAAGGGGCCATAGGCGGCGGCTGTGAGGGATAGGAGGTGTCTGTGGCGCCTTGCAAAGGCTCGGAAGACTCGATAGGCTGCTCGTGGGAGCTCATGGTGTGAGAATTATATCGGCTTATACGCCTTTGCGAGATGAGAGCTGCACTAGATTTGACGGCCAGGGAGATATATGTGGTTGGTGGAAGAGGAATTCGACGACTTAGGTATGCCGAGAAAGCAATCATCCATAAGACGGGAAATCAATTTCATGTACACTCGAAGCCGAGAAGATTTATACTTTCATAGATGTTGACGAGAAAGCATCAGCCATCAACTTTTTGCACTGTTGTGAAAAAGTGGACCATGTCTCAAAGTACCTGTGTACCTTTTTTTTCCCTGGTGCAAAACCAACGCAGCTCCGCTACCAGCCAATCACAGCTCGCCAATTGAAGGTAAATCACGTGATGCTCTTCTGGGGTTCCCTCTCTTACGCAGAGGGAAAACAGCTCTCCCGTGGCTTCACGACCCGTCCCTCATCTCATATACTTTTACCACCCCCAACACAATGGCTAGCCACCAGGACGACAGTCACCCGGCGGCCGCCGCTGCCTTGCCTGACAACGTCTACCACCCCCATGACGTCCTCGACGAGACGGCCAAGACGGCCGTCGTCGGTCTCGGCGCGGGTTTCTTCCTGGCGGCGGTCCAGAACGCCCTGTCGAAGCGCAACCTCGGTGCCTTTGGCGTCTTTAGCCGCGGCGGCCCCATCATTGGACTTGCCGGTATGTACTTTTCCTCGCCTATACTGGCCAATTGCATGTTGGAAACGATCCGGCGACGAAATATTACCCGCACACCCGTCGTCGCGGTTGAACCAATCAGGCCAAAACGCACGAAATGAAAACAGAGCTAATTTCTATCCTTTAGCCGCTTCTCCTGCCGCTTATGCTTTCTTCTCCCGCACGGCGATGAACCTCCGCGAAAAGGACGATGCTCTCGCTGCTGGTATCGGTGGTTTCGCCGCTGGTGCTGTTCTTGGTCTTCCCAGTGAGGAGCCCCCCCCCCCCCGACGCCATGCGGTATCCCAATTTAGACACCAGCAAAAACTAATACAGCTGTGCAGGCAAGCGTCTTCCTATTGTCATGGCCCTCGGCGGCTTCGTCGGCGGAGTGCAAGGCATGTTCAAGCTGCTCGGTGGCCGCCTCGACAGCTTCAAGGAGGAGAAGGACGAGTTTGCGCACAAAGAGACGGTTCGCCGAACGACGAGAGTACCCGTCGAGCAGACCGTCTCGGAGCTTGGCGAGGGACGAGGTACGGGTGCCACGATACTAGCTGCATGCCGGTTTGCTAACGAATACATTACAGGCATCAAGCCGCCTGGCTACGAGAAGCGCCGCAGAGAGCGAATCCAGGAAAAGTATGGCTTCGAAATCAACCCCGTCAAGGCGACTGTCGAGGGCAGCCAATAAACCTCTGATACCTCTCACGCACATCCTATATTTAGATCAAACCCAAACCCGACCCCGCCGGGGTTATGGTGGTGGTGAAATACCTGTACATAACCTCTTCCGTGGCAGAGAAGAGATGCTACACTAGAGAAATTGGAGTTTTTTGTTTCTTTCCTTGTTACATTCCCCTTGTTGCTGGGGCACGAGGGTGTCGCTGTGCGCACAGCATTTGGCCAAGGCCACCAAAGGTACGTTCTTTTTGCTTCTACTTCTCCACTGCCCGTTTTCTATGATGATACGTTGAGGCTGTTTATGATCCTCTGATTACATCAACTCACCATCTATCTACATTGTTTTTCACTGAGAAAACACACTCTTTTCCGCTTTTGCACAATTGCCACATAAGGGAAAATCCAGCAGACTGACAGAGACTTTGACAGATGACCATGACAACAAAGAAACCCCGTTGAGTTGATCATGGCAGTTGCTAGACCTTGGTACTTCGGAGTGACGATTTCAGCCACGTAGGGACTGGAAATAGCTCAGAAGAGACCCTAGGGAGAGCCAATGAAGATATTTCCCACAATAAGTCAAGCCTTTGAAGTGATACGCCAAACCGCAGCCGCGACACAGACAGCAGCGCAGATGAGACCAGACAGTTGTAGAGGCGGCATCCGTACTGGTTGACAGCACGGGCGGCGAGAATGAGACCGAGGAGGTGACCACCAGAGGCACACGTGGTGATGATGCCCCTGCTAGCAACGAATGACGGGGTCGAAAGGAAGCCGGCGTCGCTTAATGCACAACACATACATACACAGACACTACTTATTTACTAGTTGTATTCTTTTAATATTATCAGCAACCTTTTGCGCTTAATATCTCTCTGTTCACCGTGCTACTCTGTGATGTATGCATTATCAAACCCTGTATATAATATAACCAAATAACGCCAATTTCGCCCTGCACATAACACGAGATGAGCCCTACACGGCAACTTTCTTTCTGCCTCCTTGGCTCACAAGGCCTTGACGGACTGAAAAAAGGGATTGGCCAGGAGCTTCTCGTCGTCGCCCACGAGCGCCTTGAGCGCGGCGACCTGCTCCGCCTTGCTGAGGCCGGCGTCGTGGACCTGCGCGCGCCACCGCACCAGCAGCTGCTTGAGCAGGGCGCTGCCCTCCTCGACGTCGGTCTTGCTGTAGCGCAGGCCGCCGAGGTCCTCGTGCTTCGAGGTAAAGTCCTCGAGCTCGTCGGCCTTGCGCTTGGCCATGCGCACCACCTTGTCGGGGAAGCGCACCAGCTCGGCGACGTGGATGCCGAAGCTCTGGTCGCAGATGCCGGGCGCGACCTTGTACAGCAGCGTGACCTCGCGTTTGGCGGCGGCGTCGGCGGCATCGTCGTCGTTGGCGCCGCCAATGTGCGCGGTGACGTGTAGGTTCGCGACGTGCGGGTACTGGTCGGCGAGGGCGGTGAGCTCGTGGAAATGCGTGGCAAAGAGGGCAAAGCACTGAATCTCCTTGATGATGTGCTCGGAGATGGCCCAGGCGAGGCCGAAGCCGTCGTACGTCGAGGTGCCGCGACCGAGCTCGTCAATGATGATGAGGGACTCGGCCGTGGCCGACTTGAGAATGTTGGCCGTCTCGAGCATCTCGGCCATAAAGGTCGAGACGCCCTTGAGCTGGGAGTCGCTGGCGCCGACGCGCGCGAGGATGGCGTCAAAGATGGTGAGCTCGGCCTCGGCGCAGGGCACGAAGCCGCCGACCTGCGCCATGAGGGCAATGGTGCCGACCTGGCGGATGTAGGTCGACTTGCCGCCCATGTTGGGGCCGGTGATGATGAGGAAGGACGACTTGTCGCGGGTGAGCGTCACGTCGTTTGTGATGAACTGCACGTCGTCCTGCAGCTCCAGGCACGGGTGGCGCGCGCCGACCAGCCGCGTCTGGCCCTGCCCGCGCGGGTGGATGGTCGGGCGGACGTACGCCTCGGGGGCGTTGACGGCGCAGTGCGCCAGCGAGACGATGACGTCGAGGTGCGCGAGGACGCCCGCGAGGCGCTCGAGCACGGGACAGTAGGACGCCGCGACCTGGACGACCTCGTGGACGAGGCCGCTCTGCGTGCGGTTGTAGTTTTGCGACAGCTGGTCGTGCTCGCGGCGGTACGCCTGCAGCTTCTTGGTGGTAAAGTAGACACCGTTCTTCTGCGTCGAGCACTCCTGGTATTTGGACTTGTTGCGGATGCAGCCGGCCTCCTGGCGGGTGAGGCGCATGCACACACCGTGCACCTTGTGGCTGGTCTCGAGGAAGATTTTCTTGTCAGCTTCCTGGCCGAGGTCGTCCGCTGCTTCGTGGAACTCGGCGCGGATGCTGCGGTCGAGTTGGTCGAGCTTCTTGCGGATGATGCGCAGGCCTTCGTCGTAGGCGGGCTTGATGATGTACTCGTGGCGGTCGAGGGCGTCGAGGTCGACAGTTTGCTCGACCATGTCCTGCAGTCGGCCGAGGCTATCGGATAGGTCGCGGAGTTTCGTGGTGTAGGCCTCGTCGAGAGGGTCGCGGTACGCCTCGTCCATGACGCCCTCAAAGGTGCCGATGAAGCCCGGCAGGCGGATGACGACCTGATACGCGCGGACGACGTCTTCGAGGTTGGCCTTGCCGCGCTGGAAGCGTTTCGACAGCCGATACAGGTCTGGTACCGAGCGCAGATGTGTTTCTTGCATCGTCTGTCGAAGTTCTGTGTCCATGAAGAAGGCCTCAACCAGCTGCTGGCGCTTCTCGATTTCTTCCTTGTTCATGAGCGGCTGCTTGAGCCACTGCGCCAGCAAGCGGCTGCCCACGGGCGTCTTGCAGTGGTTTAGGACACCGTAGATGCTCATCGTCTTGGCGCCATCTCGCGGGCCAGGCATCAGATTCAGCGCTTTGAGAGCCGCAGCGTCGAGCTTCATGAACTGCGCGAGGTCGTGCTGGTAGAGCTGATACTGGCCAAAGTTGGACGCGTCCTGGAGGATGCTGAGGTACTTGATCAGCGATGCAGCAGAGCCCATGGCCAGCTTGAGCTCCGTCTGGGGGAGAAGGCCGGTCGCCTTTTCGTCCTTGAGCAGGCGCGCCAGGTCCTGGTCAATGTCGCGGATGCCAAAGTCGCCGGCGGGACGCTCGGCAATGGCCACGCCGCAGTTGTCGATGATCTGACGAAGCTTGGCCAGCTCAGGATCCTTGTCCTTTTCGCTCTTGTCCTGGGGAATGAGGCACTCGCGCACGCCGAGCTGGATGAGCAGTGCCTCAAAGTTGGAGTAGAGGTCGTTGTCGAGGAACTCGCTGACGCCGAGCTCGCGGACTGAGGCGTCGGCGAAGCAGACACCGACGGCGCGGGCTTCGGAGGCCTTGGTGGAGATCTTGACGGCCATAATCATGGGCGCTGACTCAATCTGGCCGCCGAGGTCCTCCTCGACATCCTGCAGGTTGCCGGGAGAGGCCTGCTTGGTGCACTTCCAATTCATGCGACCGTTGGGGCTCTGCCAGATCTCGATGCGCTTGCCGAGCTTGAAAAGTGCCTCGCGGAGGAACTGGCGGAAGACAGTGACGGTCATGGTGACGGAGGGGAGGCCGGTGTGGTCGTTTCGGCCGAGCTGTCGAACGACGGAGGTGGTTTTGTAGACCTAGAGTATGTTAGAGTGGACGTGGACTATCAATGGAGTCGAGCGTACGGTGTTTGCGATAAAGTTGGCATCGTCGCCGTGCGAGGTGTACCAGTCGCCCCGGTCAAAGATGCGGACAGTGTCATCGTTGACTGCGGGCAGCGACTTGAAGAAGCGGATGAAGCCGCCCTCGTCGTCGAGCTATGGCTGTCAGTATGGTAGAGAGATGGCCAATTGCGTCGACGTACCTTTAATTCCGGACGGGAAGCCATGGCGGTGGACTAGGACTCTGCCAAAGGTGTGCTGGCGGATGGTTCCTGGGCCGTTGAGATGTGTGGGAGGTGGCGGGTTGGCTGGGTGCGCGTCGATGGGCGGCCAAAAGCTCTGCGAGACGCGTTTTTGGGCGGCTCAATTAAAGTGGCGACGCGGGAGCGGCACGGTGTGAGTAGGCGAGTACGAGGAACCATTTGAGTGTGCAATTCCCGTAGGAATAAAAAGACAATTAAAATCCAAATGACTGATGAAGATGAAAAATAAAAATAAAACATTACAAGGTCAATAAAAAATGGCAGCTAACGCGAGTGAAGTATCGACCTCATGGTGTCTGTCCGGCCCGTTGCCTAGGCCTGATCCGTAAATGCAGATGATGAGTTTCACTTCGTTTTTACTCTTTCAGGACCTATTCTTTGCAGCGAAGCGGCTCTCACTGATTTTTAGGAAAATTGTCGGTACATCTTTTCATTTGGGCTGGTCGAATCCAGTTCTGTGCCACACGCTGCTGTTGACCGTTTGTCAAAGGTCCACTCCCACGTGTAGCCTCACCAAAACCTAGCCACAGCATCAAACTTGGACATTACCTTATTTCTTCTTCGTATTTGCCAAACGCATGACGGCCGGTACTTGAGACGAGCCCGAGTAAGCGGGGGCCCAACGTGGCCTGCTGCGAACCACTGCCACCCTTGAACCAGCGGCCTGTCGGTCGGCACACGGCAACCCTGATGGAGGCTTCCGTCTCCAGAGTCCATGGGAGACGCCCGCGTGCCCATACCAAGCTGGGCTATTATTCAGCCCGCCGCTCATAGACGGCTGATGCCAGCCAGTACTCAGCCGTGAATATCAGCTTTCTCCGAATGCGGTGCCACACTAATATCGGAGGCTCGCCCACTTATATCCAGCTCGTCTTGGCAGCAGCCTCATCGAGGTTGCTCCGTTTCTGCGACACAAGGGACTCGGCCAACGTCTGTGAGCCCCGAGAAGCCAAGAACGATAGATTGGGCTCGAGAGAACCTTGCCGGCAAATCGCCCCCAGGGGCTTTTTTTTCTTTCTTTTATTTCCTCGGAAAGAGAGCGCCACCAAGCAAGTGTGCTGCAAGCGAGCGAGCCGCCCCTCGACCAGTCATCTTGGCAAAGACCATCAAGGTGCGCACCGCCAACATCCCGTGCATGCAGTGCGTCCGCCTGTCTGCAACACAAAGGAACCATTCTGCCCATCAGGGTCAGCCAAAATCCACTGTAAGAAAAAACCTTTTAAATGCCAAGCATGCTGGTACGCTTTGCATAACCAGAAAAGATGGATATTTCCGCGAGGAAGGGGGGTTCCTATGCAGCCAGCCAGCCAACCAGCCAGCCAGCCAGACACACTGGCTAGACATGGACTCTTTTCTGATATCAAATATTGAGAGGGATCCGCGTGGCGTTTGTCTAGTGCTCAATCTTATTCCTTGTTCTTGTTTGCGCTGTTTTGACCCCCCCGGCCTGTCAAGGGCTCGACAACTTTGAAAAGAAGCTTATTTCCTCTGCCACATTCCTGGTCCGCCACTGACCATTACACT
This sequence comes from Samsoniella hepiali, assembly GCA_001455915.2. Classification (NCBI taxonomy): domain Eukaryota; kingdom Fungi; phylum Ascomycota; class Sordariomycetes; order Hypocreales; family Cordycipitaceae; genus Samsoniella; species Samsoniella hepiali. Next base: position 4,690,745 of record LNDK02000066.1, on the reverse strand, counting down.
CACCTTTTTTATTTGCTGGTACCTGCCAACGGTTTTTTTTTCTGCTGCAGAAAAAATTTACCCAGTAAATAAAAGGCTCTTCCTACGCTTCCTTTCGCAGTTTCGAAACGAGGAGAGAAGAAACAATGATTGGGAAAATATTCACATCGGCCGCCCTGTGGGCTGCTGCTGCCTCTGCGGCGTCACATCCGATGCGCACGCCAGCGCCCGAACCAGCTGCAGCGGCCGCCGCGGCCACGGGGACAATTACGGCCATTACGAGCTGTCATTTGCACGGTGCTTCACAGCTGTACGTCTTTTTACGGTAACGCTCTTCGGCTCGGAAAAGGAAATACTAATGGCTTCCCAGGTATTGCATGAATGGGGCTACGGAATACCTCATGCAGACCACGCCCACGCAGACCACCGATCTACCAGCCAGCTTCACAGGATGCCACAACCACGGAGCGGATCTGTAAGACCACGGAACTAATACCAGCACACTCCAACCGAAACTAATGCGGAATCCAGGTACTGCATTGCGCCAGACGGCAACGAAGTCCTCGCCAAAAACGAGGAAGCAGAACAACCAGCGGGTGACAAAGACCATACTGGTGACGCCGGGACCAATGTCCACTGCCACTCCCACGCTGGTGTCGAGTATGTATCACCTTTGTCGCACTCTTTCATCGTCGAGCTCCCAGCTAACCTGCCCAAGGCACTGCGTCGGCGGCGAAGGCGAAGAGGCCGGGGCGAAACCCAAGTGCGATGCCCCCAAGCGCGACTACAACATCGGTCTCCGCGTCGGTCTTCTCTTTGCCATCATGGCCACGAGCGCGCTGGGCGTCTTTGGCCCGTTGTTCCTGCAGCGCGCCATGGGACGGCACCTGTCCCTCGTCTTTACCTTTCTCAAGCAGTTTGGCACCGGCATTGTCATTTCCACTGCCTTTGTCCACGTACGTTTCCTGCCTTGAACGCCCAAGTGTTACCATGGTAGCTAATACAGATGCAGTTGTACACGCATGCCTCGCTCATGTTCAACAACAAGTGTCTCGGAGACCTAGGCTACGAGTCCGTGACGTCGGCGATTGTCATGGCTGGTCTGTTCCTCTCCTTTATTGTCGAGTACATTGGCCACCGCGTCGTCCTGGCCAAGGAAAAGGCCATGGCCGCGCGGCCGATGGATGAGAAGACGCAGACCATCTTCTCTGCCGAGGTTGTCACCATTCTCGTCTTGGAAGCTGGCATTCTCTTCCACTCTCTACGTAAGACCCCGCCCCCTGCAGGAGTACTTGGCATCTTGTCACTAACACATCACAGTCATTGGGCTTACCCTTGTCGTTGCGGCGGACCAGTACTTTATCACGCTCTTCGTCGTCATTCTGTTTCATCAAATCTTTGAGGGTCTCGCGCTTGGTACCCGAATCGCCACCATTGGCACCAACCGCGATGCGCACAGCCACGGCTCCGCGCAGCCGTACAACGGAAGCGCCACGGACCACGGCCAGGCCAACGGCTCCAGCGATGCGCCCGCGACGGCGCACACGGCCCTCCTCCCGCACCAGACGACCGGCCTTTCCATGCGTAAGAAGATGGGGCTCGCCTCGCTCTTTGCGTTTGTCACGCCGCTCGGCATGGCCATTGGCATCGGCGTCCTCCAGACGTTCAACGGCAACGACCCCTCGACCATCATCGCCATTGGCACGCTCGACGCCCTCTCCGCCGGCATCCTCGTCTGGGTCGGCGTCGTCGAGATGTGGGCGGGCGACTGGATGGTGGGCTCGCACGGCACAAAGGCCGAGCTGGCCGACGCGGATGCACTGACGGTCGGCATCGCCGGCTTTGGGCTGGTCGGAGGACTGGTGGTGATGAGCGTCTTGGGCAAGTGGGCATAGATGCGTGGTTGATGGGCAGTCAATTGTGAAGCTGCGATCCGGTTGTATGTAGTGTAGCAAAACGATACCAATATGAAACGAAGGATATTGACTGCACCTCGCGAGCCGCAACACTGATATGTAGCAGTAGATGGTATCTACTCGGGACTGCTACTCGTACGTTGGCGAATCATCTTTGTAACACGTGGACAGTGATACAGACCCGATCCACATGGAGACATGAGAAGGAGCACGACGCAAATTAGTGCGCCCCTAGGCTATTAGGCCAGGGTAAAGAGAGAAAAGGGGGAAAAGAAACTCGATAATTAATGTCCTGCGACGGCCATCTCATGAGTGGCTCGTGTATACTCCGTCAAACGTCTAAACCATGATGCTTACTCAACGCTTCATACAAAAAAAGGAATGCAACTTTTTGTTGTCTAGAACATACATACAACTCGCTGGCCTTGATATTCCCACCTCTTTTCATCGTCAGCATTTCATACATCCTCATCGCTGTCCTCGCCTAGTAGCTCGCCATCGTAGTCTTCCACACGGGAGTACCCGCCCCCGCGCGCAAAGCTCTGTCTCGTCGTGAAGCGACGGTTCCAACTGCGGCCTCCGCTCCCCCCGCTCGCGCGCTGGTACGCGCCAACGGCCGTGCGCCATACGCTCACGCCCAGGACGGGCAGCGCGGCGGCCACGGCGGCCACGGCAGAAATGGCAATCACAGGATACTTGATCCAGGGCTGGTCGCTGTCAAACGTCGCTGACGACTCGCCCAGGCGAATCTGGCCAAACTTGCCGGACCAGTTGCGGTGCACGTACAAACCAATGGCCACGGCCGCCGCAATTGGGATGACGACGGCTAGGAAAATGACGAAGCCCGACGTCTTGTGCTTCTTGGCCACCTCGCCCTCGTAGCCAGCGCAGTCGTGCTCCGTGGATGTCTTGTCATACTCCTTGCCGCCCGAGCACGTCGTCAACTGCAGTCGGCGGTAGCCCGTAGGCTCAAAGTACGTTGTGGCGTTGTACTTTTCACACCACTCTTTACCAGACAGTGGTTCAAGCCCTTGGACCAAGACGCACTGCCCACTGTTGTCCATTTCAAAGTTGTAGGCACTAAAATGGCTGGTTAGCTTGCATGGCTTTCTAAAGAGCACCGAGATACGCACCATTCATAGTCACGTCGACTGCAGGCGCAGTTCTCCTTCTTGTATAGTCGCTGGATGTCCTGCTCATTGTAGCATTTACGGTCCGGCTTCTTGCGTAGGTACTTGGCGACATGGCCAAAGACACAGTCATCGTCTTGCATGGGGTGCTTTGGAGACCAAAGGTCGTAATCAGGGTCGCCTCCCTCCTTGCCGAGGCTGCCAAGCTTGCAAGGCTTGTCAGTGAGGCCGGTAAAGTCGAGGTTGACAGTAAATAGTTTGCCAGACTCTGACCTGCACCAGAGGAGAAAGTTTCGCGAGGTACCAGAAGACAGCGTGGTGATGTCAAGCACCGTCACTTTGTCGTCTGTAAACTTGTAGTCCGTCCAGGTCTTGCCCTCGTCGGTCGAGTACGAGACTATGTTGGTAGTGGCTTTGCTGTCGTGAGTCGCACGTTCGACCAGAACAATGATGGATCCTTGGTCACCATATTGCCAGGTCCAGTGTCCTTTCTTGACGTTGCGCCAAGTGATACCACCATCGGCAGTCATGAACGTGTCTGCCTCTTTGATATCACCGAGTATCGGCCCTACATTGCCAACGCCAAACATGAGGCCGACAGCTGTGGCAGCAGCAAATGTCTTGCGCTTGTCATCGCGTTCCGTGTAATGATGAATGTGGAGGGCGCAAGATTTGTCACCCTTGGAACTGCTGCACGAATACGACTTGCCATCAATGTCCTTGCTGGGAGGTGCAAGATAACCCCATTCAGCACCATCGTTGCGCGAGATCTTGGATTGGAGCTTCTTGGTCTTCTCTCCCTTGCCAGGGTTGGTAACAACATTAATCAGCTCAAATCCTTCTAAACCAGCGACCTTTTCAAAGTCGGCATACGGCGTCTCATCGCAGTTGACATTGGAGGCGCTGAGCACAAAGGACGTGCCATTGGAGTTGCTCTTGATAATGGAGCCATATTGATGGTCTGCGCCGTCATCTGTCTTGACAAAGAGATTGAGGGCATGCGTGGAGCTGTCCAGGGCAGTGTACTCGTTTTCATGGCCTTCCCTGAACTTGTATGGGAAGTGCGTGGGCTCAAAATGCTTGCCATCAACGCTGACCAGAGGCTTGACACCTCCGGTTTTCTGATCTTTCTCGGCCAAAATAATATATTCGCTCATGGTGATGAAGTTGTTCGCTTCATTCTCCAGCATGGTCACGTCATCTTCAAAGAAATCGTCGCTGGTGATGATTGTCATGGGAGAGTCCTCATTCTCTTCGCGATGAGCGAGGCACACAATCTGCTTCTCGGCGCGAATGTTGTATTCGGAGTTGCCCGTGAATTCACACTGCTTCACATACTTTCGTAGGGTGTGCCAGTCATCGCCGCGATCAGTCGAAAGAGAGGCCTTGAAGTAGCACGACTCCTTGTTGCCCACCTTCTCGCACGTCTTACCAACCCACAGAATCCAGTCTTTTTTGTCCGGGTGGAAGCTAAATGAACCAAGTTCATACTCTTCCGAGGGGGCTGTGAAGGGGTGAAAGCTCTGTCCACGATCAATGGTGTAAAAAACCTTGTTATCTTTGGCGGTAGTGAAGTAGACGACATCATTGAAGTAGGTGTGAGGGAATATATTCTGGATTTCCTCCCCTTCCAGAATGCGCTCCCATTTCTTGCCGTGATCGGAGGAGCGCCATAAGCGGTCATCAACCTTCAACTCGGCACCACTTCCCTGCTCAGCGGCGCGCATAATGACTGTCTCGTCTTTTGACGAGCTGGCCTCGCCGCGTTCGAGATAGATCTTCTGAAAGTCTTTCAAGTCGGTCTCAAAATCGGTCTTCTTGTGAGAAACGTCGCCGTTGACAGGGCCACTGTTGTCGCCTCCATCCTTCCCGTCTTTGCCATCTTTGCCATCGTCCTTGCCATCGTCCTTGCCATCGTCCTTGCCGCTGTCTTTGCATTCGTGCTCAACTGTATCGTCTTTCTGGGCACCGTCTTTCCTCTTGCAGGTGTTGCCGGGAATCAGTCTCCAGCCGGAAGAGCCTTTGAAAGACTTATCGCCCTTCTTACACGAGCCTTCGGGAATGACCAAGGAGCCGGCTTGGTTGCACTTGGAATTGTCTTCAGAGTCGCGCTGGAAGTTATAATCGCATTCAAAGTCAGAATCCGAGCATTCGCAGTCCTCCGTCTTAGCAATCGGCTCCTTGAAGTCGCTCTGGATGAAGCAGTCTGCCTGCTTCTTTCTGCGGGTAAACGTCTGCTTGTGGCCCATGATGCACTGTGGCTTGCCATCAGCATCGACGCGAGCATGCCATTCTTCCATGTCATCATCGCCACATTTGCGTTCGTGGAGACCGTCAAAATCAATGGCGATGCTGTGGTACTCGCGCTTGTGAGAGCCTACAAGGAGAAATTTGAGACTGGTAGCGTCTTGCACGGATGTAAGGAATTCGGGCTTAATCTTTAGGCCATCTGGGAAAGAAACAGTGCTCCATTTCTCACCATGGTCTAGGGAGAACGACAGCTTGTCAATATCAGGCTTGGTCGAATCTTTGACGGCAACAAGGATGGAACCAGAGTCGCCAAACTCGTACTTGTGCTGGCCTTCAAGGGCTTGCTTCCAGCTCTGACCAGCATCATCAGAGACAAACAAGTTCGATTCCGACGGCTTTTTCAGCGATTTACCAGTATTTCCGTTGCCCATAACCAGACCAGGTGCAGGACTGGAAAAGACACGGCCAATGTTGTCCAATTCCGTGACTGAATGCAAGTGAATGGTGTCGTCCCCAGCCTTGAGCGGTTCAAACGTTCTGCCGTCATCAAAAGTAATTTTGCTGACTAGAATCTTTGCCTTGCCATGCTTGTTGACATCTGCGCCATTCTCAATGGTATTGACGAGGTAGACACCCTGGATGCCGCTGACATTTTCGAAATCGACATGGCCCTTTCTGTCGCGGTTCGTGTAGGGGACATTTTCGGTGAAGTATGTACCGTTGGAATTGCTGGTGAACAAGACACCCATTGGCCTAGAAGGGGCCGAAGTCATGACGTCTACCTGGATACTGTAGTTTGTACTTTCCAGAACGGTATAAGCACCCTGATTAATGGCGTGCGAGTGTTCGTGCGAGTCTGAGCTGGGAAACATGGCGCGATGCCACTTTTTCGTGTCGTCCGTCACATAGAGAGCCATCTCATCACTACCGGCCGAAGTTGTGGCAACCAATAGGTAGCCCTTGACGACTGCGACATTGTTGACACCACGAACGGGTTTGTTGATATCGAGGTCGGGTTCAAATTCTTGAATATCGCTCTTTTCCTTCTTGAAGAAGTCGTCCGAAACAACAAGCCGCTGTTCTTGCCTTCGAGGGGAAAGCTCGTCGCGAATGATGCACAAGATTCTGGACTTGTCGAGATCCTTGTCGCCGGTGGAAAATTCAGGCGATGACTTGGCCCACCAACAACCAGCTGTGTTTTCACGAAGCTTCTCAACAGTTTTAAAATCATCGGTCGTGAAGGTAGCCGCTTCGTCGCAAAAAATGTCGTCGCAGTCCATGCCGTTGAAGATGATGCGCTTCGGATCCGCAGCGTTGAAGGTTAAAACTTCGGGCTGGAACCGGCTCGGTGGGGCTTTGGAGTCGAACTTGGACCAAGTCTCGCCGCGATCCTGGGTCATGTAATGCTCTTGGCCAGCAGTCAGGATAAAAGCCGTTTTGGCTTCATGGGGGTGCATGATGAGCAGAACAGCCTTGCCCTCGGCGACGTCGGCGATTCTGGCCCACTGAACGCCGGCATCCTTGGACCAAAAAATGTTGCCAGTGTCGATATTGTGCCATATGATCGAGTCGCTGTCTTGGAAGTAGTTAATGTTTCGAGGGTAGCCCTCGATCTTGGACGCTGAGATGGTGGGTTCGTCCTTGGCGAGGGCAATTGCCCAGAGCCAGGAGAGCAGGAGGACACGCCACCAAGGCCCAGCCAGCGGGCTGCAGATCCTCATTGTGACAGAAGAGCTGGGATTTGTTCTATCATGTAGTATGTGTAGGAAGAGTGTATCGAGAGGTTGGAGTTGCGCTGACCGTCGCGAGCAGCCAAGCTGGTCATCCGTGAGTCGAATGGGATTTTGGTGATGCGGATTGCGTGTCCAAGCCTAGCTGAAGCTCGTTGCGTCAGAGGACGTGTAACTCACTGGGCATGTGGCTTGCGCGGCAGTCCTTGCAGGGAGCAGCCCAGAGCGGACGGAAAAGTGTGGCGCATGTAGTAGTGTGGCTTGTGGACCCACATGAGCTCTGTGAGCTTTGACTTTGCGACAATACAAGACGCGGCTCTTGTGGGTAAGAGGGCAAAGAAGTTGGAGTATTGGATCGTTGTAATTGTTTCCTCAATTTCCTTTATCAGTACGATTTTTCGGTCTTGTTTTCACTGTTTGCCTGCTTCATCTTGTTTCGCTGGTACTTGAACTAGGTACCCAACTCCTCCGTCTTGTTCCCTAGTTAATCTGGTAGACCGTAGCAGAGGAGCAGAGCCCGAGCTGGAGTACTGCTGTATTCTCTTGAACCATCAAGAGTAAATAGTAGAGATGCGTCTTTTTTTTTGCAAATTGCTGGACAGAGCGTCTAGTAGTACAGCAAGACTGGCACGCCGCAGTACATCTACAAGCCACACCAGTAGATACTGCACCGTCGACCTGCGCCACAGCTTGCATGTAAGTGGCATCAGTGATCTGCGTAGCGGCCAGTGGGTCTAGCCTCTGTCTGCCCCTGAGCTGCCGCTGGTGTTTCTTGTTCCCTGGTGCGTGGGTACCACGGTGTTGTTTGGCTGACGGACCGAGGCGATGGCCCGGGGTATACCTCGAGGGTCACAATGTGACGAAGAAGAAATGCTACCTTGCAGTTGCAGCCATTGATACTTGAAACGAGCAAGGCAACTGGAATCTACGAGATTTGCCAGGGTACTTATGGGCCATATCGGTACCAATGTAGCGCAGGCAGCCGTTGTAAATGCTGTGCCTAAATACTAGGTGGGCGGCCAGTAGCAGCGGGTACCGTGGCAACCAGCAAACGCGACTGGCCAAAACAAAGTAGCTATGCGCGTTGCAAGGAAAAGCAGGCAGCGCAACGGCAACAAGACGGACTGAAAATCTATTGCTGCCTGTGAGGTGCATGGTTTTGGAGTATTGCAGATTGAGGTGTTATATGCGGAGTATCAAGGGATCAGCACCGAGGAGGGTTGGCTACAGTGCCGTCGGGTGCCACTGGCATGTATCGGCACGACTGTACAGCGGTGTTGGCGGGCACCTGAGGGAGGCGCCCAGCTTCGCTACAGGGATGCCGCCTAGAAGCATGCACTGGGAGACTTCCCAGCGCAAGTTGGAGCCCCCTGCTAGCAACAGCTATCCTTTCATTTGCCCAGAACCTAGCCACGGTCTATTTAGCGCAGAGGGTCCCTCACATTGCACGCTATTATGGCACATAAACTCGCTAAAAGACAACCCTGAGCAATACCAGAAATATACCAAGAGCTACTGCACGGTGCCATCACCGAAGCCTGTAGTAGTCAGGTACCGCTGCAAGGGACGGGACGCTGCCCCTCCCTCCATGAGCAGTCCCCTGTGGGCCTCTCTCGCCCGCCAAAAGCCTCCCACATCCACGCTTCCTCTCCTGGCGCCGCTTCTGTTTTGATCCTTGTTTTCCCCCATCCCCATTTAAACTTGCCTCTGGCTGCTCGTTTCTTTCTCTCTCTCGAGTACTTCCTGCGCATTCCAAAGCCATCAATCGTGCAACTGCTTCAAGCCTTGCTTGTTTCGCGACGAATAGCTGCGCGTTTGCTCCCCGAGGTCCTCTTACAGCCCCGTCATCAATCCTCCTCGCCCTCTTCCACCGACCACCCCTATCCAACACTCAAAATGTCCGCTGCATACAAGCAGTTCCTGGCCTCGCCGAACTCCTCCTTGCTCGCCGAGAATGCTTCTCTGCATTACATTACCACCTTGTCTAACTTTGCTGGTGCTACCGAGATCATCAAGCACCTGACTGCCCTGCGCAGACAGGTCACCAAGAAGCAGCAGGAGATCCTCAGCCTTGTCGAAGGCCAGGGTGCCATTGTCGTCGAGGTCCTCACGGCTCTTGAATTCATTACCAGTGGTGGCATCTACCTTCCCAAGCTCGACGACAACTTTCTGTCCGACCGCACCGCCTACGTTCCCATTGTAAGTCGCAGTACCACTGGCTGACTGTTCAGACCGGGTTGCTAACCTTGTTCCCAACCACTTAGACGCACTTTGTTTCCTTCGATGCCGACGGCAAAATCGCACAGATCCGACAGCAGTGGGACCAGGGTGCTCTTCTGAAGCAGCTTGATATTGTTGGCAAGACTGGCCGCAACTGGCCCATCCAGGACAGCCGCGACCAGCTCCGACAGATTCAGTCCTGCCTCAAGACTGTTGGCAAGAGTGCCCAGCAGGCCTCGAGCAACAGTGATGTTGTCATCCGGACCCGCCACAACTCGAACAACGCTGTGCGTGACCCCCATGCCTCCCTCAACCTGTACGGAAGCAGAGAGGAGATTGAGTCGGTTCCTATGAAGACCGCCCCTAACCCTTACGGTGGCCACCGCCCCAACCAGCGCTCTGTCGTTGACATTATCGGCGACGAGCCCGCGGAGAGCGAAACCGGTCACAGCCGTCACCGCTCCGCTTCTCCCAGCAAGGCTGGATCTGGCAAGAACTACCAGCCCTCCCGCATCTTTGACGGCAAGCAGGAGGACATTGAGGAAGTCGAGACCCCCAAAAAGGGTGACAAGTTCATCAAGCCTCACCCTACCAAGTACAACCATTTTGACTTTGTCGACGGCTCTGATCCCAGAGACGCCCCCGCCCGCGGTGTTGATCTTGAAAATCGCCCCAAGTCCAAGCACGATAGCCAGTGGTCTTTTGACGATTTTGTTACCCCTGCCAAGACCACTGCCTCCAAGGGCATGCGCTCGCAGGACGTTCAGCACTGGAACCCCGAGATGCAGTTCTCTACCGATGCCGACGAGCGCCACCCCGTCGGCAAGAGCCGGCGCGATGCCGAGACTCACTTTGAACTTCAGGATGACGGCGAGAAGGACGCGCGCCAGGAACGTGTTGGACTCCCCCGTGGTGCCATGCACAACGAAGGCCAGAGCCTCTACAAGGACCAGCTCTTTGACGAGGTCGACCCCACTCCTGGTCCCAAGCGTGCTCTACAAACCGTCACCAACCTCAAGGATCGCAGCAAGGACTTTAACCCTCATTTCGAAATGGCTGACGAGTCACCATCGCAACCCGCGCGAACTCAACATGCTCCCGAGGGCAAGATGAAGATGGCCAAGAACATGGACCACGACTGGCAGGTCTATGAGCAGTCACCCCTGAAGGAAAACAGCAGACCTCGCCCTGCTCCCGCCACTACTGGCAGCAGCCAGAAGATTCACATTGCCGGTGACGGTATGGGCTCCAGAAAGGGGGTCTCCCACGACGAGCCAGACACCAAGATTCACATTGCCGGCGACGGCATGGGTGGCCGTAAAGGCACTTCACGCGCCTGGATGACTGGTGGTGGTGACGAAGAAGAGGAGCAGCCCAAGACAAATCCACGAGGCCGTGGCACTGCTGCTGCTCAGAAAACCGGTGGTTTCTGGGACTTTTAAATCGCACTGTCCTTGGAGTGTATCTTTCCCGTACCCCGCTACGAATAATGTCTGTCGAAGGCGGATGGTAGCATTCCCTTGCATGCCAGAAGCCTTCTATTGCTGGATTTTTGTATTGTTTTTTGCACCCTTTACCCCCTCCCAATGGCACTGTAGTGTGCCGAGAATAACAACACAAATCTTGTTCCTTCTTTTTATCTCACTGCTCTCCTTGCTGTTTCTTCCTCTCTTTACGCCTTTATGAATTTTGGCAAGGCTTTTTTTTATTACGACACATAGCCCTCGACTTTGACTAGATTGACTTCTTTGTTATTATTTTTTGACTCGCAAGAGGGTAGACATTAAATATAAGAAAAAAAAATACTGCCAAAAAAAGAAGGACTGCTTTATAGTTCTGTGATGTTGTCTATTTTCAACAGTAGATGTCATTACTAGTTTATCACATGCTACCATAAACCCCAAGATCAAGACGCCTGTTGATACCCAACAACACACAATAAATGCTCGTAGCAGTCCCCGCGCTTGGATTAAATTAGATTCGTTAAATAAATACATATGCCATCCTGAGGCATGTTCCTTTTTTGGTAGTGGTATCAATACGTTGCAGAAATTATTACTGGTAGACGAAGAAGACGAAGCAGAAATCAGCAGATAAATTTATACCACATTTTCCACTTGGGCCACGTCTTGCGCTCTTCTCTTTCCTGCGCCACCAGGATGGGCAGGTTCCAATCGCGACGGCCCGTGTCGAGGTCCATGTCTCTGAGGCGGACGTAGCGCGTGCGGTAGTAGAGCTTATGAACGACGTAAAAAACGAAGATGATTGGCGCGCTCATCCACTTGAGAAACAGATTCTGCGCGATCGCGGCGCTGGACATGTCCCTCCAGCCAATGGGAAACGCGGCGACCCAGAACTGTGCGACAATGACGATGAGGTTAAGCGCAAGGCCAAAGTAAGACCCCCAGACGCCGACCTGCGACTGGAAAGGCAGTTCCTCCACGCGGCGGCCGTCGAGGGCCCAGGCGCGGCGGAAGCGGATGTGGCAGAGGCAGATGGACCCCCAGGTGAAGATGGACGAGAGGCCGGAGAGGGCGAGCAGCCAGTCAAAGACACTGCCCTGGGAGTTGGCATCGGCGAGATAAGCGAGGAGGCCGATGACGCCAGCGAAAACAATGGCGACGAGGGGACGGCCTTTGCGGTCGACGTAACCGAGGATCTTGGGTGCCTGGTGGAGGTTGGCGAGAGCGGCGAGGGTGCGCGAAGAGCCAAAGACGGCCGAGTTGCCGACGGAGAGAACGGCGATGAGGATGACGGCGTTCATGACGGACGGTAGGATCTGGATGCCGGCTTCCTCAATCGCAATGACAAACGGCGATGCCTTGGCGTCAGCCTTACTGTCGCCACCGAGCAGCCGTGGGTCGTTATACGGGACGAGGAGGCCCACGAGGGTGAGGGCGACAATGTAGAAGAGCGTGATGCGCCAGAAGACCTGCTTAATGGCCGTGGGGAGGGATTTGCGCGGATTGGCCGTCTCGGCGGCCGCAAGGCCGACGAGCTCCGTCCCGGTGAAGGCGAACGCGGCAGTGACGAAGACGCTACAGAGTCCCTTAAACCCGTTGTTGAAAGCGCCTGGGTCGCGCCAGAACTCGCCGCCAATGTAGCCACGATCAGGGGTGCCGCCACAGTTGAGGACGATCCCGAGCAGGCTGTTGGGGAAAACACGTCAGATATGGCGACGGATGGCTGGGAAATGGAGTTGAGAGTGCTTACATGAAGCCAATGACGGCAATGACCTTGATGATAGAGAAGAGGAACTCGGCCTCCCCGTAGCCCTTGACGCCAAACATGTTGATGAGGACAATGGTGACGAGGAAGATGGTGACAAATATGGCCTTGGCGAGCCTGTCGTTCCAGTAGCCTATCGTTAACGAGGCAGCAATGATTTCAAGCGGTAGCACGGAGAGCCATTGTAGAGCATAGCTGGGGGTTTGTGTTAGCAAACTGCGGAAAGAGGGTATGGACCAAGCGTGTAACCTACTTCCAGCCCATGGCAAACCCCCATGACGGATCGAGAAACCTAGTCGCCCACGAGGAAAAGGACCCGGCTATGGGGAAGATGACCGCGAGCTCGCCCAGCGCCTGGCAGGTGGTGTACAGCATGGCGCCGATGATGCCAAAGGCAATCAGCAGCGAGGCAGGCCCGCCGGCATTCAGCGCTTTGCCCGAGACGACGAACAGTCCCGTCCCGATGGAGCCGCCAATTGCAATCATCTGCAGGTGCCGGCCCTTGAGGCTCCGCGAGAGCCCGATGTGGGCATTCTCGAGCGTGGCGAGGTGCAGGTCGTAGTAGTGCGAACCGTTGTGCTGGCGGCGGGCGACGGTGGGATCGTGGTCATGCTCGGCGAGGAGAAAGGTCGAGTTTGGGTCGCGGCGAAAGGTGTCGACGAAGCGCCCGAAGCGCAAAGGCGATTGCTGCTCGTACTCGGGTTCACGCATGCTGTGGGAGCTGCCGTAGGTGAAGGAGTCGTCCTTGCTCTTATACGTGTTGGTGGGTCCGAGCTCAATATCGCCTGGCGACGAAGCCATGCTGAGGGGAAAGGAACACCGTCTGTCAAGGATGAGGATGGACCGACTAGAGGAGCGGAGTGGTTTTGGGCCGAATTGTTGCTCTTGTGTTTCGTTTGCTGCAGTGTATCACGAGAAGAGCGAGGCGGTACTGCGGCTGGGCGTCGAGCGGTCAGCTGCAGCCTGGCGAGGCAGGGTGCGTAAACTCGAGCACAGGTCCAAGACTCGGTGGCTATGCTGATGGTTTCGTTTGGATAAGAAGTTTTCGGAGATTTTCTGCGTTGCGCATGGGGTTTCTCATGCACATCCCGCAATGACGTGCGTTGGCTGGGTCCCGGAGCAAATGTGGTCTCGATCGTCTGTGCAAGACCGGGGCGGTATCTGCGGTGCGTGTTCCACCTCGTGCCAAGAGGTGCACAGCAAGACTAGAAAGAGGAGGGACAACAAGACGAGACCAATGGATTTCGATATTTTCCAAATTCTCGCATTCGGACAATAGCCTCGGCGAGGCACGGCGCAGCGTGGAGCACGGTTGGGGTCTAGTGTGGTGGCGGTGACTGCTGCTACATTCGCAGTGTGCTAGCTCTCATGCGGCAGCAGCGCAACATGGTACTCTCCATGGAGCTCGGGGGGAGGATGCGAAGCAAGCTTGTCGAGGGAAGAATGATGATGTAGCTTGCAAAAAGAGCGCAGATACGCCGTGCCAGCCGAGCTTAGGAGGACAACGGCGCAGGGGTGGCGTGCGCCCTCGGGTCTGCTTTGGTGGAGGAGGAGGGACATGACTTGCAACCGACGCAGGCGCTTGGGTCAATCAATGGATTAGGATTGGTGGTGGCTGAAGAGATAATGGATGGGCGTTGGCAGCTGCCAGGCTCCAGCTGCCAGCTGCCAGCTGCCAGCTGCCACCAAACGGAGCGGGGGAAGCCGGGCGGGCAGCTGCAAACGCCACAACTGCCGTTTGCTAATCAATCAAGTCAATGCTTTTCGCTAACAAAGATACCCTATTGATAAAGAGGCTATTGTTATTCGAGCCCAAAACGACGAAAAAAACAAACAAGTACCGATGCCTTTCTTCACCTGAGTTACTTGCTGTTGAGCCGCCACAGCGCTTGGCGATCCCAAAATTACATGGTATTTCCCCGCTGCAACGGTACCCCGTAAAAAGAGGCTGTAACCGAGAAAAACCAGTCAACGTTCGTCTCCTAGGAGTGGGAGGGGGGGGGAGGGTTACCATGGAGAACGACCAGAGTCCAAGCCGCAACCAGCGCGCTACCTAGGTAGGTTTGAGGCTTGCCTAGGCATTGCCAATCCGGCTTGGCAATCATGCACATGAAATTGGCACAATACAAAAGCGACGTAGAATATGGATTGCATTGATTACACATTCATATTCATCAGGGCCGTGTTGAGCCGCCCATCTCATTCGGCCAATTAGGTGTGTGCCGCCGGCGAGCCCCCAATAAGGCTGCGCGCAGACCACATCACCACAGTCGCACGCACCACCCTCTGCCGCCTGCGCCTGCCACACCAGGGCGTCAAGCTGCGGATCGCCTTGTTTTTTTTGAAAGTATTATGAATATCCACGCCGGACGCTCGTAAGACGACGAGGGCGCCGCCTCGCCGCCTCGCCGCCTCGACGCCTCGCATGAATTTCCCTCGCAAACCCTGGAACAGTGGCTCAAACGGCGCCTTATCCCTAGCGTGCGAACAAGAGGGAGCGCTGCCAGCGACGGCCACCGCGTATCGTCTCGACCAGGTCGGGCCGCCCGGGCCGTTGGAACACGGCCGCGAACCGAACTCCCCGCCGATGATGCCTGTAATGTTGTGCTCGTCGTTCAACAGGATGTAGTCGCTGTTGTCATCGTAGTGGCAGACGTAAAATAGACCTGTGCGAGACGCCGAGTCGGTGGCAAGGGTGGGAAGCATCGCTAAACGCCTGTGTGCGTTAGTGTCCGCTTGCCAAAGAGAACACGCAAGGCACCAGACACGGGAAAAGTTTATTCAGTAATGGAACAGAGACTGACTGCCCGTTTCCTGCTCCGCCCGACTTGCTCCTCTATTGAATCCCCGAACCGTTCCGAATCAGGTAGAATACACTTCATCCTCTTACCGTATCAGTTTATCCGTCCGTATTACAAGCAACAGAGACGTGATATTTCTTGTCTTAGCCGTACTTTCTATTACACGGAGTGTGCATCTACGGCTGCAGGACACATGTCAGTGCTCAGTTGGTCGAGTAAATGTGTGAAGGACTTGCTGCTATGCTCCCCCAAACTCGGGATACACACCAGTCTTTGGTCTCTCGTCAGATAACAACATAACTTCGCTGCCAGATGATCGATGCTAAGTTTAAGGGCCCGGTGCCGCAAGCAGTGGTACGCATGCTGCCTGGCACAACGAATAGATGGTGAGGGCAGCCGCACAGGCCGCCTGGCAGGTCGCGTACGCCAGAGGTCCAGCTGCAGCAATGCCGCAAAGAGCGCTGCCGGCAAAAAGAATAGTAGAGGGCTTCATGTTGAGAACTGCGAAATATGATATAATTCGTGACTTGTATGGTTTGGCGACGCAATCTCTGTGCTTCCGGACGTGATGTCCTTTTATACTTTGCTGAATCAAGTGTCTCAAGCAAGGGTTGCAAGTTGGCCCCTTCACGATTCTCTTGCTGTCGAAAATGCACCGAGCTTCGAGAAAAGAGAGATACTTGGCAGAAGCTGTTTGGCCAAATATGATGGCCCGGTGCGTTGCTAGACACTGTTTCGGAAGATTGAATGGTGTGATGGGATCTGTCATGCTTGAAGTTGCACAACAGAAGTGGAAAAAAGACGCAAAAGGAAACATACGGGCAAACGCGCACCGGGACAGCTGTCTGTCTATCGCGGTGGATGTTGGCACTGTGTCGGAAGTCGGAAGAGTCTACGGAGTGCCTTTGAGTTTTGCATGTTCTACAAGAAGCAAACAAAAGAGACCCAGATGACACGGTGGTTATAAACTGGAAAGGTTTTCCGACATTTCTTGCGTTTTCTTGAGCCGACGAGCTTTCATGGCGGTTCGGTCGGTGCGTTTATGAGTTCCTAGCTGAATCCGGACCTCAACATATCCACGCTCAAAACCAGGAGTGGTGGTTGCTAGCTCAAGACTCCAAGCTTGTTCTGTACGATGATGCTATTGTCATCTTTTTAGAAAGACTCTTCGCTGCAGCCTTCTTGCGCTGGATCCTACATCACGATTTCAGAGTAGGCAGACAAACTACCGTACGCCATAGATGTTGAACAAGTATTTATTCAAAAATGCGAAAGCCAACCCATAATCCATCATCCCCAGTTTTCCCAGCTTTTTCGTTATGCTACCTTTCATGTAAAATGTACAAATTGACCCGACCGCATGCATCGCCAGCCGATATATACAGCAATCTCATTCCGCCGTCGGCGTCGCCTTCACCTTTCCAATAATATTGCCCTCCGCGTCGCGGGGCTTGCGTTTCCAGCCCGTTGAGAACAAATCGCCCATGTCGAATCGCGGGAACGGATGCGCCTCCGTGTTGAGCACCACCTTGTCCAGCGGCATCAGGCTATTGTCCGAGAACAGCAAGTACATGTACTTGAGCGTCTCGGCCTATTGCAACGAATTAGTCTTAAAGTTCATTCGGTTGGCAGCCGCACGTCCACTTACCAGCCAGAAGCTCTCCATGTTGTCACGCACGCGCGGCGGTATCACGTTGGCATCGTCCAGGCTCGTGAAGCCGCCCTGCTCCTCCACGGCCGTGTAGTTCATAAACGACGTAAACATTTCCCAGCCCCACTCGCGGTACCGCACGTCGCCCGTGATGCGCCACATGTAAAACAGGCTCTCGACCGTCTCGGGTCGCTGCAGGTTATGCGCGTCGTTGGACTTGACGCTAAAATCCTTACGCCAGGGCGCCTTGGGGTCCTCGTCAAAATCGGCCGGCGGGGGGCGGTGCGGCGGCGCATCTGGCGCGGCCGGTGGGTTGGCAATGTTGAAGAAGGTGATTTCGCCCGACAGGCCCGTGGCCATGTATTTATACATGCCCCAGCAGGTCTGCATCAGCTCGCGCGCAAACTTCATGTCCTCGTCGTGCTGCTTGGTCCACGTGGGCAGCTTGCGCGCCTCGGCTTCGGTGAGACCCTCCGTGGCGGCAAGCGCAATGGTGCCCGGTAGGAAGCAGACCAAATGGTCCATCTTGGGCAGCAAGTCGCCCTTGAGACCGTTGGGCCGCTCTCCTACGATGGTGTAGCCAGTGGGCTCCGTGTAGGTCAACAGGTGCTTGCGAATACCGGCCATGGATTCCTTCCACATGTCAAGGTAGACCTTTTCTTTCTTGTTGGTTTGTAAGTATTGCTTGATGAGGTACTCGTAGTACGAATCGCCTCGGCTTCCCAGGCGGATGTTTTCGCCGCGGAACTCGCCGTTGGCGGGATAAATGTAGATGGGCATCAGTCCATCAGGCATATTGTTGTCGTCTATAACGGCCATGACCTTTTCGACAATCTCCCAGTAGTTCGTCTCGCCCGTCAGCTTGGCAAGGTACTTGAACTCGAGCTGCAGCGTCGTCGCCTCGGCCGTGGAACTGGCGCCCATATCGCCATGAGACGGGATACCCTTGGAGTCATCAAGCTGGACACTGGCATACGGGATACCGGATGGCGTATCGAATGCTCCCAAGAGGCGGCCTGCCAAGTCAGCAGCCTTTTCCAGGTACAAATCTTCGCCTGGCTTGCCGGGGTCGTCGTCTTTGATCGGTGCGAGTTCGGGGAACTCTGTCGAAAGGTAGTGGGCGGAGAGCAGACCACCCAGCATTCGAATCGTAGTTTCAAAGGTGTTGACGTCTTGATGCTGGTCCCAAGTCAACGAATTCGAGATCCATTCTCTGGCGTGCTCGAGGCGTGACGTCAGGTTCATGAGCATCATTGTGTCGAGGGAGTCGACAATGATCCAGCCCATGCCCTTGGGAGCCATGTATTTTCCGGATTTCGAGATTGGGTGGAATTCGTCGTAGCCTGATTTTGGAATTCATTCGTTAGCATTTTGTTACCATGGTGAACAATAGCGGCCATACCCCAGGCGTAGCGCTCGTAAGCGTCCCAGCTAAGCTCGAATGCTTCGACCACTTGTGTCCGTCTGTGGTCCCAGTCGACAACCTCGTTCTTGGAGATCCCCATGAAGCTCCACGCAGACTTGCCGCGCGCCGCCTTGGGCCGCGACGACTGCCAGGGCAGCCAACCCAGGATGTGGAAGAGGATCACGAGGACGAGCGCCAGCGAGCCGACCACGCGCTTCTTCCGATACCAGCGTCTGCGCCGCCCGCCGTCGCGGTAATACGGCTTGTCCTTGTACATGGGCAGCTCGTCCGATTCGAAAATGCCGTTGACGCGCTGCTGGACGTCAGACAGCAGGCCGCCACCTCGCCCGGAGACCTTGGACCATGCCCTGTCCTCGAGGCGGCGGTGCGGATCCTGGAAGTTGGGGACGTTGTTCGGTATTGAAAAAGGCATCTTCAACGCATTGGTGCCGACCTGGGCTGCCGTGTCTCGTATGTTTTCGGCAGCACGCCGTGCTGTGATTTGGAAGAGGTTCTTTCGGTGGATGTCGAACGGGTCGCGAATCATTTGGGCTGAAGGCTTGGCCGCTAGCAACGGTACGGCGTTGGGTGGCTTCCCCTTTCTGATATGGCAAGGTGGCGAGAGCACAGACAGTTTTTGTTTCTTTGTTTCAAAGAAAACAAAAAAAAAACTCAAACTGTGCAGAACAATGTTCTAGAAATAGTTCAAAGCACCACTTAGCATCCAACCCTACCAGCATTCAAAATGAGCTTCCTACCGTTGCTGGAAGAGGCCATGTAAGCCTCTCGGCTTGCCAAGGAGACTTTTAGCGCGGCCAGGTGCTGGTTGCGCCTGCTCCACTACAGAGCCACAAGCACCGCGCAGGGTTTGTGGCTCGTGATGTATCGGCGATTTCAATAAGGAACACATCGAAAGTACCATTGTAGATCAAACTGACATACGGGAGACTGGCTTGAAAGCTTGGGGCGACATCTTGCTTTGGATAGCGCCGACAAAAGTGCGCAGGCCATGATACAACACCCCACAGCCGCCGCCTGCAACTCTCTGCCCAAGACAATATGACGGACATCAGCCATTTCCCCAATCTCAGTCAGGCCGAATTTACAGAAGCCTGTCACCTCTTAGATAGCATATACCGCCAGGCCACGCTCGGCCCGCTGCGGCGACGATGGAAGCTCAATGTCTGCACGGCGCTGGCCACGGCCTTTTCGCATGACAATGACGGCTACGCTACTTATGTCCAAATCGTCCGCCCGCTGGAAGGCGATGTTGATCTGCCGTTTGACTTGGGCGACTTTTCGATATCCGGAAATGCCACCGAAGACTTGAACAATGCACAAGACGCCGAAATGATGGAGACGGAAGAGGCAGACAAGGTACGGCTATCAAGCCTCGAAGATATATTTTTTGGGCTTCCACATGATTTCATCCTTGTCTCTCTAACTGGGTATATAGCATGTTATCCCCAACCAAAACGCCCGTCCCGATATTGGCTACGTCACATATGAGGTTCACTTTCATCCCACATATCGCGTGCCGTGCCTGTGGTTTACTCTGCATGGACTGCCCGAGTCCGAACCGGCGTTCAACATTGACACCGTCTTCCGCCGGCTGGTCCCTGATTACCTGAAAGAGACCCTCCGCGCAGGTCTGGGCGTAGGCGCCATATCCACAGACGTGAGCATAGCCGGCGCGTGAACTCCATGCAACCACGACAAAGCTAACCCACAAGGCCTTCTAGCACCATCCCGTCACTGGCCTGCCTTCCTTCTTCATCCACCCCTGCCAGCTGGCTGATGCCATGAGGCCATTTCCATGTAGAAAGCGAGATTATCTCATCATATGGCTCGGCATCGTCGGCGGTTGCGTCAGCCTATGGGTACCCAAGGCATTGATGGCGCAGTGAGCTTCGCTCCCCCACTGGCAGCAAAGCCAAACAAAATAACACTATTCAATACACCCGCCCGTCTATTCGTCGTCACTGTCCTCGTCCATGGCCATGTCTTCGCCACTGTCTTCAGGCTCGCTTTCATTGTCTCGGTTGCGCTTCTGCCCGCGGCTTTCTGGTGAGCCGCCAGCGTCCTTCATGGCGTGGTCCACCGCGGTGGCGGGCTTGCTCTGTGTCGTCGTCGCAGTCGTCGTCGTGCCAGACAGCGGCGCGTTAAAGATGCTCTGTTGCAGTTCGGTCTGCTCGGCGGCGGCAGCTCCCTTTGCGGGGAGCACCATGCTGCCATCGATTTTGCTGATGAAATGGGACTTGGACTTGGCGTATTGAATTTTCTACACAATGTGATGATTAGCACCGCCCGCCGGTTCTCGCTCGGGGGAAGCTGTCCACCTACCATGGTTCTACCCAGGAATTCATCGCCATCTAATGTGCGCATGGCCTGCGTGGCGGCCTGGATGTCACGAAAGACAATGTGTGCTTGGCCGCGCATGGCCATGGTCTTGAGGGTGACAATGTCGAGGACGGGTCCAAAGGTCGAGAAGAGCATGTAGAGCGCTGTTCGCAGGTCGTCTTTTTGTATTTTGGCGGAGGGCAGGTTTGTGACGTAGAGTCTAGGAGATTTCCAATCAGTACTTGCCCGTCGGCGTCTTTGCCGTTGGGGGGAACGGGAACTCACGTTTGGTTTGGCGGTATGGGCTGGACCTTGGCGGGGAGGGAAGAGTTGGGCTGCAGCCCGCGTGGCGCTGTCGTCGCCATGGCACTCGATGTATGTATAGTGTAGCTGCACTGTATGTAATTCCAATATAGCGATTATCCGTTGCGATTACGATTGCTGCGTTCGTAGAGCGTCGGAAAGATCTGTTTGCTGGTCGTCGAAGATGAAGCTGTGGAGATTTTTCGCGCCGACCAGCCTCGCTAGAAAAGGTTGCCTCCTCCAAGTGGGCCAAGTAGTGGGAGCTCGCCCAGCACCAGAAAGACACCATCCATCCTGTTACCTAGATACCTGCATTGAGCCTCGAGTATCCGAATGATCAATCTAAATTGTAGCCAAAATCTCGCTGTAGTCCAACGCGTCCTCATGCACGTGAGATTAGCAATGCCGCGGTCCTGCAACGTGTTGCCTGCCCCCTCGCAGCGTTGCCTCATTGGGCGCGACCTTACGAGCCGCCAGCAAAAGCTTAAGCGACGATACCCTTGCCGATAGAATCCTTTTCCTTTGTTTTGTTTTTTCCAGAGTGTGAGCACGCGTTCTACAAAGTAAGCAGACTCTGGTTTTCTGCGGGCGTTTTCTGTGACGCGCATCAAGGCCCAACACTTTGTCCACTTCCCCCGCCACCAGCTCTGCGCCGCGATTGTGGTGGGTGCCGCACAAAACTCTGAACCAGCATTCAACACGCACAGATAGCAATTCTCGGAACGCATACCATCAATCGCAACAATGGGTCACGGTCATCACAATATTCGCTTTGATGGCGATCCGTATGCTCTATCGGGTGCCTGGAGCCCGCCCACGAGTCGGGCAAAGTGAGCACCCCAGTGACGCTTGGAGTAACGGCTCGTGTACTAACGCGTGAGCCAGCTTCTGCGAAGAGGACTACGTCCTGACCTTTTACATCGCCGAATTCATCAACTCATTGACCAACATTGCTTATGGTACGTTCTGCGGAGCTACTCCGGTCATTGTTCAGCTCTGCTGTTGCTGACGCGCTCTTACGTGTCACAGTGTACTATGCGCTGCGATACATGTACGGCCCAGGGAGCCGTGGCCTCCTGAAGCCTAATGTAGACTTCATGTCATTTTCTCTCTTAGTTCTCGGTATCGGCTCGTTTCTCTTCCACGCCAGTCTTCGCCAGGCGCTCGAGTTCGTCGACGAGCTCTCCATGATGCTGCTCATCTGGTCGATGCTCCAGGCCACCCTGACTGTTCGCCAGACGCCCGCAACATCCAAAGTCATCTCTGCCAGTCTGACGGTGATCTTCTTGTCATTTACCGCATTCTATCTCAGCTCGCCCCTCATCATCTACCAGGTGATTGCTTTCCTCTCAGGCGTCGGCGTCGTTATCCTGCGCAGCCTGTACCTGTTTCACTGGGCGCAGCCTGCGCTGCCCAAGACCAAGAGCCGCGAATGGAGTAAACGGGCCATCACGGCGCTTCTTATCTGCTGCCTCGGATACGGCATCTGGAACATTGACCTCGAGTTCTGCCAAGTCCTTCGCGACATTCGCGCGCGGGCCGGCTTGCCTTGGGCTTGGCTGTTTGAGTTCCACGGATGGTGGCACGTCCTCACCGCCATAGGGGCCAGCCAGTTTTCGACTGTCGCGAGAGAAGTACGCGAGGAAGTAAAGCGCGAGCAGAAGAAAGAGTAAAGCGAATATTGAAGATTAGTACATAAAAGAGATGTCTTGTCTGAGACTAGTATTGTACAGGTTGGGTAATTTCAAAAAAGGAAATGACAGCTCAAGCTAGAGCCATAGAGTAGACTAGGAATACACGAGACTGGGACAATGGATTAATCGACCACCTATTCTTCTCCGATCCTCACGGTAAAGGCCGAGCTTCGGCTGTGCAAAGAGCTTCTCTCGTCGTCCTCTCTTGGCCTCGACTCGCTGCTGTACTTCTCACGACCTTCTTCGGGGATCATGGATACAATGCGTGGTTTGCTATCCGCTTGATTTCTGGATCCGGATCTGCTGTCGAGTCTGGTAGGCCACGGGGGCAGAGGCGGCTCCTGGCGCGGGTACACGCGGCCGAGGCTTGACGTGCTGCTTCGCGGTGACATGGGCCGGTTTCTGCCACTGGCGCCGCCGCTGGCCGCGCGGGACATGGCATCCAGGCTGAAAAACTTGGAGGCCGGCACGCCATGTTGGAAAGGAGGCCGCGGGGGTCCCCGCTGCGAGCTCGACGCATGCTGGCTGTGAATCGCGTGCGTAGAACCACCGTCCTTGTTGGGCACCGGCAGGCTGAATTCGGACCGTGGGAACCCCAGCGTGTCGGATGAGCGGCGTGGTCGCATTTCGTGCCGCACTCCGTGAGAGGAAGAGGCATCTCTGATCTCGCCAATCGCAAAGGACATGTCGGATATGGCGCTCGGCCCCGACATGGCCGTCTCCGGGCGGCGAGGATGATGCTGGACTGGGGCTGGAACAGGCGGCGCAACCATGCCAAACCGCCGAGACTGAGAGTCCTCATCATCCACAATGACAATCATCCATACGCCGACTTTGCCCTTGGACCCAGCCAAGGGTGTGCAGTGCAGCCAGCGCGAGCGACCAGCCGGCTCTAGTTCCGGGACCGTATCGACGTCGTCATCAGCTTCCAGGTGAGCCTCCAGAGGATGGTTGATGTTGGCCTTTCTCTGGGCAGGGCGCTTGTTCTTCCTTCGGCTCGTATTTAGCCACTTTACCTTGGCTGTTACGCCCTGGCCAGCGGCCAAAGCCTCCACCAGCTGCTCACGGATGCGTGTAGAACCGCCGATGCGATCTAGCAGAGGAGACTGCAGAATACCTGGAACGCGCATCGAAGGACTGGTGAATAGGATTCGGAGGGATGGGTATGGGCGAACAAGAAGATAGTGCTCATATACGCCAGTGAGGCGTCCGTTGTGTTGCAGAGAGAGTGATGCCGCGGTCGGTTGGGATGCATGTGATGGATCCTCGTCTTTAGAAATGGGCAGGCTCTTCTGGGAGTCGCCATCCTGGAGAACTACGCGGCCTTTGGTACCGCGTCGATAGTGACCGGGCTCGTATTCCGTCTTCTCATCTTGAGGGCCGGCGGTCTGTATCTTCTCGAACGGCTTGGGCTCATCGTCAGTTTGTAAAGGAAGGCGGTGCATGCTGCCACCGTAGGCACTCATGATGTCAAGCTCCTTTGGCGTCATTATTTCCGCAAACTGTGTGATTTCGTCTTTTTCGCTCTCTCGGAGTGGTTCATCGGCCTTGAGGTCAGGGTTCTCTTCCACCAGACCGCGAAGCGCGCCAAGATCGTATGAGCTCATGGCCAATCCCGACACATCGACCTGAGCGCCGAGAAAATAGCGAATCGTGCCTCGACTATCGTACAAAGGTGCCAGCTATATGAATGTGTGTGTTAGGATGACTCCTGCGGGGTTAGACTTGTGTGACTTACCATGACAAGATTCATAAACGGCGTTCCATCGCGTCTGTAGTTGAGAAAGGTTTCATAGTGTTCAATACCAGCATCCAGTTTTTCCCGAATGCGCTTGACACTGAAGGGATTTGTGCACGGTCCTTGGAGGAAACGGCAATTGCGACCAATAACATAATCCACGCCGTACTGCGTCGTGCGGTTGAACTGCTCTGACATGAAGACAATTGGGTCGTCGAGTCGGGAGGGGTCTGTGAGACAGAAGACTTCGGCCAGTCCTTCCGAGGCGTCGGAGCTGGTTCCCATGATCCGATGACGGATGGAGACAGAAACCGTTTGAATCCACACATGGGTAATGTAAGCGGGCAAGTCCTCTCTTGCCAGAACCTCAAAGGCAATGTCGGCCTTTTCGCGCAGCTCCAGGTTTTGGGTGTTGGACGCTTGGTGAAAGGAGTGTGTAAAATCAAAGTCCTGCAGGGAGTGCAGCTTTCGAAGCACGGAATTGCTGTAGTTGATGGCGCGGAGGGCCTTGAGAGCCGATAGATAGTAGTTGAGCAACACGACAGACGATGCGCGGTGCTTGTACAAAAAGTTGGTGAAGCGGTGCAAGTGCGCCGAGTTTTCGAAGATGGCGTGCAGATGATGCTGCGAGAAGAGCAGTTCCGACCTCTCCTCCAACTTGTACTTGCTGGTGGTCGCGTTGGCGTCCTGCTCGGCGGGCATCACCAGGTCGAAGCTGCCCGGGGCGAGATCATCCTCGGCGATGGGGTCGAGGCCGTCCGGGTCGCCATTCGCGACCTGCAGCGCAGGCAAGTCCGCGCTTCCGCTCTGCAGCGATTTGCCTGGATAGGGAAACTGCAGCAGCAGCTTGTTGGCCGGGGTGTGTGCTTCGGGCTCCTCGAGGCTGTGGCTGCTTCCGCGGCTGCATGCTGGTGAGCAAATCGCCACGTTGAAGCACTCCCGTCTTGGTCTCTGCTTACCTAGAACCAGGCGATAGAGGCGGTACCGCGTCAAGAGCGACTGTCAGATCCATCATGCACAAAACTCGTGTAACCTAGGCGGAGTCGTCGATTCTGGGCTAAAAACCGGTAGTCAACTTGTACTTGAACACAAAGTAGCGGGCATGGAGCGCTGGGAGAGAAGAATGATATCAATGCTTGGAATGGAACCTTTCAAAAGGAGATTGAGGAACTAGTGAATTATTTATATCAACTTTAAAACTACTCTCTTGGTGCCTCCCAATCGTTTACATTACCGCAAGACTGTCATCGTCGATGGTAGCACAGATGAAGAGCGCTGGTTGCGATGGGAAGAATCGTACAAGGGTTAGCAACATCGGATGAAAAGCAACTGGACGCAGGCATCCAGCGTGGAAAGAGATCGGAAGTTTTTTTCTCCTCGGGGGGGGCCTCAGCTTTGCAAGCTTTTTCTCAACGTGGAATGTCATCCGTGAGAAAGAGGCGCCGTCCCGTTGCTTTTTTCGACAAGCCACACTGCAACGCTGGTTGGCCACAACCAAGGCGGGGAAAAAGAAAGCATTTACGCCCGCAGCTGCGGACTTACATCGACGAGGGCTGATCATTCTGCCCATCCGTCACGCGGTCCATGCACAACGGTGGTGGCGGTCTGGCCTTGGCGGACCTGTAATTACGTGCGGCAACAAGTCGTCTCACTGACCCGGTACGCTCTTTCGGATCAAGGGTCTCGCTTACAAGTAATAAATGAACTCAAACTCGAGAAAACAAGGGTCTCTCCGGGGGAAGCGGAACGCTGGGATAGTCTTAGTTCAGCAGAGAGCGGGTGATCAGCAGAAATGCTGGGGCACGCACCCATCCATCATGGGCGGATGCACTAGTCCACGAGGGCCGCCAATCTTGGACAGCTTCAACGGGGGCATAATCTTGTCTTTGATTAAGAAAAAACAAATACAGCAAAAGTGCGGAAGAAAAAAACCAAGGCCCTATCTGTTCTATCATTCTATGTCATTATATTATCTGGCGCGAGCGGCCCCTCCTCATCCTTCGTGCCACACACAGCGTGTGTGTGTGTGCGCATCCGCCACCCAACGGAAAACCACCGAAAAAATCCATGTCCCAGGCATGGGAGAAGAGAAAACTAAACAACGGAAAAGCAATGACCCCTTTCGCATCAACGTTACACAGGGCGATACAGGGCAACGAGAAAAAGTCTCGCCGTCGGGTCCCACACCCATACATTAACAGGACGATCCTTGAGACGATCCCTCAGTCCGCAATGAAGGAGTCTGGGCCATCCTCCATCGCCGGCGCAACTGCCTGCACCTGCTCGCGCATGCTCAGAACCTCCTGCTCCATCTCCTCCCGCACCTTGCGCAGCCGCTCCAGCTCCATGTCCGAGTCCGACTCGTCCCCTGTCCGCGGGCGATAGGCCGCGTCGCCCACCACCCGGCGTCTCTTTTTCTTATTAGGGCTCGCATCGTCGCCGCCGCCGTCGCCGTCATCATCGTCAGTACCCGTCATTCCGTCGTCCGAATCCGTGCCGGTCTCGTAGGCGTAGCTCCCGTCGTCAGCCCGCCGGCGCTTCTTCCCGCGGCCCGCCTTCTTGGCGTTGTGGCCAGCGTCCACGCCGTCAGGTGCGAAGCTCGAGCCCACGGAGGAGGCGTCGTCGCTCTCATCCGCATCTTCCGTCTCCTCCTCGGGTATGGCAGGCAGGCGGCCCATGTACGGCGGCCAGGGAAGGCTCCAGTTTGCCCGGTTGCTTTCGTTATTGGGATCGGAGCGCCACATGTTGTTCCTGGCATCAGACGGCAGCAATGGGTACAGCGTAGCCTTGTAATCCGGATGCACGTCTAGAAACTGGGATTTCAGCAGGCCCAGTTTGGGTATTTTGCTGACTGGAATCCAGCCGCTTCGATTGGGCAAATTTTCCACCGATCCGATGCCGTTTCGGATGCGACAGCATCTGTCCCCTGCAGTGTGATGCTGGGAAAATGTCAACAGGTTGTTCAAAACGAAAAGATTGCCGTTTTTGTTTACCTTGTAGTCCTCTTCAGTACCTGGCGCTTGTTTGGCATTGCGGCGGCGATTGGCTTTGGGCACCCGCCGCAAGCACTTGGAGCAGTAGTACTTGTTGTCAGGCACAAACGTTGGGTCTGGTTCACCAAGCACCACGTTCCAGTCAGGGGATGCTGGACGCCTTTCCGGACCCCTGGCTGCCTTTTTCCTGTTCCGGGCAGCGACTTTTTTTTGTCGTTTTCGTGGCCGCCCCCGTTCTGAGTCGGAGTCGCTCGCCGCCACGTCCGGCCAGTAATCTTCCGAGCTGGCGGGACTAGGTTCCAACGGCAGAGGCCTGGGCTTTGCAGGTGGTGGCTGATCGAGGCTTTTGACAATGACCTGGATTTTGGGTGTTGGGTTGCACTGTGCGCGATGGGCGCTGATCAGTGCTTGGTGGTCGCTCGTGTCGTCGTTGGACCACAGACGATCACCACAGTGCGGGCAAAATGGCCTCGTTGAAGATCCCTGTCCGCGACAGGATGATCGATGCATATCGGCATAATGGCTAAAGCGATCGGTATCAATCCCACACAAGATGCAAAACTGGCCACTGGTGCCGCTTGGTTGATGGCCGCAGGCTCGGCCTTGGCCCTGTGTGTTGTCGCAATCGCCGCACTCGACACAAAAGACTCCATCTTTCGCGCTAGCCTTCTCTCCTCGACAGATCGTTTCATGATAGTCCTTTTCGTATATGCACGTAAACGTGCGCTTGTCTCTTCCGCAGCAGTCGCAGAAAAACTCGTCAAGATGGCACGCCGCGGCGCTGTCGGTGTTTCCTGTGGCAACCTCGTCTGCGAAGCCTCCATTCTGCGTCAATGCAATCGCCACAGTCTCGGTTCCGTTGCTCGAGAGGATCTTGGGGTCCGTGACGCCTAGGGTAGCGAGCAGCTTGTCTCTGTGCTTTTGGCGAAGGTGGCGCTGGCGCTGCGTTTCATTCCACCACTCAAAATGAGTTTCATCGCACCATATACACTTTTTAGAGACATGCACGTGTTCAATGTGCGTCTGAGCGTCCTCAAGGCGGCATGGGTCAAATGAATACTTGCAGCCGTCAAAGGGACACGGAAATGCACGCTTGAGCGCAATGTCTCGCATTGACTTGAACGCCTGCAGCAGGTTGGCTTGCTCTCGTACTGTAAGCACAGATTTACTCGTCACAGGGACATGAGAGGACTGCTTCCGAGGCACCTCATCAATCTCCATTATATCTGGGGATTTTTCTTTGCGTATTAGTCAGGCCGGATTCGTACAACAGATGTAAAAGTCTTACCATTAGTACCAAAAGCAACTCGGCTCAACTCATCATTGGCTAGGAATGCCAGGGGTTTCAAATGCGCAACTTGTGCTTCCATCACTGCAAGTCCGTTTGACTCCTGGCCCGCAAGAACAACCTGGACCGGTTCAACAGGCAGGCCAAAGTACATCATGGCCAGCTTGGTAGGCACGTCAGAAGGGACGCCATTGAATCTTCCTGCTAACAAAGACTTATAGCGCTCTGTATTTCGTTCCTGCAGGACTTTCATATCAGAGCGTTCTTGAGTGAAGAATTGTCGAACTTCGTGGACTGTGAAATGGTCCAGTAGAATATCGCCGAGTGTCTTGTCCGAGGTCCGCACGAGGAAGTTGAACATGGCATGGACTTTTTCCCAAGCAATGTCGCTGGGGTCGATCGCAGGGTTGAGTCTCCGTTCAAACAGCATTTTCGCGGTATTGAGATTATTTGGGTCATGGATACCCCAATGTTCAGAATGAGATGAAGACGGCGGCAGGGCATCTTATGTGCAGTCCAGCGACGGGGGTGGCTGCGTCAGTGGTCAAGGCACTAGCAAACATTGCTGAAAGGTTTCGCATTGGGCACATAGAAGTACCTCTGTTTTTAGTATATTTCTATATCCAATCTTAGAATTGGACATTGATTGGCTTGTGCGCAAGATTTTGTCATCTACCTGCGGCGTAGTTGTCCTGTGCTTCGTGACAAAGAAGGGCACACGAGACGGTTTGTTGTGCCTCCTATCTGGAAGCCCTCGGGACAGACGCTCGACGTCGAAGCTAAGCGCGCTTTGCTTCATATGTAGTTTAACATCATCTCCTCCAATTTATCTTGAAAGTCAGAAAAGTAGTTTATGGCCTGGATGATTTTGGCGTGGCTGGTTCCAAACCCGCTCCTGGCAAAAGCGAGCCTCCAAGCACCTTCATCATTTATGATGTCTTTGAAATTGTCTTTCGTGCGCGAAGAGTCTCCTGTCGAGCTGGAAAAAACACTTGCGGCGGAAGTGTTCCACGAATCAGCCGGCGTTGTGGCGAGCTCCCTTAGCAGCGGTGGAGAGATGGTAATGTGCTGCACACCAGCGAGCTGCATCACCTCAGCAACAGAGGTGAGCGAAGCCGCCAGCACCTGAGTCTTGGCCTGAATCTTTTTATAGTAGTTTTGCGCTTCTGCGCAAAAGTTGAACGCTTTGTGCTCATCCACGTACCTGTGTCTTTGTTAGTCGTGCTTGTTTTGGTAGCGGACGACAAAGAAGCTGGCCCATTGCACATACCCTTTGTCAAAGTGGACTCGAAGTTCGTTCACGTATGGGGCAATGTATGTACAGTTGGCTTCTGCGGCCAGAGCCGCTTGCTCCATGCAGAACATGGTCGTCGCTAGAGTTGGTATGCCCTGCGCCTCAAGGGATCGGCAGGCTTGTAGGCCTTCCCATGTTGCAGGTACCTTGATACATACTCGTCGCGTATCGGCCCTTGTTTCTGCCAACTCTTTGACGATGGCCATAATTCCTGAGCAAAAAGTTAGTTCTCGCACATTGTACTGCCGTTCAACTCACTTTGGCCGTTCCTTACGGTCCCTTTTGTAGAGAAGGACAGTTTCGGGTTTGTCTGAACATGAACGTATCCTGTTGCGTATGGAAGGAAAGCCAATTGCAGTTTGACCATCTTATATAGTTAGAAACTTGTCGGTTATATGTAACTGTGATGGTCTTACCGCGACTTCCACCACAAATTCATATGGCGTAGCGTCATTGTCCGCGGCCGAACGGATCGAGGTGTACATGGCGAAGGCAATGGCATCCTCCCATAGTTGGCGGTAGAACGCTCCGTTATCTCTCGAAAGCTCAAAGTAGGCAATAGCCTAAGTAAAGGCATTAATGCTATACTCAATTTACCAACGAAAAAAGAATGACAAACCTGATTTGATGTGCAGTCGACGAAGGGGCCAAGTGACTGCGCGACTGCGCGCGGTTAGAAGGTGTCGACGCGTAATTCCAGGTATGTACCTTGTATGTCCATCGTGTCGCAGTCAACCTGGCTGGTTTGGCGCAGAGTATCCAACAATGTTGCCATTTTGTTTGAATTCAGAATCGAGAGAGCTGTGGTTGTAGATTGCAAGTTGCTATGAGGGGTCTCTGGTCGGCTTTAGAGGCGGGTCCAGCGCAGCTCAACTATTCGGCGATGTTTCGAAGTCGCCTACCGCGTGTTGATTTTAAGGAGGGAGAAATCGCAAGAAAAAATCTAAGATAATACAGAATCAACTAAATAAGCCTTCGAAATTTGTTCCATATTCACGACTGCAAAAATCATCCTCCCAGAGGCTACTGCTAGACCGCAGGGCCAGGTGCCAGACGCAAAGGGATCCCAGCGACAGTGCCGCAGCATTTAGTATACAACAAAATTATCATCTAAGATTTTGAGACACTAAAAAAGGGAAATAAAGAATGAACATGTCTTTTCATTTCCGTAATTTCAGGTTTTCAGCTTCGACAGCCGTTGCCTCACCCACGCAGCAGGCGGACCCAGTCACATGACGGGATGGGCCGGAAACGTTACCGTCAGTCAAACACCAAAAAAAGCTCCAGGGCGCCGTATTATCACCTTGAACTCAATTCACAGCAGACTGCAGCCCGCCCTGGCGGTTTCGACACGCATTGGACTTCTCATGGTCGCGTCATGACCCGAGGACGACTAAAATGCGGTCTTTACAGATTTTAAAGCACGTTTCTCGACGACAATGCCACGCTGCCGCTACGCAGGGAGCAGCATCCTCCGTGGCAGCCAGGTGGCTGTCCTCGGCGGCGTCGAGCGCTCACATGCCGCGCGTCTCGGCAGCTTCGTTGCCGATTGGCGGCGCAACGTTTTTCCTGTCGAATCGATTGTTTGATCGTTC
This sequence comes from Samsoniella hepiali, assembly GCA_001455915.2. Lineage (NCBI taxonomy): Eukaryota > Fungi > Ascomycota > Sordariomycetes > Hypocreales > Cordycipitaceae > Samsoniella > Samsoniella hepiali. Next base: position 4,659,190 of record LNDK02000066.1, on the reverse strand, counting down.
GAGGTGCCTCGACTTTCTCGTCTTCACCGGGACTACCCGCGCGACATCGACCGCGACACCCACGTCCGCAACTTCACAGCAGGTCCCTGAAGGCCAATCCCTCGAGCAACTACCGCCACACCGTCGAAGACAACTCAGGAAACAACAGCAGCAAGATGCGCAAAGTAATGGCGCAGAGGCTCCCTTACCCCCGGACGCTTCGTCACTCCTGACGACACAGGCCGCAGCACAACCCGCCCAGTCCTTTCGACGGACCTTTGCGACCTTTCTCTCCCTCTCGAAACCTCGGCTCACTGTACTCGTTGTGCTGACCGCCATGGTCCCCTACGCTCTCTACCCCGTACCCGAGATGCTCACCCCGTCCATGACCGAGACGACAAGCCTGAGCCCGCTCACGCTGCTTTTTCTCACTACCGGCACCACACTGTGCTCCGCCAGTGCAAACGCCCTCAACATGCTCTACGAACCCGACACCGACTCCAAGATGACACGGACAAGAAACAGACCGCTCGTGCGGCAGCTCATCCAAAAGCGCAGCGCCGCGCTTTTCGCCATCCTGGCCGGTGTTGTGGGCGCGGGCAGCCTGTACTTTGGCGTCAACCCGACTGTCTCCGCCCTGGGTGTCGCCAACATTGTGCTCTATGCGGGAGTATACACGCCACTGAAGCGCGTCACGGCTTTCAACACTTGGGTCGGCGCGCTCGTCGGTGGCATCCCGCCACTAATGGGCTGGGCGGCTGCGGCTGGTGAAACCGCCACCAAGGATGGCTCCTGGCAGGAACTGCTGCTTGCCAGCGACGGCTCGTCCATCGGCGGCTGGCTGCTGGCTGGTCTGCTCTTTGCCTGGCAGTTCCCCCACTTCATGGCCCTGAGCTGGCCCATTCGCGAGGAGTACAAGGCCGCGGGCTTGCGCATGCTGGCCTGGACCAACTCGGCGCGCAACTCGCGTGTCGCTCTAAGGTACAGCCTCGTGTTTATCCCCATCTGCGTCTCACTGTGCGCCGCAGGTGTCACAGAGTGGTCCTTTGCCGTGACTAGTTTACCCGTGAACCTCTGGCTTGCACGGGAGGCGGTGCGCTTCTGGAAGCATGATGGCCACAAGGGCAGCGCCAGAGGCCTCTTCTGGGCGAGCGTCTGGCATCTCCCAGCCGTGCTCATGCTGGCCATGCTACAGAAGAAGGACATGTGGGCTAGGGCGTGGCGCGGCCTGTTTGGCGATGCGGCGGACGAAGAGGGCCTCTGGGAAGAGGAAGAGCTCGAGGAGATGGCCGGCATGACGGCCGATCGCGTAAAGGAGGCGACCAAGGCGCTTGATCTGCCCCGCAGGTGATGATCTGTCTTGCCATGATGCGCACTGTACAAACTATACGACTTTCTCAAATCTTGTTTTATTATGGATGTCTGCTCGGGAGCATAGCGCGGCTCATTGGATGGTTGAAGCGGTCTGGCGTTGTCGTGGGCGGACACGCAGGCCTTGTAAAGGATGTACACAAGTCATTGCATGGATAGAATATCATAACTTTTCTCTGTTTTCTTGCAGGAGTTGTTGAGCACACGATGCATTAAGAGAGTATCCGTAATCTATCGAAACGATGCCTATGCTAAAATGCATAGCATAAGAGAACAAGCTGGAATTTCAAACATTTCTTTTCAAAACGCGCACGCAGCAGACAGCGCAAAGAGAAGGTAAGTTCGTTCATAAGAAATCGTGACAGGATCAACGCTGAAACAAAAATTGCAGGAAACACAGATATGAAAACACCTAGACGCCAAAATATCGCCCTCAATTATATCATGACTTCGGAAAGTGGGAAAACGGACAGTCGCCAGCACAAAAGAGATTAAAAGGAGCGACTGAGAAAGGAAGGGTGTCTGGCCAGGGGCCAGACGAATGAACAAAGGAATGATAAGGTGCAGCGTGTGACTGGTGAGTACGCCGTAAAAACGAAGGCAGAAAAATGAACCGAATAATAACAAAAATGGAAAGCAAACCAGGAACCGGAGACTTTTCCCGGTCCGTCATCAAGCGCTCTCGTTGCCGCGTCGTGGGACGTAGCCCGGGTGCAGGCTCCCCTCGGAGCTGATGCTCGACGAGTACGCGTGGTGCGAGTGGTACTGCGCCGCGGCAGCAGCAGCAGCACCGCCGCCGCCGCCGCCGTACAGGAGGGTGCTGTACGCCGCGGGATGCAGGTGCGCCTGGGCGAGGTGGTGCGGGTGCGCGAGGTACGCCGTGGCCTGCGTCGTGGTCGAGGCAAACGACGCCGCCATGTCGTGGTGGTGGTTGTTGCTGTCGTGCGGGCTCGGTGGTGGCACGGGGCTGCTGCTACTGTACGCCGCCATCGCGGCCGCGGCCGAGGAGGCGTCTGCTTCATCCACGGGGGTCAGACCGATGCCGGAAACGCCGCTGTCGTCGTCATACCCTGCTGCGGCGGCCGCGGCGGCAGCCGCGGCCATGGCGTTGGCGTCGAAGCGCTGTCGGCGGCTGGCGGTGCGGGCGACGCCCTGCAAGTTTTTAAGGCCGTGGGAGAGGCACTGTTGCTACACGTCAGTACTCTGAAAAAAAAGAAGACGGCTAGGGGGGAGGGACGAAGCATACCGTTCGCTCAACATACGCCCACTTCTCGCCCGTCTTGTCGGCCAGCGGCCGCCAGAGCTTCTCGCGCATCTGGACGTACTCGGCGGCGATGCGCTCCACGCGCATCGTCTCGTCGTTGCCGCGGCCCTTGCTGTCAATCAGGCGCTCGTGGCGCTTGCGGCACGCGTTGGACGACTTGCCGGGGAAGAATTGCTCCTGGATCTGGCTCCAGTTGAGCCCGTCGCTGCGCGCCATGATGAGCTGCTGGTCGTCGCGGATGGACCACGCGCCGCTGCTGGGCCGGTGCCGGGCATCGAGCAGCGTCTTGGCCTCGGCCTGCTTCAGCAGCTTCTGCTTCTGTCTCTGCTGCTGTGGCGGCGGCTGTTGCTGTTGCTGCTGTTGCTGCTGCTGGTACTGCTGCTGCTGCGGCTGCTCCTCGTGAATCGACCAGCCGCCGGTGCTGGCGCTGCGCCGCAGGTCCTGTTCGTCTACCTGCTGCTGGTATGGCTGGTACTGCTGCTGCTGCTGGGGTATGACGCTGGTGCTGGCGTGGTAAGCCTCGTACACGTCTTGCTCGGTACTCGGCATGGAGTAGTACGCAGTAGTAGCGGCTGTGGGCATGCGTTGCTGGTAGGCCTGCGCTTGTGCGAGGGTGTTGCGGGCCTGCGCCTCGCGCCGACGGGACGTAGTGGCCGAGTCGCTCTGCTGCCTCGAGTGCTTGGAGGGCTTCATGGTTGCACAATGAGGTGTAGTCTGGGATTTTGTGGAGGGGTGTGTGTGTGAATGTTCGTGTGACCTCGTCACATCAAGGTTGCGAAACGACGTATTAGAGATTATTGGTGATGGGGATGGCGTTGTGAAGCTGGGTCCGCGGCCGGGTGGAGAGGAACCCGTCGCACCAGTGCGACGAAGTATGAAAAAGGATGGGGAGGAATAGGAGATTGCCAAAGAAGATGTGATATGTAGTACCAAGACGAAACAACAACGCTTGTAGACGGGATGCCAGTTGACACAAGGAGATGAGACTCAAGGAAATGAAACTCTAGGAAATAGAACCCAAAAAAACACAACCGTCTAGGAATGTGACAATAGGAAAGGAAGCAACTGATTGATGATGATGATAAAAAAAGACTGAGGATTCAAGAACGAGTATTGCAAGATCCGGGTAATGGCACTTACTTAAAACATCAGGTTGGACCAAGTGAGACCTGTTTGAACACCGGTTTTGCGTAGCCCATCCTCTTGGACCACCCCAGGCAAAGATGCTAGGCGCTTGGCGGGATGAAACAGGCACCTGGGCCAAAAATGGCAATGAAACAAAGCCCATGTGTCCAGAGCAGCCATAAATCGAACAATGCAGAGCCCGCATTGGCTGGCCGGGGTCGCGGGAACTAGGAAACGCAGGTACAGAGAGGGGGGGGGGGCGGTCCATCTTGGGCGGGCGGCTACGGAGAGGGGGAGGGGGAGGGGGGGAAGTAACCGCCAGCAAAATGGTAAAGAAGACGGGATTTAGCTGGGGGTAGTAGTGTGTACCTGCGTGCTGTATGCAAGTACGCCAACGCTAATCGAGCGAGTTTAAGCAAACGTCTATTATCGGCGTGTTCGATCACGCGCCCGGGGGCCGGGGGGAAGGATGGATGATGGGCGACTATCATGACAGGGGGGGGGGCAGACGGGCGGGCAGCGGTGCTGCAGCCCAGAGTTCTAAAAACGGCCACCAGGGCCAGTCTTGATTCGATCTAGGCTAAAACCAGACAAGAAGGATCCCCATTGCGGGAAATGAAAGGGGCCTCCTGCATCACAACCAACATGGTGTGAGTGTGTGTGCGTGTGTGTGCTGGAGGCGCGGAGTAACAGGTGAGAGGAGGAGGGGGAGTGGGCAAGACCAAGCCCAAGATGCTCTAGGGCACCGAATTCCCGGGAAATGATGCTATAATAAAGTCCCCAACAGCCTCTTCAGCATGTATATCCTCAGTGTAGGAGCGAGGAAAACGGTACCTTGGTTTGTTGGCTGGTTGTAAGTCGAGGAGGGGGCAGTCTCCACTACAACGCACCGGATTGGTCAGTCTGTCGTGGAAGCGCGCGCCTCCAAACTGACAATTGCCTCTTTGGGTGGTGCGGGGGTAAAAAGCACCCACCAAAAGACAAAAGACCTTGGTGAGGGGTGTATGAGATTTAAAAAAAATAAAAAAATAAAAATAAAAAGTGTGGATACTAGGGCAGAGAGAGAAGCAACAGACTTGCAGAGAGATCTATTTCGGGTTCATCAGCCCTGTTTCGAGATGCTCCTGCGCTGCCGCCCACGATTGGTTCCGAGGAGCGACATCCCCAATCCCCCCCCCCCCGGCTGTCCACCCAGGAAAAAGAGCATTTGTGGGCGTACCTGCCTCGCACTAGACCGTGCATGCTTTGAAAAAGGTTGACAAAAGAATTCAAGAGCAAGAATAAATAAATAAAAAAATTTGCCAGCTTTTTCTTGTTTGAAGAAACGCCGTCATGTCAGGTAGGCCCCCCCCCCCCGCGGCGGAGGCGGTCCGGCCCTTGCCCTGTCAAGCTCGGCGCGTACAGCACACCACCCCCATTGTGCTCGGCATCGCAAACCTTCAGCGGGTGTCAGATGGGTCCCCTTGCAGGTTCGAAAAAAAAAATGGCCTGGGTTTTTACTTTTGTGTTGTTTCAAGTCTGGTGGATGAGAGGCAACACTCGTGGCGAAGCGCAAGAGAATTCGGAAACAAGTGTTGGCCGTCAGCGCCGACCCGGGCCACGGCCCTCCAGATTATGGCCACCCGCGGTGGTTGGAAGCGCCAGCTACGTGCTTATTTATTCAAAAGGGCACAGAAACCACCGGATTTATTGAAAAAAATGTTGATAATATGATAAATGTAATTCATGTAATAATGTAAACATGCAGTTATACAAAATAAATGCAACCAAATCATCCATGGCGCTACCCGGTACTCGCCCCCGCAAAGGTTCTCCCAGGTCCCAGCACCCATAATCGCTAGACTCATGCCTCATGGGGGTTTTCATTCCTATGCCAATTAAAAAAATCAAATCATCTCCCCTCCCAGCTTTTGGTATTTACAGATGCGAATCAGGCACCTTCTTGTCCGTGCAGCAGCTGCCCGCCGTGCCATTACCACCAGTTAGGAAAGCAGTGCGGGAGCTCAGATCCTTGACCACGGTCGAGGGCGGCACCCACAGCGCCGGATTCCGCACGAAAAAGTTGGATGCACGGATCATAATCATGACGGGCTCCGCCGGCATGAGAGGGAAGTCCTCGCAGCGGGGGAAATGCGTCAGGCCAAACTGCAGGTAGCAGACAATGTCGGTATTCTCAATGCTCTCGTCGCGCTCGACCCAGTCCGTGATGATGGACGAGTCCGCGTGACCGGGCTCGCCCGTGGACTGGCAGACGTAATCGCCAGCTGGGAACAGCTCGTAGTCCTTGTACGGCAGCACAAACAGGCTCTTGCGGGCGAAGCCGGCGCGCTTGTAGACCATGCTGCCGGGCTTAGCGAGCAGCGCGGGACACTGGTTGTTGACAATCTTGTAGCCGACGGGCTTGTGGCACACGTCATTGATGACATTGGGATTGACAATGTCCCAGTTGCGGCCCGTCTCGTGCTTGTACTCGACCGCGCCCTGCTTGGCCGTCCGTAGCGGCGTCTTCTTGCAGTAGAAGCCGTTGCCGTACGGATTCTCCGCCGAGCCTAGAGGCGCTTCTGACGTCACGGCGTCGTTTTGAATGACTGTGTTGTTGGTGCCGTCAATCTCGGGGTCCACGCGCAGCGAAAAGATGTGCTGATGGTTGTGGGCGGTGATGCCGCGCGCGACCTCGGTGCCGTAGGGCGCCGCCGTCTCGGAGGGGTGCAAGCAGTACGAGTTGAGGATACCGGTGAGCTTGATTTCAAGCTTGTACGTGCCGTCCAGGGTGAATGTGTGGTAAAAGGCATACTCGTAGTTGGCGGCGGTGATAATTTGGGAGACGATGAGCTTGCGGTCGCGGGCCAGGATGGTGCTCGCGTCGCGGTAGTCCATGTGCTTGTAGAGGATGCCATTGTCCTCCTCGTGGATGCAGATGGCATTCTTGAGAACAGCGGGCAGACCGCTGGAAGTAGACATGATGCCGTCCATGTAGTGAATGGCACCCTTGCAGTCGCATCCGAGCTTCAGAGAGTTGGTCATGAGACCAGTACCGTACTCGCCGACGTCGAAAGCGTGCTTTCGGTGGTGAGGGGGGTCGGGGTTGCCGTAGGGAACAACCATCTCGACAACACTGATACGGTTGAAGAGCGTGCGCTCACGGCCCTCATAAGGGTCGTCGATGCGGACATCGGAGATGACGATACCTTCGCGGTAGTTGAAACCAATGTGCATCTTGTAGCCGGCCCACGAGAGCTCATTGCCGCGAATCTGGAAGGATACGCCCTCGGGCTGAGTAATATCAAGAGGCTTGAGCTTGGTGGTGTTGTAGCCCTGCTCAATGAACTCGGGCAGGAAGTTGTGCTCTTCCAGAGAAGGCAGCGTGCGCTCGCCGTTGACATAGCGAATGTCGACGCTGAGAACCTCCTCCGTCTCGGTGTCGGCAACAACGCAGAAATCCAGAGGATGAGCGTACTGGTTGTCGTTGGGCGAGTTGCGGTAGTAGGCAAGACCCTGCTGCAGGCGGCGGCTAAAGTCCCAGCGGTCGTCGAAGCCGACGGCCCAGCCATCCAGGTAGACCTTGGACATGTCGGTGATGCCAATCTCCTCGCAAGCGCGGATGACACGGGCGTCCTTGCGAGCGACGCGCTCCATGACGTCGAGGTCCTCGAGCGTCAGGGTGGGGGCAACGTTGGTGACGGGCTTCCACGATTCAATAGTGGAGTTGGTCAGGTTGGCAATCACTTCGGCGCAACTGTTGCTGCCCCTCTCAATGATGATGGCGAAAGCCTTGCGCTCCGGGCGGGGACCGGCGCCGGCCTTGAAAGCGGTGTACTCGGCCTTGGGCGGCTCGCGGAGAGTGACACAGTTGAACTTGATCTCGACAGGGCTTGCCTTGTCGCGGATCATCTTGACGGCGTGGGAGATTTCCTGTATCGAGAGCTGGTCCAGGGGATGTGTCTGGTGTCTGAGGCTGGCAGCGACCTTGGGGCAGTAGTCCTGCTCCGGGTAGACCTCATAGCCAGCTATGACATCTAGATCTGGCTGTAACGCGGGATTAGCCATGGTGGAGGTTGCTTCTGCAAGCTGTGGCTAGGAACTAAGTGTCTGAAGGTGGAATAGGGAAGAGGGTAAAAAAGGCAAGTACTATGTGACAAGTATTGAAGTCGTTGGAGTCTGCATGTGCCAAGAATAGGGAAGGAAGAGGTGATGAAGCAAAGTTGGAAAGTCTGTCGGGTTATATGCACGACGGACGACCCTAGCCGAAGCTTGGCAGCAAAGACATGATTTTTACGAGCCCACGAGGTCTGGCATGATTAGGCTTAGTTTTAGTTTGGGGGTGTGGAATAGATCCATCCGCACCACTTCGGCGGCCGAGCAGCTGTACCACCCCGAACAGTTAGCGTGGCCCTCGACGGCCGGTCGAGAGACGGCGCGGCGTCTGGCGCGGGTTGGGTAAGCCGGGGAAGCGGTCACCAGGCTAGAGATGAGATTTCTTGGGACACCAGATGGAGACACGGAATCAGCGGCACTCCGCGGGTCGGAGGCGCTGCTTCTTTCATCGAAAATGCAAATGAACATGGCGTGACTAACAAGCTGGTAAAAGCGGCGGAGCGGAACACGCTCGGGCAGCTGGGAAAGATTGCTCAGTATTGGATTGGGAACAAGACAGAGCGGGCTGCATGGATCTGGTCAGCGGGGGAGGAAGCGTCGCCACTTGCATGACTTGGGAGTAGATTTGCGGCAGGCTGGCCGGGCTGTCCACACAGATTGGACCACGCGAATGGTCATGCTGCATCCCGGAGGACGCGGCGGCGCGCCCCCGCTCAATGTGACAAGACGCTGCCCCTGTCGTGTCGGAAGACAAGTTGATTGCTGGCGCCGCCACGATAGCGTTGTTTGAGCGCGGCGCTGCCAAAGAATGGCAAGCAGGCCAAGGCCGGCAATCCTGTTGACCATGGGTTGCCGGCCGACCATCGGCGTCGCAAGCACGCATCAGCCTCGCATAAAATTAGATTCCATTTTCTGGAAGTAAAGAAGAATCTCCGCCTGTCGCCGGCGCCCCCAGGCGGCCAGGATGCCCCATCACGGCGCCGTGGGTGCGGGTCCGGCCTCCGCGGGCGTCCGTGGCATGGCATCCCTGCTCTCTAGCCTCAAATTCTGGGGCGACGCCTCGCAGATGATAGCGAATGGATGCAGCGGCGAAGGCCGTCTGGAACAAAGATGTGGGGGCCCGGCTGGATCCTGGGGTCGAAAAGTTGTCCCAGATTAGAAGATGCTTGGTATATCTGGATGCGAATGTGGTCGTTCGCTGTCCGCGAGCCGCGACGAGGGAGGAGAAGAGAGTTTCGTCCCCGGAAACTACGGAATGATTAGGAACGAGAATGCAAATAGGAGCTGTGGCTGTACGAACCCCCGAAACGGTGTCCGTGGCTCTCCCGTGCTGGGTCGCCGAGGAGTCCGTGCCATTAGCACAGGGCGTCGTGCAAAAAAACAAAACGATGTTCCATCGTCTGAAGTCGCGGAAAAACTTGTTTCTAGACTTGTTAGGCGGGGTGGTCTCGGTGCAACACTATAAAGCAACGACGGGCCTACGAGCGCAGAGGGAGCCGTGTATTTGATGAGTATAGAGGAAGGCGAAAAAAAGATTGAGGAAGAAGAGATGAAGTTGTTTGCGCCGTAGAGAAGCTGGTGATGTCTACTTTGGGCTGGGATGCGGCGTTTGCATATTGAGGCTCTGACGGGCCGCCAAGACGTGGCAGCTGGCGAGGTACCTGGAGAGTACCTTGGGCAGAGACGGTGTGCCATCACCACACATTAGTCAGGCGAGTACTACCTTGCCTACACAGGTTGACCAAGGGCTGTGAGTAGCGCATTGCAAGCTTGACTGTTCAGCTACAGGGCGAGAGTAAGCAGCGTTACAGCGGCTGGTTCGAGCCTTTACGAGCTACTAATAGTGGCTACAGCACGAGCTGAGCTATCAGCACAGAGCTACCTACCTAGGTAGGTGGCAGTAGATACAGCTCTTTTACCGTGACAAGACACCCACTCTCTGCACCCAAATCGCCGGACCGCCCCTGTAATTACAGGCAATGAGAGACCTTACCTAACCTCCCCCGCGAAGATGTGCGATAACGAGCCCACTTAATGCGCGGGGCCTCGACGGTCTTATCGACTGTGCCAGTTGCCCGTATGATATCCGAGTCCAGCAGTTGGCTGTTATCTCGCCATGATACAGGGGTGGATTGATAGCAGAGTTTGCGCAGCGTTTGTCCTGGTTGTCCTAGATAATGCCATGGCACTGTGATGATAATGATAGCTTGGGTGAAAAAAACAAAAATAGTCACGACGTAGCGACGGGCCGCCAAAGTACCTCGTAAGTATCTCAGCCGTTCTCCTGCTCGAACGCAGCAAACCCCACTTGGGCGTGCGTCGGCGGCGCCCCCATGCGTGTGCGATCCCCAGATTTTTTTTTTTTTTGCTCTCTGCCTTCAATCCAATTCGGTACCAAGCAGAACGCTCATCGCCAACAACGGGGGCCAGCTGGACATCACTCTCGCCGAGCTTCGCATCGCTACGGAGTTGGGCGACGCCCCCCTCCGGCGCCACCACCACCAAAGCAACACTTTTGCCCACTTTCTCCAACTCTTGACATTGCCGGCCTTTTGCTGCGCTGCCACTCTCCAAGCCCCCGGGCCAAGGCATCTTATCCTGCACTGAACTTGGCTGCACGCGACAAAGGGGCGCTAGGATTCCCCAGGATTACTACGCTCGCCGTTCCAGAGACACCCCCCCCTCCCTCTCTCCTCTCACACCAGAGCTGCGCCGCGTGTTTCTCTCTGCAACGGCATTACATGCCGCTATCGTACTGGGGTCTCCTGGTCATAGGGCGCATTCTGACCCCATCTTCTCACCCTCATCCCCTTGCATCTCCCGACCACAGTCCAGAGACCACAGACCACACACGCCCCCGGGCCTCCCAAACTCTACCGCGCTACCCAATGGATGGGCTTGTTGGAGAAGCATCCCCCGGTCTTTGGTTCATTACTTAGGTCGGTGCGATCCTCGAGTAGTCAAGAAGTGCCATCCCAGTATCTGCACGCTACTCTTTCCATATACTTTACCAACACTGATCCCCTCGTGTTTGATCAAGTGACAGGCACTGGATATTGAATCAAACTGCCCTTCCATCATCTTCGGTACCACACCTATACTTCACATCATCAAAGCTTACTTGTCTCGCGTCCCCGAACACTCCTTCCGTTGCACCGCAACCCGTTACAAAACCGCTTGCGCTTTTTTCCGTCGCGTCGTACGGCATCCCCTCCGCTAGAGAATGAAAGAGAACCACGTCCAGTCCAAGAAGAAACCATACAACCATGGACGGCGACAAGGCGTACCTCGACCAGCTCGACGGAGTCGACCAAGCTGCCCTGGACGCGGGCGATCTTGCCGCGCTCGGCCATGCTGAGACGCTCACCCGCAAGTTTGACATTTGGAGCATGCTCGCTCTCGCTTTCTGCATTCTCGGTACCTGGAGCACCTGTGCCCAGGATCTAGCCACCGGTCTTCTCAACGGTGGGCCTGTCGCCATCCTCTGGGGTCTCGTCCTCGTCTTTTGCTGCAACCTCTGTGTCGCCATCTCGCTCGGTGAGCTGTGCAGCAGCATGCCCACGGCCCTCGGCCAGGCCTTTTGGATCTCTCGGCTGTGGGACACGCCGTGGGGTCGTCGGGCCTCGTACATGTGTGCCTGGATCAACACCTTTGGCTGGTGGACCCTCACGGCCTCCCAGAACGCCTTCATGACCCAGTTCCTCCTCGGCATGAAGCTCATGTTTGACCCTGAATGGGAGGGCGCCAACAAGGGCTGGGTCAAGTTCCTTGTCTACGTCGGCATCACGATCGGCTTTAGCGTCTTCAATCACGTCGCCTGCCGCAATGAAAAGGTCCTGCCAGGCTTCAATAACTTTGTCGCCGTTGGCTTCGTTGGCCTCTTCCTTGCCCTGATCATCGGCCTGCCTATTGCCGTCGGCACCAATCCCGAGCTGCATTTCCAAAGCGCCCACTTTGTCTTTGGCAAATGGATCAACAGCACCGGCTGGGGTGACGGCGTCACCTGGTTCCTCGGCCTCGTCCAGTCGGCCTATGGTCTCACGGCCTTTGACTCGGTCATCCACATGGTCGAGGAGATTCCTAACCCACGAAAGCAGACACCCATGACCATGTACATGTCTGTCATCTGCGGTGCCCTGTCTGGCTGGATTTTCCTCTGCGCGTGCCTATTCTGCATCCAGAACCTCGAGAGCCTTCAGGAGCCTGCCTCGGGTCAACCCTTCATCGAGCTCATCCAGGACGTAGTTGGCCTCAAGGGTGCCGCGGTATTTGTCGCCCTGTTCACCTTCAACGGCATGGGCCAGGGCATCAGCATCATGACTTCTGCCTCGCGGCTTACCTGGAGTTTTGCTCGTGATGGCGGCATCCCCTTTGCCCGTTACTTTGCCCACGTCGACCAGTACTGGCTCATGCCTGTGCGTGCCCTCTGGCTGCAGGCCGCCATCGTCTCCCTCGTTGGTGTCTTGTACCTTTTTGCCGACACGGTCCTGCAGGCCATCCTGAGCGTCAGCACCATTGCCCTTACCATCTCCTATGCCATGCCCATCATCGCCCTCATGCTTGCCGGCCGCGAGCGCCTCCCACCCGGCGGCACCTTTCGTCTCGGCAAATTTGGGCCGGTCCTCAACTGGATCTCCGTCATCTACTGCTGCATCTCGACAGTCTTCTTCTTCTTTCCCTCGCTGCCCAACCCTGGCATCCGCGACATGAACTGGGCCATTGCCGTCTTTGGCATCATGCTCGTCGTCTCCATTAGCTTCTGGTTCCTGCAGGGCCAGCGCACCTACATGGAGACGCAGGACCTACCCGAGAACATCCTGTACGCAGACGCCCGTCATTCACCCACGACAGCGCACTCCGCAGTCAGCAATGTTGACGATAAGAAACCGATCTAGGGTCAACAGTGATGCCGTCCCTGAGACGTACGGCACGTTTACCGCAGACGACTCGCCGCAGTCGTCCTTTGCCGGCCCGTCGTCGGCTAGGTGAGCTCGAGAATGTGCATCCAGCTAGCTTGCGTTCATAGAATCGTGGAGGAGGGAAGATGTGTGACGAGTAAGCCGGCTTTTAGAAGCTAAAGTAGTCAGGAAGGAGAAGGAACGAAACAAGAGGAAAGGAAGCGGAGGAAGAGGAGAGAATATACTATACCGTTATTGGTAGACCGAATATACATAGTCATTCATTAGTGCAGAGATGGTTGTCTTGGCCGTCCATTTTGAATAAAGAGCACTTTAAAAAAGTAAATTTCAAGTCAATATTCGTAATCCTGAGGTTGCTGCCGTGCCAGTTTGTCATCCCGAGATGGCGTGTTTCGGCAGAAATGGTGCGAGTTTGCCGCCCGGCCGGGTCGGGTGGCCGAAACAGAGAGAGGCTCGCTCCCACGGGCCAAAAAGCGGATGACGCCACTTTTTGGCATGCGAGGGAACGGCTACCGGCGGGCCCGGGTCTGGAACTGTTTTTCGCGTCTTTTTTTTTTTTTCTCTCCCTCACTTTCAAGGATGCAAGAGAGATGTAGGTATAGTTTTCTTCGGTGCGGGGGGACACTCTGGCTTTTCACATGCCCGCGCAGAGAGAACCATCGTCGATCCCACTAGCTGGGCACATATAGGTTGAGCAGGTTTATAGGTGTTCATGACATCTTGCTCATATGGCCGCTTTATTATACATTGAGCAGATTTCAGGGAGGATCGATTTTCATCAAGACAGACTTGATCATAATGGACTTTATTATATATTGCTGATTTCTTTTCCTTTTTTACTATTTTATTTCGTGTGCTATTTTACAGTTTGGCGCCCAGGTTGACGTGGACGGCCTTTGTCTCGAGGTACGAGTGCAGGCCCGCCTCGCCGAGCTCGCGACCGATGCCACTCTGCTTGACGCCGCCAAAGGGCACGGCGGGATCGCTGTCGTTGGACGAGTTGATCCAGACCATGCCGGCCTCGAGGCGCTCGGCGACCTTGTGCGCGCGCTCTATGTTCTGGCTAAAGACAGCGGCGGCGAGGCCGTACTGCGAGTTGTTGGCGAGCTTGAGAGCCTCGTCCTCGGTCTTGAAGGGTGTCACGGCGACGACGGGGCCAAAGACCTCCTCCCGGAAGATGGTCATGTCCTTGGTGACGTTGCTGATGACGGTGGGCTCAATGTAGAAGCCCTTGCCGTTCCCGGCGGCGGCCTGGGCCGAAGCGCCGCCCATCTCCACCTTGCCGCCCTCCTTCTTGGCGCCCTCGATAAAGGACAGGATCTTGTCGTACTGCACCTGCGAGACCTGCGGGCCGTGGGTGGTGGTCTCGGAGAAGGGGTTGCCGGTGACGGCGGTGTTTTTGATCTCGGTCTTGAAGTACTCGAGGAATTTGGGCAGGACGGATTCCTGCACGATGAGACGCGAGGTGGCGGTGCAAACCTGGCCCTGGTTGCTCAGGATGCCGATATAGGCCCACTTGGCGGCCTGCTCGAGGTCGGCATCCTCAAAGATGACGAGGGGCGACTTGCCGCCGGTCTCGAGGGTGATGTTCTTGAGGGTGCCGCTGGCCATCTTCATGATTTCGCGGCCGGTGGCGGTGGAGCCGGTAAAGGCGACCTTGTTGACGTTGGGGTGGGTGACGAGCGCGGTGCCGGTCTCGCGGCCGAAGCCGTTGACAATGTTGAGGACACCCGGCGGGAAGCCCGCCTCTTTGACGAGGGTGGCAAAGTAAAGGATGGAGAGCGGGGTCTGCTCGGCAGGCTTGAGGACGATGCAGTTGCCGGTAGCGAGGGCCGGGCCAAGCTTCCAAGCGGCCATGGCGAGGGGATAGTTCCAGGGAATGATCTGGGCGCAGACGCCGACGGGCTGGCGAAGGGTGTAGGCAAACTTGGCGCGGGTCGTGGGGATGGTCTGTCCGTGGATCTTGTCGGCCCAGCCGGCGTAGTAGCGCAGGGTGTAGATGACCTCTTGCAGGTCCTCGTTGAGCGAGACGGTGTAGGGCTTGCCGTTATCCCATGTTTCAAGAGTGGCGAGGACGTTGGCGTGCTGCTCGACGAGATCGGCCAGCTTGTGCATGAGGACGCTGCGCTCACGGCCGGCACAGTCAGCCCACGAGGGGTCCTCAAAGGCAGCACGGGCAGCCTTGACGGCGGTGTCTACGTCTTGCGCCGACGCAGCCTCGACGGAGCAGATTTCGCTGCCATCACTGGAGGATATGTTAGCGGAGAACGGAGGAGAGGAATGATGGGGATGGCGTACGCAGGGCTGACGCTGGTAATCTTTGTGCCGGAGCTGGAGGCGACAAATTCGTTGTTGATGAAAAGGCCGGTGGGCAATGTAATGTCAAGGCCGTTTGGGGCCTTGAGCTGTGTCTGGAGAGCCATGCTGTGTATATATCGGGGGCGGAAGATGAAATCAAGAGGCTAGGAAGAAGAGATGATGAGTTTGAAGAAGTACAGATTGCAGCGGAAGAAAAAGTCAAGTAGGTAGGTAGAAAGAGAAGCTGCGGGGTGTAGGTAGGTAGCTGGTAGTGGTGGCCGCTACCTCCTCATCTCCAACTCGGTGGCGGGGCGGCAGCAAACGGCGTAGGTCGGAGGAGCTGCGGGGAAGCTCGAGCTCGGACAACTGCATCGATGCAGCTAAACACGGCTCGTAATGCATTCCCCAATGCGGGATGAGGTGGTCCGGTCACAAGGGTGCGCAATAGGGAAACGATGCGACGCTGGGAAGCTGTACGGACCTTGGGATGGGTGCGTCGCCAGCAGGCTCTGAAGGGCGCGGGCTGCCGCGACACTCGTACCGCCGCGCAGACAGCGTTCATCTTTTGGGGAAATTGACCCGATATCGAGGGCACGCCGCAGGTATCGGAGTAAAGGTTGTTCACGCTAGAACAAAGCTATCAAACTGGTGTGGATACCACCCATCTTTACCTTCGTGAGACGTCACACCACTTGGAATTCACGTATGCGGTGGCTGATGAGGAAGAAGCTTCCCTGGCTGTTCAGGGTTCAGTGGCTTTTGTTGCACAGCGCCGCGCCGGCCGTCCGCGGCCCCGAACCCACTGCAGCCCACAAGATTACTGCAGACGGGGCGTATCTCCAGTGGCACACACGTCGGACGCGCCTGATTGGCCTGATTAGCCTGCATCGCGACCCGCTTGACCCCCCAGCTGTCTCGGTCGCCCGCGTAGTCCGCAGTGGAGGAGGCTCAGGATTTTGCCTTCATCTCCAGACTTGCATTTATCAACGTATCTCATCGGAACGCGGAGCACAACCCCAAGTACCGTTTTCTGCGGACTCCCTTTGACTCCGGGGTATTGTTTCGAGTCCTGGCGGTCCTACATCGGACCTCGACGACTTGGTGCGAGTTGCCCTTTCCGAATACCGGGTTCTGTCAAACGGCACGGTTTCACCACCTTATCCTATACGCAGCTCTGTTGCACACGCCGTTGACAGTGCGACTCGACTAGAAGGATGAAAAAGTGTCACCTATCTTCGACAACATCCACACTCTTACTGCCACGGTCATTTGTTTTGCTTGGGACTGTGTATCTCTCTGCTCGCTTCCCTGCACCAAGTGCCGCAAATAGCCATGTTGTATTGGTATGATTCATGCCTCGCTTCTAATTCTGCGTCTTTTTCCATCGGCCGGTTTTGAAACCTCGTTACATGTCGATATCTGTCCATCTAAGGTACTTGCTGTAAATTCGACAAGTTTCTCTGGCCAGCCACATCGATGCGGTTGTAGACGTCCGCCTGCGTCGCGCTGTCAATCACCAAAAGCTCGTTGGGCCCCTTCGCATTCGCGATAGCGTCTTCTCTGTATCACTTGGTTGCCGCTCTGGTCACAACCATGGTCTCAATATTGGCATTGCAGACAAGCCTTGGAAAAGCCGGCATGGCGGCTCCAGGCGCGGCGACGGTCGCACCTGTTTCGGAGTGGGGCTATCGGCACCAAGCTCGATTTTCGGAGAGCCGCCGACCGGCCGGCCGGCCTGAACGAGATGCACTTATATGCGGGCAAAGTATGTGATAGTATGTGATTCAGGAGAGGCGATTCGCTTTTTTGTTCGTCATCCAGAGATTCGGCTAGTTAATTACTGAGCTGTCAAGTAGATTGTGACAGACTTCATCATGCGCTCACAATCAGTGCAACTTTTCTTAATGCTCCATCGCGGCTGGTCCAACAATGCCGACTCACGCCGGCTTCAGAGCTGGGTGCTAGTTAATTTGCGAGCTCCCACTAGGTATTTAATGGTCGGCCGCCTGTCCGTGCTCGGCAGCTTGCCCTTCCCCCTCGTCCCGATCCACCACCAGACCACGCACAAACCCCCCGACAAGCTCAAGCAGCGTGTCCAAGACGCCCTCCTCGGCCCAGAAGTGGCCTGCCGTGGGCACCTCGACGGCCCGGAACCGCGAGTCCCGCGCGCCCGCCAGCCGCGCGGCCCACTCGCGCGCCTTGTACGGCAGCACAAACATGTCCGCGTCGCCGTGGGCCGCCAGCGTCGGGTGCCGCACGAGCTTGGCCTCGGCCGGGTCGTCGTCGGGCCGCCGCGCGCGGGACAGCGCCGCCGGCAGCAGGCGCATCGTCACGAGGTGCGACGCGAGGCCGGGGATCGGCGACAGCAGCATGTACGCCGGCCGGGGCGCCGAAAAGGCGGCCAGGCGCGGCAGCCGGCCTTGTGCCGGCTCCTCGGTGCGGCGCGTCGTCTCCACGGCCGGGGACGACCCGTCGCCATTCTCCTCCTCGGGCACGTTCTCGAGCGTCGACTCCGAGGAGACGACTCTGTGGTAGCGCTGCGCGGCCAGGCTGGATTTCGTCTTGGCGACGAGCTCGTGCAGCTTCTCCTCCAGCTCCCGGCGGGATACGCTCCGGCTCCGGCGGCCAGAGCCGTCTGAGCTGCGCGGCCTGCGTCGGGGGCTCATGGCGCCTTCGTCGCCGCCGACACGGACGCCGCGCTTGGAAGGGCTCCGTTTGGCATTGATCGCCTGCAGCGCTTCTCGGGTCAGCCTGATGAGTGTATTTTGCTGCTCGGCTAAGCTGGCTGCGCGCAGGCGTATTTGCGCCTCGTTCGAGGCGCTCGATGGCGAGGCAAATGGCTCGAGAATCGTCTCGAGTGGCGGGAGCTGCGCTGTGATGAGCGATCCGTATGAGTAGCCGCCGATGACCAGCACGTGTTTGTGCTCCGATTTGTCGCTCGGCTCTCCGTTTACCGCATCGTCGAGGTTTCCCGTTGGCTCGTCGCCGTCCTCGGCGGCAGGGCCGACGCCCTTGAACGGGTCGAGATGGTGAATGTAGTATGCTAAAAACGCAATGACGCTCTGAAAATCGGACCGCTCTGCTTTCGACGTCCATGATGTTTTGCCTGCTGAATGGCCCGCTCCTCTACATGAAAGCATTAGCAAGAGCTGTCCAACAACTCGTTCGCAAAACGCTGGCTTCCATTTTGCGCTTTTCCTTGCCTGTTTTCCGAAATTTCTCACCGAAAATTAAATGTGCCTAGCAGATAGCCCTCCTTCAGCATCGTGGCCCCCACAGTCTCAATCACCGGGTCGTCAAAGCTGCCGCCCAGCGGCGCGTACGGGTGCGCGAGCACGGCCGCGTGTCTCCTCCATGGCGGCGCCCGCGAGCCGGCCTGCAGCGACGCGGGGTGGTAAATGCGGCAGTCGAGAGGTAGCCCATCATGGACGCTGGGGATCGTAAACGTCAGCGCGGGCTCGGGCAGCATTTTGGCAGAGGCATTGTGCGGCTGGTGTGGCCGCGGCGGGGATGCAGAGAGGGAAAAATCCTGAAGCTATGCGACCGGGGTGTGGTTTCAGTGCGCCATCGTCATCACCAAATTGCCTCCCACCCCGCTCCGTTGCTCAACAGTCACAATAACTGTACGGTGTGCCACTTTTCAAAATCATTTCGAATTTTTTAGATACGATAATATCAGGACATTAATAACTTGAAGAAAAAGAAACTACATAGCATCTATTTTCTGCTTTGCTAATTTTGCTCTCTCCAGTTGTAGACGGGACGCCGAGTGTCATCAAGGCTGCACAGGAGTCAACGTTGATACCCAAGATTCTAGGCAGAGAAAACCATAGCCCGGTCCATGCGGCTAGATACTTGGCAGTTGACATCTCCGCATCTCTCGTCCCACCTCAGAAAAGTAGGCCGCAGGGATAATAGCCCAGCGAATTGAGCCGGCTTCATCAGCTCTCCAGCAAAAATGCCAAAGCGAGAACATGCAGGTTAGTTAGGAAGAGGCAAGAGATAATGTCCCGTGACAGTATCTACAGGGTATATTCCAATGGTTGTTGTGCAATAACGGCAGGTCTGAGTCTCGCGCAGAGTACAGCACGCTGTACCACGCGACAGCCTGAACAGACAGGCGATCAAGGAAGCACGAAGGAGTCTTCAATTCCGGCCAGCTCCTGATCCAGTAACGGGACATCCTATATAAATGTCGTGGAACTGAGAGCTGAATGGCCTACCAAGGCTGTCGAGAGAGAGAGCAGCCTCGTTTCTTGTGGAGTGTCGCATCGTCGGGAAACAATAACTTCTACAAGCGTGGTAGCGCTCGTTGCAGCACGCGAGAGGGCCACATGGTTGAGCGATTACTTTTCGATTAGCCCTTCAGTACATGATTTTCCAACATCGGAAAGCTCGCCAAGTCGCGCAGGCACTGCGTTGCTTCCAGCGCCACCGTAGTACACACATGCATGCAGTGCAGTCAATACCCGATACCAGTTCCAGCCGATGAGCAAGACAGGATAGTAGTTACATCCATGCAACATACTTCCTCAATACCGACTTGTATTTATATGGAAATGGTTGCGGACAAGAGTCTCATGGCAACAGTAAAGTAACGTCCCATAATGGAAGAATTCAATAGAAGCAATCCGCCCCGGTGCCCTCGCGACACAATGCGTTGTTAGTATACAGTCATGCATGTCGCATATGGGAAGCCCAATCATCACTTGCAGATACGAGATACAAAAGCAGAGTTGCCAATGCCAAGAACTTAAAGGTAAACCCCCGGACATACATTGCCGCCCTTCGTACGAGCATGGGCCGGTATCGAGAAAACACATAAATACCCTCCTCTTCCCTTTTTCGCATCGTATTTATTCTTCATTCACCCAAGCCCAATTCGCTAAAAAGAAAATTCCACTTCTTCAAACCTTATTTAACCTTATCTAGCCTTCCCTTCTAAACGCCATCATGGTGAAAATTCTTGCCGTCGTTGTTGCTCTTGCAGCCGCCGTGGCCCCAGTCGCCGCCGACAATTGCAAACCCGGCCTTTACTACTGCGGCCACGTCCTTCTCCGGCTAGGTATCAAGTATTCCCACCGACATCTAAACGATTGTTTATTAACGCTGTGTACAGGAAGATACTACCCGCAGATTGTCGAGGCCCTTGTCAAGGTCGGCTCGTCCACCGACGCCAACCACGTCAACCACTCGCTCTTCTACTGCAAAGGGGGCTCTAATGGAGATATCTACCGGGTCAGCTATTGCAGTAATGGCTGCCACGACGGTGGCAGAGGCCGCAACGACTATTGCTAAATGCTGTGAGGTTATCGTTCTGGCGACCTTGAGCTGGTCATTTTGAGCGAGCCGCACTAGCTTATGGGCCAAGCTGAGTATGCACCTGAGCACTACTACGAAGCTGAGTTTTTGCATTGCTTGAGCTGAATAAATAGCTTGAAGCTTGTTGAAAAGTCTTCCTAGAGCTTTCACGTGTACAGCAAGACGATGTGTAGGTAGCCTGGGCTTTGGTAGATTCCTCACGGGCTTACATTTGATGCACGAACTGGACAATTAAACCTCAATGATCTGCTATACAGCCATGAAAGCAATGATAAATATGGGTACCTACATCGTTGCGCATGATATCGCTGGCTACCAGATAATGTCCGTTCTCCGGTCCAGCCGATGGCTGGCTCGCAGTCAAGCCGCGTCAAGCCTCGTACTTGCCTGCATATTCGATAGTATAGAGTTTCGATTTCTCATTTGTTACGAAAGCATCTGAATGTGGACCTGCTTGCTTCGACGGCGGTTTTCGTTAATCCGACAGTCCGAAATGCGAGTGACATGCGGTATTTCATTTGTCGAGACTTTGCCCGAGGCTATTGCCCCGCCAAAGCCGTAACATTTCCTGGCGCTTACAACAACCAAAAAAATGATAGAAAGTCAAAATAGCAGAGCAGAGGCTGAATTGTGTTTAATTATCATGCATCCCAAAGAGGTCACAATATGGTCGCGAGCGTAGCTCAACGTATGAGATGTCGCGCTGGGGGAAAGGCTTCGTCCATCAGCCAGCCACAAAACGCACCCACATGCGAACTGCCGCGTGCCATCGACCAGGTACCATGCAGCAGCAACGCATGCAAGGTGCTGAATGTGCCAAAAGACCCTGAATCTAGAACAGTTGATACTTCCCGAAAGGGACAAAAGAATAGCACATGTTGCCGTTTACGCGCCGAGCTTCTAGGCAGAGAAAAGGGCAGGTTGCCAGCAAAGTATAAAGTACCCTGGAAATGCGTCTCATTGTGAGTTTGGTTCGCTGACTTTTAAATTGTCATCTTTCTCTTTTCCTCTTTGTCCGATAATATTCATAGGTGCAGCATACACGCCTGCGCCTCCTCATTGCAATGTGAGTAGTCCCGCATGCCTTGCCAGCCCAACTTGTCTCAACATTCACAGGCTTCTCAACCGTGCCCTCCTCCTCGCGGCTCTGTCGACCCTTTCTGCAGCATGGCCGCATATTGAAGCGTGCCGCAATGCATGGCCCGGTACGTAAATCACCCTGTCGATACACATACACATACATACACGCACATATGCACACGCACGCACGCATCGATTTGTCAATGCTCACACTCCTGGTTCAACAGCTGAGCCGTGCGCCTACGTCGCTGCCCGCTCTTTGGTCATTGGTACCTGCGAGAGCCAGTGCGAAACCGACAATTGCCCGAATGCACTGGTCTGCCGACCCCGCCGCTGGACTCGGAACTGTGAGGGCTGCGGCGGCGGCAGCACCCGCGGCCCCGGCGAATACAGCCCATACACCCTCTAAACAGGTATCAGCAATAGCGAAACCTCAACAGTTGCTTCAAATTAGGATCAAGAGCAAGGACAAACTGCTAGGTGGAAGACAGGGTAGATTAGTTTCGAAGATGATGGAAATAGCCGACGCCACGGGCGGCCTGTTCTAGTCAATATACGTCATCAAATCGATCATTTTGCAGTATTCTCCCCAAAGCTTGCCTTGACCATGCGAACCGGAGCCTTCGTGATTAAACGACGAGCCTACCCAGGCAGGAAAGATTCAGCATAGAGTGTAGGCAAGCAAGAGTGAGAAAAGATCCAAGCGCGATGATTGCGCAAAGTGCAGGAGAGGCGCTCATTTTCTCGACTTAATCCCAATTTATTCTCGTCGGTCACCAGATCGTCATGGTTGGGTGGTGTTCGTATAGATAGACAGGATAAATAGTTCATCCCGCGATGCAGGGGCGAAGCCTCGTCTGACACATGTCCCGCGTTGGCGAGCTGACATGCATGGCATCTGGACCCCTGCTCATCCCTGCACTGGCTGCATACGGAGCTGAAAAGGCCGAGGGAGTGAGTGGTCTGCTGCCCTTGTCCAACGGCTATTTTGTCTGGAAACAAAATGAGAGCCCCAATTCCCTTCACGTATTTCCGTGGTGTAAAAACGGGCGCAGCTGGTAAAGCAATAAAGCAACATCTCCTCTTGCATTGTGTTTGCCCGCGTCTTTATATTCGCCGGCCCCTAATTCAGCTTCGGGGATTTATAAATAGATTGCGAGAACACCGTTTGCAACTCTCTCGCTCAATAAACAAATTCGATGCTCCCATTGGTGGAACAACTCTTCCTTCGTTAATATGGACGCGGAGACTGGTATTAGCCCAAAAAAGGAGTTCGGTATTCTGACCTGACGGCTGGCTACATTCAAAAACAGATCTACCCCAATTAGATCTCCTCTAGGGCTGGTCCCAAACGGTGGGACGGCAAAACGTGGGCCGGACGACGTCGTCACTACCCCGGATACTCGGCAAGCAACCAGCTGGACTAGCACTCAAATCTGTCGCTCTGGTGGCCTGATTTGGCAGATTGTGAGCGACGGAAAGTTCCGAATAAGTCGGCGCGTCCGCGAAGAGTGCAATGATAGGGCATGATCAGCGCAAACGGGAGGCGTTTATCCACAGAAGGCCGACCCGGGCCGGACAGTACCGGGCCCATGAGGGCATCACCAGTGACATGACCCTGGGGCTATGGGTGAGGATTGTCGCAGTTTTCCCGTTTTCGTGTAAGATCCATTATCATAATCAGTGAGGGAAATTTATCCATGGCCTGACTTGGCTCGAACTCCATAGCTATAAATATCCCGTCTCATCGTCTCCCAGAAAATAGCAGATCAATACAGAGCAATCTTTCGTAAAGAAAAACTTCGCCATACACATCTCCCATCACTTACCTGTCGCCATGCTCGTCACGTCCCTCGCCTCCCTCGCCGCCCTCAGCGGCATCGCCGCCGCCGCCGGCCCCGTCCGCGCCTCCATCCCGACCAACGTCGACGGCGCCAAGTACAACAAGCCCAACGCCGGCCCGCCCGGGGAGTGGTTCTCCGGCGACGCCTCGCTGCCCATTGCCAAGATTGCGTCGGCCGTCGGCAAGATGACGCAGACGCCCAAGGACGCCAGCTACATCCTCAGCAACGACAACCACAAAAAGGCCACCATCCACAGCGACTGGACCAAGCTGTCCAAGGTGAGGACCAACGCAGCATGATGATGGTAGTAGATGCTAACATGGGATGAACAGGGAGCTGCCTATGCATTCGTGGCCGACATGGATGTCGACTGCGACGGCATCGACTCTGGCTGCAAGGTCCGTACATGGAAAATGATGGAGCTTTCCATTAGGTGCCTGCTCTAACCATTTCGTGCAGGGCAACGACGACGGCCAAAAGACCACCAACTTTGGCGCTCTTGCCGCCTACGAAGTCCCCTTTGTCGTCATCCCCGACAAGTTTCAGAGCGAGCACCAGGACGAGCTCGCCGGCAACAACCTAGTCGCCGTCATTTGGTAAGCCGCTTTTTTCTTTTCTTTTCTTTTCTCCCTCTCCCTCTACGGCGCAACTGTCCCGCTAACACACCACATCAGCAACGGAAAGCTCTACTACGGCGTCTTTGGCGACACCGACGGCGACTCGCCCCAGGAGATTGGCGAGGCGTCCTGGCTCATGGCCAACACGTGCTTCCCGAGCGAAGGCCTCAACGGCGGCAAGGGACATACCGACGCCGACGTGACTTGTGAGTACTGCTGCTTCATCGGTGTAACTATGAGAGAGAGCCCCCCACGCTAACGAATTAGACATCTTCTTCACTGGTGACGACTCGGTTCTGCCCAGCAGCGCCATTGGCAAAAACTATCTCACCAACTTCCAGGCCCTAAAGAACCTGGGCGACAAGTTGATGAAGGATCTGGTCTCCAGCCTGCACCTCTAAGGTGGTGCGCTTCATGTCATGTGTAGTATGGCGTTGCAAGAGAAAAGCGCAGTAGATGAGTCCATGCGCAGCCTGTAAATACAAATTCACTCGCAGCCAGCTATTACACCACTGGGACTTTATGCGTCGTGTAAATATTACAGTTTTTTTTAATTATATTCGGCTTGCAAAAAAGTCTATGGATCGGTCTACTATTGTTTCTTCTTCTCTTTGGCTTCCTCAGCCCTCTTCTTGCGCCTCGCAATCCAGCTCTTAAGCTCCGTCACCAGGCCCATGATGAGCGGTACCGAGATAGGCCCCAGCAGGGGCAGATACACGGCAATCTTGTGTTCGTCGGGAAAGTAGAGCTGGCCGACCATGCTCTTTTCGAAAAACGCACGCTCCACTTCCTGCTCGGCGATGCGCGCGTGTGTCAGGCCTTGGACGCCACCGAGGTTGGCGCATGCGTGCTCTAGATGGCGCAGCGTAGTCTCGACACCGTCGGCGACGCTCTGCGGGATCGCAATGGACGGAAGCTTCTCCGTCAGGCGAGCCAGAGAGCCAAGCGACGAGGAGGCGCGTAGGAGCAAGTCGGTGGATCGGATACGTGTCAGCGATGAGAGGCGCAACGGTAGAGAGCCCGATACGGGCGTGCCGAGGAGGGAGAGCAAATGGCCGCCAAAGGTGAGCATAGGTTGCTTCAGAGTAGCCACGGAAACATGGGCCTCGCTCTTTGACAGAGGAAGCAGATATACGGTGCCCCATTGGGGAATCATCCATGATTGTGAGGTGGCAGAGCCGTCGTCGAAGCTAATGGTCTGGTTTCCGACGTATAGCAAAAAATTGACGGTGGGCGCGCCACCAATTGAAGGAGACAAGGGCCACTCGGCAGCATTGATGAAAGAAGACAGGCTTTCCTTGCTCAGGACCTGCGACTGATCACCCGGCGTAGCGTAGAGCTGGACCTGTGTGTCGATGGTAAAGTTGTGTATGGGCTTGAGGACCTCGAGCATCGGCGTAATGTACTCTTCCAGGGCACCTTCAATGTCCCACGCATTCGGCAGGCCGCGGTCGGTAAAGAGGGAAAACGTCAGGTGGTACGTCGGCGAGTAGCGGAGGGAGCGCGTCGT
The DNA here is from genome assembly GCA_001455915.2 of Samsoniella hepiali. Classification (NCBI taxonomy): domain Eukaryota; kingdom Fungi; phylum Ascomycota; class Sordariomycetes; order Hypocreales; family Cordycipitaceae; genus Samsoniella; species Samsoniella hepiali. Next base: position 4,633,766 of record LNDK02000066.1, on the reverse strand, counting down.
GCGCTTCGAGAGCGCCTCGGCGACCTCGGGCGTCAGGCTCGGCGGGCGGCTGCCCGAGGCCATGGACGACGTCGACAGGAGGTAGGCGATGATGGACTGCTCCTCGGCAAACGTGGACCGGAGCTCGTTGGTGATCAAGGTCGCGAGGGGCGACGACGCCGAGCTGAGCTGCGGCGCGGCGCCCGGCGGGTATGTAATGTCGAGGACGGGCCGCTCCTGGCTGAGCGAGGACGTGGCCGCCTCGCCCGGCCGGCAGTTGATAGTGAGGGCGGGTTCAGCGGCGGTGTCGTCGCGGGCCGCGGTGTCGTCCTTGGGGGCCAGCTGCAGGCGCAGGTGGTGGCCGGAAAACTCATTCAGGTCGTCGAGCGCATGCTGCGTCAGGCGCACCAGGTGTTGCGCCTCTGGTTCCTGGAGCGCATCGGCGCGAATCTCAATCTGGAGGGGGAAGACGGGTCGGCAAGCCTAGCGAGGCAAAATAGTCAGTCAGCAGCAACTTTTTTTTGGTCAAAGTTGCTCCAATGTGTCGTGTAGTACCTTTCCATCGGCCCATTGCATCATGCCATCCAGCGGCAGGTGGGCGCGGTGAATGGCGGTCGTCTGCCACCATATGGGGAGGCCCAGGAAGACGACAATCAGCCAGTAGGACCAGACAATGTAGCTCCGTCGTCGCGTGTCGGAGGGCTTTTCGGCGGGAGGCGGGGTATAACTCGGTTCTGCTGCTTTGACCGCAGACGAGGCGGGCGCCTCTGTCGCTGCCTGGCTGGCCATGGTCAAAGGCAATAATGTCTTTGACTGGCAACTTGGGGGGAGCTGTCGAGGAGCCGCCCTTGGCCGACTTCCGCTAGTTAGTACATGGGTGCAGCTGTCAAGACGCAGGCGTGGCCAGTTTGGCGCGAAGTCACGTGGAGTATTTTATGCACGGTTTATGCAATTGTACAAGCAGCCCTCCCTCTCTTGGGTAGATAATGCAGCGAGCCTTCTCCAGCGAAAACCGGCCTGGTGCATCATTCCATGTTTGGCATGACAATGGTACTTTTCCTCTAAACAGCTAACGCCGGTACTGGTCAACATGTCGGCTCCGACCGTACGGAGTTTAAAGAACCCCCAGCAAAGACAAACAATGTGCCACCCGAACCAGTATTTTGTTGGTTACACAACCAATCGGCCAAAATCGTATTGATGGGCAAACTCAAATACATCGCTGCTTGGCGGTGGGCCATCCTAAATATCATTATTGCTCCCGTGCCGACGTCTTTCGAGAGCCAGGGCAGACTGGCTACATGAGGATCTCACCAGAATCCAAATCCACTCTCGTCGACTCCGGTCGGCGGCAGCCAAGTCTCCGCTCCCGCTATTTGGGGCATCTGGGGCAATTTGGCAAGACAGAGATGATGGGCTAGGTAACCTGTGCCTCATCGGGACGGGGTGTGGAAACGCCCCCGGCATTAGATCAAAAAGAGCAAGTTTTGATTAGTGTTGGCGTGGCAGGGTTCGGCGTTGTTTGGTCTTTTGCTCCAAAGTCATCCGTCGCATTTGTTCCCGGGTACATTGGCTGAGACATGATGTGCTGGTTTCCCGCGCCACGATGGAGATTCCGCGGAGTTGGTTGGACAGGTAGTTAGCCGAGGGACAAGATGCGGCAACCCCCAACACACAGAGAAGCCCATCCTGATGGCCTCGACTGAACTGTTGTCCGAGAGCGCCAAGCCTGGCTTTGCCAAAGAGGCGAGCTGCAGAGCAAGGGAAATTGGAAGCTGGGCAGAGTCCGTTGATTAGTCTGACCCTCCATCCTCTGCAGAAGAAATCCGGGGGTGCGCCGGCAGCGATCCTAGGAGGTAAACTAGTTGACAGGCTACACGGTCCCTTTCCACAATTGAACAACGAGCCGAGGCTGGGGGTCACAGCCCACCAACCCAAACAGGTAGGCTTCTCGTTGCAAAGCAGAATAGTGGGTGTTCGACGTCGGCGGGACGGCATTGGGTGAGAAGCCGGGCCAAGCTTTCTGTGTACAGCCAGCCCTTCTGGCGCTGACGACAGAAAAAGCGGCCGTGTGCTTTGCGGCTCGTACCGTCAGAGCGCTACATCACCGCTCGTCTTTTCGACCGTGCCATTTTTTTGCTTCCTTCTTCTTTCCCCGGGGCCTCTTCTCTTCTTCTCTTTTTTGTTTTTCTACATACGTTAAGCCCGAGGTTTTTTGTCGCTGCAAGTGATCGCATCTCATCGCGCTCCCCCCCCCCCCCCCCCCGGGCAGGCCGCCCCCCCCCCCCCCCCCCACGCCC
>LNDK02000066.1:3659020-3899792 GCA_001455915.2 Samsoniella hepiali | reverse complement strand
AACTCGTATAACTTCGTATAATGTATGCTATACGAAGTTATTACGCGAATCCGCTACAAGCAGCATCACCCCACCCCCCACTACAACAGCCCACCTCGCTCACTGAACCCGGCAAGCCATGGCGCACTCTCGCTCTGCCCACTAATTCACTGCGCGCTCTCTAAAACGTTAGCTGCAGCAGGGCGCGGAAGCTTGCTTGCCATCGCATTTGCTGTTTTTAGTAGACTTTGAGCTGACGTTGGAGCAGAAAAATAGAAGGAAAAAAAAGAGAATCCCAGGCCGAGAGAAAAAGAGCTCCATACAATTCGCCATTCCCGCCTACCGCCTGCCGCCCGCCGCCCGCCGTCTTCGCTAGAACCTTTATACCCTCTTTCCCTCCTCCGCTCGTATCTGCCCATCATGGCTCCCTCTTCTACTTCTTCATCCTCCCTCGATCGCCTCAACAGCATCGCCAGTCACATCTCCCCCGCCATGTCTACCGTTTCGAGTTTCCCTGCCGACTCCGTGCCCCAGGCACCCGAGGACGCTCTCTTTGGCCTCGCCCGCGCTTACAAGGCCGATACGAGCTCGCTCAAGGTCGATCTGGTGAGTCAAATACCTGCCTACCTTGCCTGTGGTGTTTGCCGCCTGGTTTTGCAAAAATCGCTCTCGCACCCGCCCGTGTCCCCGAGAAATACTGACATGAACTGCACAGGGCATTGGTGCCTACCGTGATAACAACGCAAAGCCCTGGGTTCTGCCCGTTGTCAAAAAGGTAACGTCTTTCTTTGTCACTTTGTACATGGCGCCATTCCCTCCCAAGCTTGCTTTGCGCCGCCTCTGGCCGGGCTTGCGCTACCACACACCCCTTCCACCCGAAGCTTGGCCTCCTCGCGAACGACGTCTGTACGACTGCAACACGCCACCAGGGCAAGCTTGCCCGTCTTGTTCCTAATCTCCATAACACGACATGCCGTGTCACCCACGCATCCCCGGCTCCTCCCAAGCTAACCGCGCCACACTCCGATCTAGGCCGACGAAATCCTCCGAAACAACCCCGACCTCAACCACGAGTATGCTCCGATCGCCGGTATCCCAGAGTTCACCTCCAAGGCCAGCGAGCTGATGCTCGGGGCCGACTCCCCTGCCATCACCGAGGGCCGTGTCACGTCCATGCAGACCATCTCTGGCACTGGTGCTGTCCATGTCGGCGCCCTCTTCCTTGCCCGCTTCTACAAGGGTTCCCGCCAGGTCTACGTCTCCAACCCCACCTGGGCCAACCACCACCAAATCTTCCGCAATGTCGGCCTCGAGACCGTCGATTACCCATACTTTGATAAGAAGACTCGTGGCCTCGACTTTGAGGGCATGAAGTCCACCATCCAGTCCGCTCCCGAGGGCTCCATTATCCTCCTCCACCCTTGCGCTCACAACCCGACCGGCGTCGACCCTACGCTGGATCAGTGGAAGGAGCTCGCCGCCATTATTCGCAGCAAGAAGCAGTTCCCCTTCTTCGACTGCGCCTACCAGGGCTTTGCCTCTGGCAACCTTGCCCGCGACGCCGCCGCTGTCCGCTACTTTATTGAGCAGGGCTTCGAGCTGGTCATTGCCCAGAGCTTCGCCAAGAACTTTGGTCTCTACGGCGAGCGTGCCGGCTGCTTCCACGTCGTCACCAGCCCCGGCGCCGATGCCAAGTCCACCATTGGCCGCATTGCCTCCCAGCTTGCCATTCTCCAGCGCTCCGAGATTTCCAACCCTCCTCTATACGGCGCCCGCATTGCTGCCACCGTCCTCAACGATGCCGCCCTCTTCAAGGAGTGGGAAGGCAACCTTGAGACCATGTCCGGCCGTATCATCGATATGCGCAAGGCCCTGCGATCGAAACTCGAGTCCCTCGGTACTCCCGGCACCTGGAACCACATTACCGACCAGATTGGCATGTTCAGCTTCACTGGTCTGACAGAGCCCCAGGTCCAGAAGCTCCGTGACGAGTATCACATTTACATGACCAAGAACGGCCGTATCAGCATGGCCGGTCTTAACACAAACAACATTGACCACGTTGCCACCTCAATTAACCAGGTGGTTGGTGCTTCTCAGTAATTGTTGGGGTGGACTGGTGGATATTTCTTTTGTTCTAGGCAGCCACGGGCTGCCAGTGTAAGAAAATGGAACAGCAGGGTTAACGAAACAATCTCGCCCGTGTACGGGCCAGGCGTATATATACATAACTGCAATAGATGCTAACGACACGATGCTCTGCTACATGATTGAATATCTTTTACATTCGACACTCACACTAATCAAATCAAGTTAATACTCAAGCTTGCATTCACCGTCAAATCTAAATCATATATACCAAGGTTCTATGTACACTCTGCACCTCTACCATGATTACCAGACAATACCGGTCCAGTCCTGCTTGCTGTTGGCGCTGCTCGCGCCCTTGACGGCGCCAGCGACGTCGACGCCGCTGTTGATGTAGTAGCCAAATGGGTCACCGTCCTTTGCATCACACTTCTTCTCGGGCAGGATCTGCCAGTACATCCACGGCAGGCCCCCCGCATTCATGTCCTGCGTATTGGCCTTGAACTCGTCCCGGACATTGTACTTTGTCGTGTCGACGCCCCACTCCTCGACGTAGACGAGCTTGCCCTTTGTCTGGCCCAGCCAGCTGTTGTAGCTGTTGGTCCACTGCTGCTGGTTCTGCGCCTCGGGCCCCGCGTACCGGTGCACGGCGACCATGTCGACCTGGGGGCAGCTGACGGCGCTGGCGAGAAAGGTGCAGCCGTGCGAGATGTCGCCGCCGAGCCCGCCGGTGGCGATTTTGATGGGGTTGGTGGCGCCGAGCGCGGCGCGGAGCGTGGCGGCGCGGCCGCAGGCCCAGCCCTGCGCGGTGGCGTAGGTGCACTCTTCCGTCTTGGACGCGAACGGCTCGTTTTGCAGGTCAAAGGCGGCGATGACGTCGTGCCAGTCCTTCCAGGCCCTGTGCGAGTACTTGCCGGTGTAGTTGACAATGGCGCGGAGGCGGTTGTCGTAGGTGTCAAAGGCGTCTTGGTGTTCGTAAAAGTAGCCGCTGCCGAACTGCGTGCCGTACGCGTCGTTGCTGTACAAAAAAGAAATGTGTTAGTCTTTTTAGGTATTGAAAAAGAGGAAGAGCGAGAGAGGGCGCGCGCGCGCGAGAGAGAGAGAGAGAGAGAGAGAGAGACGCACCCATTCGGCCCATGCAGAAGATTCCCGTCGTGCGGCGAGATGAGCGCCTTGAGGCCGTGCTTGGCCATGGCGACCAGCGTCTTGTCGAGCAGGTCGACCGTCTCCCAGTTGTAAGTGCCGAGCGTCGTCTCAAACTCGGGCACGCGCGTGGCGCTGACGCTGCCCTTGACGCAGGCGCCGCCGCCGGGCTGGGAGTTGATCCAGACGCGGACGACCTTGACGCCCGCGGCGGCGAGCTGCGACAGGTAGGCGTCCTGGTCGGCGTCGGACAGGCCCTGGAGGAAGTAGTTGCTGGTGCCGGCCCACGAGTGCGAGGTGGCGCGGGAGGTGAGGGGCGAGGCCGTCGCGGAGGCGGCGCCGAGGGCGAGAAGGGCGATGAGAGAGGACTTCATGATTCTGCCCGTAATCTTATGAAGCTTGAAGGATGGGTTCTAGGGGTTGGTTGTTTTGGTTCTTGGGATACGTCTGGGTCTTATATACGTTTCTGTCCATAGACTAAGAACTTGAACGCGGGGCCGCCATCTGCAAACGTACATTCTGTCCGACACGTTGCATTGCGCTTTTGCGAGATATGCTCGTCATGGTGCGCAGGGTTCATGGCAGGCGATTTACACGGCATTTGAATATCCCGACAATGGCAAACATCTGCCGTTGGCTCGTCATCTCTCCGGCGTTTGTTGCAGCACGGGCATTGGCAGGGCTGAGGTACCAGCGCCGTACTTTGCCGGTAAGAGAAGCCCAGTATTAGGGAGGGAGTAATCACTGACAATGCCTCGGGCCGCTCAAGATGAGCAAGAAAAAGTCCGTATAAACTAGGTTCAGAAACATGGAATCGGAGGCCCCGGNTCGCGCCCTTGACGGCGCCAGCGACGTCGACGCCGCTGTTGATGTAGTAGCCAAATGGGTCACCGTCCTTTGCATCACACTTCTTCTCGGGCAGGATCTGCCAGTACATCCACGGCAGGCCCCCCGCATTCATGTCCTGCGTATTGGCCTTGAACTCGTCCCGGACATTGTACTTTGTCGTGTCGACGCCCCACTCCTCGACGTAGACGAGCTTGCCCTTTGTCTGGCCCAGCCAGCTGTTGTAGCTGTTGGTCCACTGCTGCTGGTTCTGCGCCTCGGGCCCCGCGTACCGGTGCACGGCGACCATGTCGACCTGGGGGCAGCTGACGGCGCTGGCGAGAAAGGTGCAGCCGTGCGAGATGTCGCCGCCGAGCCCGCCGGTGGCGATTTTGATGGGGTTGGTGGCGCCGAGCGCGGCGCGGAGCGTGGCGGCGCGGCCGCAGGCCCAGCCCTGCGCGGTGGCGTAGGTGCACTCTTCCGTCTTGGACGCGAACGGCTCGTTTTGCAGGTCAAAGGCGGCGATGACGTCGTGCCAGTCCTTCCAGGCCCTGTGCGAGTACTTGCCGGTGTAGTTGACAATGGCGCGGAGGCGGTTGTCGTAGGTGTCAAAGGCGTCTTGGTGTTCGTAAAAGTAGCCGCTGCCGAACTGCGTGCCGTACGCGTCGTTGCTGTACAAAAAAGAAATGTGTTAGTCTTTTTAGGTATTGAAAAAGAGGAAGAGCGAGAGAGGGCGCGCGCGCGCGAGAGAGAGAGAGAGAGAGAGAGAGAGACGCACCCATTCGGCCCATGCAGAAGATTCCCGTCGTGCGGCGAGATGAGCGCCTTGAGGCCGTGCTTGGCCATGGCGACCAGCGTCTTGTCGAGCAGGTCGACCGTCTCCCAGTTGTAAGTGCCGAGCGTCGTCTCAAACTCGGGCACGCGCGTGGCGCTGACGCTGCCCTTGACGCAGGCGCCGCCGCCGGGCTGGGAGTTGATCCAGACGCGGACGACCTTGACGCCCGCGGCGGCGAGCTGCGACAGGTAGGCGTCCTGGTCGGCGTCGGACAGGCCCTGGAGGAAGTAGTTGCTGGTGCCGGCCCACGAGTGCGAGGTGGCGCGGGAGGTGAGGGGCGAGGCCGTCGCGGAGGCGGCGCCGAGGGCGAGAAGGGCGATGAGAGAGGACTTCATGATTCTGCCCGTAATCTTATGAAGCTTGAAGGATGGGTTCTAGGGGTTGGTTGTTTTGGTTCTTGGGATACGTCTGGGTCTTATATACGTTTCTGTCCATAGACTAAGAACTTGAACGCGGGGCCGCCATCTGCAAACGTACATTCTGTCCGACACGTTGCATTGCGCTTTTGCGAGATATGCTCGTCATGGTGCGCAGGGTTCATGGCAGGCGATTTACACGGCATTTGAATATCCCGACAATGGCAAACATCTGCCGTTGGCTCGTCATCTCTCCGGCGTTTGTTGCAGCACGGGCATTGGCAGGGCTGAGGTACCAGCGCCGTACTTTGCCGGTAAGAGAAGCCCAGTATTAGGGAGGGAGTAATCACTGACAATGCCTCGGGCCGCTCAAGATGAGCAAGAAAAAGTCCGTATAAACTAGGTTCAGAAACATGGAATCGGAGGCCCCGGGGCAATGGCTGTTACCATCGGGGGCCAAGAGCAAGCTACGTCGTTGATCCGCAGGGGTTTTCGATGTGAGCCGGCACTTGGTAGCCACTGATCGTACCATTGGTGTTGCAACAACACCGATTCATTGGTGGATCGCATACGCTACATATTTAGTCTCCCCATGCATGTAAGCAGTAGCCTTCGACGCACCAACGACGGGGATTTGAAGAGCCGGTGGGCGAATACACATACCTCCGAAGACGTGGTAATGCGACTCTACATAGACCCGAAAAGTGATGCTTTATTTTAAAGAGCTTACATTGCACGTTGGAGGTGGTCAGATAATGGGATGATGGGCGTCGTTGTTCAACTGCCAGGGCGGCATGTGTAAGTGAAATCCGACTAGAACGCGCACTTGCATGTCATCAATAGCGGGATGGGGAGGCGGGCAACGATTGGCAAAAGCGCACGGGAATTTAATTCATCGATCACTGTGTTTACATTCTAGCTCGCCAAAGTTATACTCCATTGCAGATGACGGCATGACCCGGGGTAGTGGCCGCCTTTATGCCGCCACACTGCGTCGCTTCCTGCGCAGCCGTAGCTTCTCGTCCAGCCAGCGGGCAAAGGACAAGACGAAACCAAAGGACAAGATGGCAATGGCGACGCTAAAGCCTCGTCGGTACAGCGGCTTATCGTCGCTGCGGAATATCTGGGCTCCGTAGATGCCGGCAATGTTTGCATTCATAATGACACTGCACAACAGTTAGTTCGCTTTGTATTTATTTATTAAAGCGTGGTTAGGTTGGGACGGGCCACTTACCCAGCCATGGCAAGGGCACGCTGCTCCGAGTCGTGGCACGTCAGCGACAGCCAGGCAATGTTGAGCGGGTGCGAAAATGTGCCAAACATTTGCGTCCAGATGACGCCAAAGTAGCGCACGCCGCGCGAGTTGACCTGGGTAAAGGCGCGGTTGAGGATGTAACCGAGCAAGTGGCCAAACATGCCGAGCATGACGGTTTCGCCGCGGCGGTTGCTGACGGGCTCGTTAACATTTTGTCAATGGATGATAAAGGGGAAGAGTAGTACGTACAACTTGTCGGAGAACCAGCTAAAGGTGAAGGAGACGGGCACCTGCAGGAAAAGACCGACGGCGGCGAGGGCATTGCTGCTCAGACCAGAGTAACCAAAACTCGTCACGATGGATGGCGCATAAGTGTCAAAGGCTCGCTGGGGGCCATTGTTGCAAAGCGTAATTAGAAAGTGCATCCAAATGCGCCAGTCGAGAAACTACACAATGTTAGCAATGTTTGGCAACGGATGCTGGAGACGATGGCCACTTGCCGCTTTCTTAAAGGAGCTTAGAGGAATCGACTTTTTCTTCTGGCCCTTCATGGGATCGTCAATCAAGACACGCGTCTGCAGGATATGAATCTCGCGCGGCGTGAACCACGAAAACTTGGGCAAGAACGTGCTGTGCGGGTTCCTAAAGGAGTCGGGCAGGCAGAAGCCAAAGACGAAGCCGCTGAGCACCGTAAAGGCGCCCATGAGCGCAAAGAGCCAGAACCAGCCGGGCTGGCCGCCGACGCCGCGCATGTGGAGGATGCCAAAGGCGAGCAGCTTGGCCGAGGCCTGGCCGATCTGGTTGCCAAAGTAAAAGACCATGACGCGCTTGGCCGTCTCGGTGCGGGTGTACCAGGTGGAGAGGGTCCAGAGCCCCCCCGGGATGAAGCCGGACTCGGTGATGCCGAGCAGGAAGCGCGTGGCGATGAAGGCGCCGTAGCCGCGCTGGAAGGACTGGAAGGCGCTGACGGTGCCGAAGAGGAAGAGCTGCAGCGTGAGCCACTTGCCGGGGCCGACGCGGTAGAGGATCATGTTGGCGGGGATCTCGGTCAGGACGATGCCGAGCGAGAGCATCTGCTGGCCAATGTTGAACTGGTCCTGGTTGATGCCGACGTCGCGCATGAAGTTGTCGGTGATGGCGTTGGCCATGTTGCCGCGGTCGAGTTCTGGGGGGGGGGGATTCGTGTTAGTGAGGGCGGTGCTGGAGGGGGAGGGGGCAATCGTACGTAGACAGAAGAAGCCAAGAGTCAGAATGGGCATGATTATCAAGTCAAGTCTGGAGGGTTGTTAGTTGATTGCTCTCGTTGGACTGTGCAGAGTTGTACTTGCTTGCGTTTCGCCTTTTTCTCTTCCTCGGGAGTCCAGTCGACGACCCGGTGCAGAACCGGTGCGTCCTCCGGGACCTCCTGGACCGTCGGGCTCTCTACTTTGTCACTCATATCAAGAGACTGTATCTGATGTTTTGTCTTCTTGATAAATGGTGTTTTTCTAAAGGTCTACAACTACGAGCTGCGGACAGGATGCTACTTATAGCATCACGGACCGCAAGCGATATACATGCCAAGCCCGTTTTACAACTTGTCGGCTTCGGCTCGTCGGCCCCGTCCGCCAAGGGCCAAAAGGTGGCGCCATGAAATCAAAAGCTTATTGATAACTTTGTTTTTTTTTTTTAAACTCGCCAGGTATTGGGGAGGAGGCGTTGCGCGGAGGCGCTTTGAGTGACCAGGGCTTGGGTGTTCTTGGCGCGAGCACGACATCTGGCTGCGCTTCTTGGCGACATCGAGGCAAAAGGCTTGTCCATGTCGCCATTGCGCCTCGGATTTGCACAATGTGAGGCGGAAAAAAATCTCGACAGGGTTGATGCCAGAGACGGTGAAAAAGCGAGTCTATTGGTAAATAGCAGGACACTTATATATAGCCCGGCATTGCAGTAAGCAAACGCCTTGCCGTTTTTTTCAATGCGCCGTTTGCAGTAGTGCAGTGCAATATTTTCTTCCTCTACCGCACTAATAGTAGGCAGTTGCCTCTATTTTATCTGCGGATTAAATAAAACCAAAACAGCGTCGTTTGTTTTATTTCTTTGCTGAGCTTGCATGGCTTGCGTTTGTACATGGCAGAAACAGTGGCTGCTGGTTGAAATTGTGGGTGTCGCGTGGTTTTATTAGGCAGCTGTCCACGGTCGCGCCAGCTCGCGTCGCACTCTAGCTAGGTAGTTAGCGCTGCAACAACTTGGACTCCAAACAGTTTAAAAGCTGAAACGCCCACCATTCACCCAACGTCCCTGTCTCACCAAGACTATTCGCAATAATGGCGCGCAAATTGCCATGGAAGAGAGCATCCAAAGCTCAGCCGGAATCAGCATCCAGTCCGCGGCGCGTGGCGCCAAAGCTCGAGACTCCCAGACGAATCGCGGCGACCCCGAGCAGCGCCTCCGCCCCGCGGCGTCGCCCAGCTGCTCTCGTCGCATTGGACTCTTCTGGTAGGTGAATTCATCGCTCGCCTCGCCTGAGATGGGGTCCGCTAAGATAAGCCTCTAGATCCCTTGCGCAGCCCGTCGACATCGCCTCCCCCAGAGCCTCCGCAGGAAAGGTAACAGTCCACCCGGGTTCTCGCCGCCCTCAGCTTCCTTGATTAAATTGTTTTCTTTTTTTTTTTGCCTGCAACTTTTACCATCTTCTCAAAAAGAAAAATCAAAAAAAGATTGTAAAAAGATTTGACCCCAACTAACCGTAAATAACAGGTACATGGCGCCCGGCGACGATCAGTACCGCATCGTCGAGGATGAGCTGCTGCAGACGGCGCAGCGCTTCACCACGCACCTGCATCGCGCCGAGTACACTCGCCTCAAGCTCATCGCAAAGTCCAAGAACGATGCCGCCATCCGCGAGATTGAGCGTCCCGTCGTCGGCCCGCTCACGGCGGATGCCAAGCGGCGTCGGGACCAGGTCAAGCGACTGTCCAAGCAACGATCCGTGCTGTCTGCTGAAGACGGCAGCGCCAACCCGAATGAGAGCGCCAACGGCAATTCGCCCTGGATCGGGGCAAATTTGCGAGGGCTCCTGAATGCGCCGCGCGCAGAGACCCGGTCCCTGCCGCCTCAGACGTCTGCTCCTGCGCCGCCGCCGCCGTCTTCACTCACAAAAGCTGCCGTCGGACATCGTCCGGCTCTCCCTGAGTCGACGCTGAGACAGCACCCTTCACATGCCGGCGCCGTCGCGAATCCCGTCTCGATAGAGCGCGCACGCCATCCTGTAACGCCCGCCTCGTTGAGCAATATTGCGTCCAGCTCCCCGACGCCAAGGCGACGTGCCAAGATTGAGGCTGAGGCCCCGACTCCAGAAGACGACTTGGATTTCGACGATCCTTTCGGTATGCACAAGCGACGGCTAGATCGACAAAAGTCGAGAGATCATCTCAAGAAAACTATCCGCCCAACACCTACGAATATGCCGTCATCATCAGACACCATGCCATCGTTTGTGTGAAAGCCCTTGGTGGTTCAAGATAGATACAGTTGTGGGAATCGTGCTATTTTTTTTCATATATGGCATTATTCTATTTTCGCCGCAGCTATGAGTCTTTCATTGTAAGCTCATCAAAGTCATCCAGCAGTTCTCCCATATCGACCTGCGGCGAGTCGTCGTCGCCGCCCTCCGTCTCAGCCACGCTCATCTCTTCCTCTTCGCGCTGCTTCTCGCTCTTATACAGAGCCATAGCAGCACGAAGATCCTCATCTTCCTCGACATCGCGCAAGAACTGCTCGTATTCACGGTCCATACGCTCCTGGTCGGACTTCTTGGGTAGCAGTTCACCGTCGTCCTTGGCCATGCGGCGGAGCTTCCAGCTGCGCTTCTTGTTCTTCTTACGGTTGGGGTAGTGCTTCTTGACTAGCACAACATCAGGCAGCATAGACGAGTACACGTTGGATGCCTCCATGGCCTCCCACTCGGCATTGTTGAAGTTGGAACCGTTCAGCAAATATCCCATAACGCTGTCACCGGCTTGCAGCAGGCCGCCGAGATGTGTTCTTGTGAAATATGTTGTGTCATTGGCGCCAAGATCAACAGCGCGGGCAACGGTGACCTCACCTAGACGCCACTTGCCGTTGGTCTTGCCAGTCAGCTCCACGTCCATGACGATAAACTCCACCATCTGGTGAGCATCGGCCAGGGACGTGAATGGCGCTCGCCAGTAGATGGGGCAGCTGACGTCTGCAGTCTGAAGAGTCTGGGGGTCCATAAGGTAAATGGAAGTACCAATCTTGTGGCAGAGTACTAGAGGAGTAATGTTGCCAGTCTGTCTGGCTAATTTGATGGGCATGGCGACCAGGTCATCTTTACATATCGGCACCAGCTCGACGGAGAATGTGAACTTGTATGATGTTTTCGAGGTGTGTGTGTCGTGCGAGATGAGCTCCTGCGACGTCTTGACTGTGACGGGGACGACGGAGTTGAGGAAGTCGATGAACTTTTCAGCCTGGTTCTTTTGCGAGAAGAAAAAATCGATACCATCCTTGGCTTCCCTGATGTTGAGCGTATCACGATGAGCGCCATGCTTCATGATCAGCTGTTCGAGGAAGAGGAATGTGCGCTTGTGGAGGACCTTCTGGCGGACCTGGACGCACGCACGCCAGACGTTGGCAGTATAAGACTTGGCGCATTCAGGGCACTGCTGGGTGGCGACAATGTAGAGGACCTCGAAGCTCTGCTGTAGCAAGACACCGTCCTGAACCTCGTCCTGGATGGTGAGCTTGACCTTTATTCTTCGCGAGTGAGGCTCCGTCCACACAAAGCTGGCGTCGACGATGCGGACTTTGTTCAGGCCACGCAGTTTCTTGAGGCACAGGGCCAGGAGTTCGCGGGACTCGGGAGGCGCCACGACCCAGCTGGAGGGGGGGAGCAGCCATCGGTCGCAGTCTCGGCAAAAGTTGATGACGGCTTCGCGCTGGACGCCCTGGGAGATGTCGATGGTGAGCTTGACGCAGTCGTAGCAGAGGGCACCGGCGGCAGTCGTTCCGTCGATCGGGGCACCGCAGTTGCAGCAAAGAATACTACATGAACACGTTGTCAGTCCTCGATTTTATTCTTCCTCGCCTGTCTACGCCCACTGCGGGGTGACTTTTTGAGAAAAACTCACGTTGCGCCAGACTGGTGCTCGACGGCGGCCCCGAGGGACACGGGGGCGTCATCTATATCCATAGACATTTTGAACGACAGCAATGCAGCTCAAAAATATTTTAAACAGAATGATGCCAAAGACTTGATCAAGTCTGGTTTGTGATTTGAAAAAAGTGGTAAAGAGTCACAGCCAAAAATTTGCCCCGCTGCTTGATAAGCGGGCAGAAAAAAAAAGTGAGAAATCTTATCGCCAAAATGTGGAGTGGCAACGACAGCGCCGTCGCTGTAGTCCAAGAATAGCAGTATGCAGTTATCGGGTCTTTAAGAAACAGTGATCAAATATGCTCAAGTGCCAGATATTATATACAATATGCCATTTAGAAAATCTTGCTCAGTACTCTCGTGACCCGTTCAGGTTGTTCATCCGTATCCTTATTCTTCTTTGCCAGGGGTATTTGCTTAAACGTCCTCGTGTGCCTGTGTGGTGCCTCCTCACCACCACCACCACCACCACCACCACCACTACCGCCAGCCACGTCCGGCACGGCCCCTTCGTCGGCCGCCTTGCGCTTCCTGGTCGCCGCCGAGCGAGCGATGCCGTCGAGCACCTTGGCCTGCTCGACGTTGCGGACAAACTCTTTATTCTCGCGGCTCGTCTTGCTAATCTCGGCGCGCATGCGGCTCGCGCGCTCCGCATTCTCCGAGGCAATCTGCTCCGTGAGGTGGTGCCACTTGAAGCCCTTGAGGTAGAGCAGGTTCCAGAGGTCGTCGCGGTAGTAGCCACCCTTTTTGCCGCCCATGGTGTGCGCGTTGAGCAGCTCGCAGACGGCCTTGGCCTCCTTCTTCTTGAGGAACTCGACCCAGCCCTCGGTAAAGGACCGCTTCTTGTTGCCGCCGGCCTTGACGCGCCGCGCGTGCGCCGTCGGGTCCTCGGGCGCGAGGAAGATGCGGTTGAGGGCCCCGTAGGGCTCGAGCAGCGACCGCAGCTTGGCGGGCTTCATAAAGGGCGGTATGCGGGAGAGGTAGACGACGCCCGACTTTTGGATGGCCTTTTCGGTCGCGACGAGGTTCTTCTTGGCGAACATCCGCGAGACGTCGGGGAGGTCGCCTTGTATCTTGGGCGGCTTTGTCGATTTCTTTGTGGATGCCTTGTCTTGTGTTGGTTTTGAGTCTTCCTCGGCATCGTCTTCTTCTTCGTCATCGCCGCTGTCGTTCTCTACGTCGCTCGCATCCTGGTCCGAGTCGCCGTCTTCATCGGGGCTCAGCTTTCTGCGCTTTGTGCTTCGGCTCCCACCCTTGGAGATTTCGTTTTCCGAATCGTAGGCATCAACATGATCATTATCGCTTTCTGAGGCATCCAAGAAGTCGTTTGCGTTTAGCGCCATGGTTGCAACTCAGTAATGTGAATATGGTTATTTGTCTTGCTATGGCCATCCTGGGCCAAAAAAAAGTTGCGTACCTGGGCCGCTTATCGATATGCCAGTGCCGGGGTATTGCTTTACTGGAGCATGGAGGGGTCAGGTTGGCTTACCCTGGACAACAAGTTGGCTGTCTTTTTAATAATGCATGTGATTTTATTGTCAATAAATAGGTATCGGGGTTGGATAAAAACATTTTGGTTTAGTTTGAGAATGAATTCAGTGCACTGTTGAGGTCTGTATGCTACTCATACTGAATTTTGGTTGAAGTGGCTATGACGTTGGCAACCAGCTTCCAACGTGGGGCAGAGCTCCGTCTACAACACCTGTGTCACAGCTCCCCCTCCTCCCCTTACAAACCATCACTGCCCCTTGCATTGTACGATCTGACTATCAAAATGTCTATCGAAGTAATCAACACCATATCACCAACTACTGGTGAGACCGTCATCACCCGCAATGGCGTGTCTTCAGCCGACCTAGACCTGCTGCCCAAGGTGGCGACTGAAGCGTTCCAAAGCTTCCGCAAGACCACCCTCAAGGAGCGACAGGAGATTGTCAAAAAGTTCCTCAAGGGCCTTGCCGATCGTGAGGCGGAGCTCGCAGAGGAACTCACCGTACAGATGGGCCGACCAATCGCGTTCACCGGAAAGGAGATCACGACTGCTGTGAAGCGCGGCGAATACCTCCTGAAAATCAGTGGCGACGCCCTCCAAGATACCGATGGCGAAGCGGAGAAGGGGTTCAAGCGATTCATTCGCAAGGTTCCGGTTGGACCTGTACTAGTCCTCTTCGCATGGAACGTGAGTCTGCGCATGTGCTTGTGCCAGTAGCCATATTGGCGACGGCTTTTTACTCTATCGGCAAGGGCGTGGAAATTAACAGATGTCCCAGTATCCGTACCTGATCCTCGTCAACTCTCTTGTGCCTGCAATCTTGGCAGGTAACACAGTTATTCTCAAACCGTCTCCTCAGACTCCTACCATCGTGGAACGTGTATCCGAGATTTTCACTGCCGCGGGTCTACCGCAGGGCGTCCTCCAGTACTTCCACTGTGGCTCGCCGAGCACCCTGGAGACGATTGTACGGGACCCGAGAATCGAGCTTGTGTGCTTCACTGGCTCCGTCGCCGGCGGCCTCGCTGTGCAAAAGGCGGCCGCCGACCGCATCGTCAACATTGGCCTGGAGCTTGGTGGCAAGGATCCTGCCTATGTACGCAGTGATGTCGACATTGACTGGGCCGCTGAGGAGATTGTAGATGGCTCCGTATTCAACTCGGGCCAGAGCTGCTGCTCTCTCGAGCGTGTTTACGTTGACGAGAGCATCCATGATGCCTTTGTCGAGGCTGTGCAAAAGGTGCTCAAGGGCTACAAGCTGGGCGACCCCTTTGACAAGGGCACGCATGTAGGACCCGTTATCTCGAGCCGATCCAAGGAGGCCATCGAGGGCCATGTTAAGGACGCCATTTCCAAAGGCGCCAAGGACACCACGCCGGCTAATGAGACATTTGACAACTTGCCGGCCAAGGGCAACTTTGTGAAGCCGACCCTGCTGACTGGTGTGGACCACAGCATGGCTGTCATGACTGAGGAGACATTTGGGCCGGTTATCCCCGTGATGAAGGTCAAGAGCGACGCCGAGGCCATCAAACTGATGAATGACAGCGAATTTGGTCTCACTGCTAGCATCTGGACGAAAGATACAGACAAGGGCTACGAGCTAGCCGAGGATGTCGAAGCTGGCACCGTGTTTGTGAACCGATGCGACTACCCTAGCCCGGTAAGTGAGACTTGACCCGGGATCGCGGTCGCAAGCGATGGTGATGCTTGTGTAATCGCGTTGAAACATGAAAGTAAACAAAGGCAACGCTAACAAAATGTCTGTGATGTAGGACCTTGCCTGGACTGGGTGGAAGAACTCTGGCCGCGGCCAGACGCTAAGCAAATTTGGCTTCGATGCATTTGTCAAGCTCAAGAGCTTCCACTTGAAGGACTACCCGAAATGAGCATGATTTCTCCGAGACACTTTTGTCGTGGAAATTATTGTAGTGGGCGGGGGCCGACAATTCACGGAGCCCAATTACATAGTGAACAAAGATTTTGCAAGGCGAGATTTCTCTCGGCAATTTTCTGTACCACGACAGTATGAATTTGTCGTTCAACAGCATTGCAGTGATGGAATGCGAAGCCTCGCGTGACAACTTCCAGTGCACTATCTCCCCCCCCCTAATAGCCCAGATCGAGACTATCTCGGCAGTGGCAGGCCGAGCTCCACCCAGTCGACCTTCCCAGGCACTACAATCCTCGACGACTGGCAGATGCTTGGACGAGATGCGCTGACCAGCTGTTGAGCTGTTGATTACCTTTTTCTGGTAATTTTTAGGTGTAAATCTATACGTTGGGCTCAATATGCTAGTGCAAAAAGATTATTGGGCTACCAAAGCTCGCAGTCCGAAAAAGTATCATGACCACGACTTACCCGCAAAGTAAACTACATTCTATAACTTGCGGCTCTTCAGCCACATGTAGTCTTCCATACGGCTTACGGTCAGGTCTGCCAGCACCTTGCCCATCTCCTCGCCGTGCAGCTCGTTCCAGCTCTTCAGCTTGGCCTCGAGGTCCAGGCCCCTGGCGCTCTTTGACTTGTCAATACACGTCGACTCCCACATGTCCTGCACAAACGGCTTCTTGTCCGGGGCCAGCCCCTCGGTCGACTGCGGCTCCCACTGCTGCAGGATCTGCGCGGGGTTCATGCCGAGCGCCGTGGCGAGCCGCTGCACCGTGTCGCCCTCGAGCAGGTCGTCCGCGTCGACGAGGATGGGACGCCGCCGTCTCTGGCTGTTGCTATCCGTGGCAGGTGGGGATACAGCAGCAGCGGCTTCATACCACTCATAAATAGCCCTGGTGAAGCGCAGGTTCGTCGAGAAGGGGGCGTTACTCTGGCGTAGGTCGGCCGCGGACGGAAACCCCTTGGCGCGGTAGTACGATTCCGCCACGAGCGCCGGGTGGCGGATGAGGAACACGGGCACAAACGACAGAAGCGTCTCGTCGGACAGCAGGGTCGGGTTGGTCCGGGGCGAGGACGAGAGCGAGGTTTCGAGCTCTGCAGCGACTGCTGACGGACACGTCTCGCTCCTGAAGCTCGCAAAGAAGGGCGAGGGGTTGGTGACTTCCATGATGTGGCTCTTTAGAAAACAGGCGTGACCCTAAAAGTACCTCGTTAGCATTGACCGCTGTTTAGCTGGAATTTTGTGGCGAGACTAGAGCAAAAAAAAATAAAAAAAATGGCACCTTTTCATGAGCACTCTCTCGTGTCGCCAGCATCGTCTGGTAGCCAGCACGTAGCATCTCCAGATACGTCCCAAACTCCTCAGCGGGAAACTCGGCGTCGCGCTCGTTTAGATGGCTCTGTGCGTAGAGGAAAGCATCGTGTAAGAGGTAACTCGACGTCTCCCAGCCCGTCTGCCCGGAGAAGAGCTTGACGAGCAGGTTGGAGAGTGTGCGGGGGGCGCTGAGAAGGTATACGTCCGCGGGGCGTGACCCGGCCATTTTGTTGGCCCGTGAGCAAAGATGGTGATGACTGGGTGAACGGGCGAAAGGAACAACTGGTTCGGCTCGTCGCTTACGGGGCCAACTTGCTATGGAATCGGGCTTGGACGGGAGAAGTGCCAGTGCCTGTCGCTACCCGCAGAAATAACGGCGATGCGACAGCGGAATTACAATCGACGTAGAATTAATGGGCAGGACTAGGTCGGATCAGCCGCACCGGTGAAACCCAGCCAAGACCCATGCGGGCCGCCTCAGAAGATCATGCCGGGTCGAAAATCCAAGACATGGCCACCGCAAAACGTACGTTGTGTGGTCGGGTGTGTTTGGCGATGTGCCGGACTGTTCAAAGGCAAGTGATTGGGCACCATTGTTTCGGCATAATGGCGGGGTGGGTTGGACCGGGCTGCATAATGTAGCACAGCATGCATTACATATGGTCAGCGGCTAGAGAATCAAGCCATATGACCCTTTGTCTCATACAATCTGGCTATTGAACGGATATGCCCCATGCGTTGTATTTACTTGGATAGATACAGAAAATATGTAAAAATCCCACTTGACATATTCCCCCCCCCATCTTTGACTGAACCCAAATCTCTAAGGCTTATATCCCTTGGGAGGATTCCGATCATCCGGAACCTTGATTGTGTCTTGGTAGTACGTCGGCGCCTTACTATCCGCCCAGGCATCCCTGACGGCGGGCAGGATGGGTCGGCCCGAGGCCGGCTTGTCGAGATCCAGGTTTGGCTTGGGAATCTGCTTCTTGGCGTGCGTGTTGAAGTAGCCCGCGTAGGACCCGTTCCACAGGTAGTGCTTCAGCTCGGACGCGCTGTCCCACGCGCGCAGCCGGTCGCCCGTCTTGTCGGCCACCCACTTGAAGACGTTGGCGCCGACGTCCCATCGTCCCAGCGTGGGGAGGTTCCAGTTGGCAGAGACGGTGGATATCTGCGAGTAGTGGTTGTAAAAGTTGGCGTCCGACGTGCCGACGAGGTCCTTGGGGATGACGTCGCCGAGCAGGATGCCCAGGACCTTGTTGCGGCCCTCGTACGTGTCGGTCTCGTCCCAGGTCAGGAGGATCAGCGTATTCTTGGTAAACTTGGGGTCTTTCAGGAGCGGCTCCAGGAAGTAGCGACACCACTTGCCAGAGGTCCTCACATCGGTGTCGTGCCCGTCCGAGGTCATGTTTGGGGTGATGAACATCCACTGCGGCAGCGCATCCGCCGCGAGATCCTTGTGGAACTCGGAGCGGCCCGTGTCGGTCAGCGACATGTTCTTGACCCGGGCCAGGCGCGACGGGTCCTTGGTGACGCTCTCGTGCAGGATGGCCGGGTTGTGCTTGCGCACGTAGTCGTTGCGGCCGTTTTTGCGATTCTTCCACTCGCCGCCCTGGAAGCCGGTGTAGGGCATGTCCTCCATGTAGTGCGCCCAGGAGATGTTGCGGGACTCGAGGAGGTCGACGACGGTCAAGACGTTGCGGGGGGCAATCATGTCGTCGTCGTCGTCGTCCATGCCGAAATAGTCGCCGGCGATGCTGGCCATGTAGTTGCCCATGGAGGGATGCGTCGCGGCCATGTAGTTGGTGAGGGAGATGCCCTTGGAGCGGAACCACTTGAAGTTGGCTTTTTGAACATGTTAGAAAGCTTTTTTTCTATTGCAGAGTTGGATGATGGTTGCATTGGGGCGTGGAAGGGGAAGTTGACGTACAGTCGCCATACGACTTGTCATAGTCTTGGTTCTCAAAGAAGAAGATTGCAATGCGGTCAAAGGCCTTGCCCGGAACAATGTTGCCTAGTCCAGAGGCCACTGCAATGAGCTGAGAGCCCAGCATAATCGAGGCCACGAGCCGGGAATACATTTTGGGGCTCTTCAAGAAGATGGTCTTATACAAGTAGAAAGACTCACGCAGGAGTTGGGTGCTGGCAAACCTTTGTTTTTGGCAATGAAAATAAGCTATATTTATATACAAATAGGATCACACTGAGTTATTCTCATAGCTGCAGCTTTAGCATTTGGTGTGATCTTTCCCCGGATCGCTGACCGACGGCCCCATGTCAAGATGCGGCGAAGCGGCCGGTTTTCCCGAAAATGCTCACAAAGAAGGATTGCTTATTATCCACCAATAACACTCGCGCAAAGGTAATCACACGACACAAACGGCAACGATTTAGGCAATGATAAGACGGGGAGAATAAACGATGCTACAATGTTTTTCTCATGCCAAAAGATCTGCCGTTTAGCGACAGCCGTGTCACAGGAGAACCTCGGCATACAAACCGCAGAGCTTGCCTTGGTTGGCAGAGGCTGCCGAAAAATCAACTTGCTTCGATCCCCTTGTCAACCTTTGGCCGTGTAAAAAAACAAAAATAAACATATTTCCTGTTGGGCTGTTGCACATGCAAGTTGTTTCATCGACGCCCCAGCCCAGAGCGCCCTTCTGCGGGCTGCCAACGCCCGGCGTCTCTCGTTGCGGCCTCTTCTCAACCATGAATACTTGGCAGCCATCGCCCGCAAAGTACCAAGATTATCTGTCTTGTTCATCGTGTATTTTTTTACTCCTTTTTTCCCCATCTTATTTGCAAGACATGCCACTCATCTGCCGGAGCTTGCAAAAGTAGCCGATTACTGGTCCGCACACAGAGAGGCATTGTCGTGACCCATGTCGGTTGACGTTGTACAGCAGTCGAACATGACGTTGGGCGCCTCGCGGGCGGCGGTCTTGTTCCAAACCGCGATAACTAATCACTTGAAACTCAAAAGCCAGAAACCCAGCTGTACGGTAGGCCGGTCGCCGCATAGACACCCCCCCCCCCCCCCTTTTGACCAAAACATCAATGCCCTGGCTCTTTCTGTTTACAAATGATCACGTCTTGTGTGGTTTGGAGTAGCACAGAGATGTGTGAAAAGAGGCGCAGCTCCGAAATAGGCTCATCAGACAGGAAACAAGGTACACTCGGGGGAGCGAGATTGCAAAGTCCCAGCAGCTTGGTACAAATTGCGAGTCCCAGCAGCTTGGTACGATACGATGCGGTGCTGTGTGTAACAGTGGCGTTGTTGTTTTCTCGGCATGCTTGCCCGTTCTTCTTTTGTGTTGTCAACCTCGCCGCTTCCCCCCTTTTTGGCCCTCATTCATTCTCTCTCTCGCTCGCTGCGTGATCCGTTTCAGCTTCTGATTTTCCACTTTCGCCTTTGGTTCATAACTTTATTTTCGCTTTCCTTTTTCTGTGCCCTTCCTTCGGCAGGCTTCTCGAACAGCTGGTTGATGCAGCAGCGAGTGTTTGAGGGGAGGGGCCGTCGTTTCCCCCCCCTGGCCCCCATGTTTGATGATTACTAGACAACAACGGGGACCCAACGGACCGTTTTCCGTGGGTGCCTTGGAGACGGGCTGTGCCGGGGCTTGGCTTGCGCAATCTTTTTTTACTTTTTTGCCCTTTTATTCACGCCTTGTTAATATCCGATTCATTATGCGACCGCCTGGTCGGGTTCGGGGACCAAGGGGGGGAGTGCGCCGCCTCGGTGTACAGCCGAACAGGGGACCGAGAATCCTTGGAATTATGCATGGGCCTCTTTTTTTTTTTTTTTTCCCTCCTGCAAACACTTATTGAAAGTCCCATCTTTCTCCGAGATAGCCGCCTACCGCGTCCAAAGGGCTTGTACGCCCGCAGGCACTTTGTCAGCCCAAAACATGGCATGTGATGAGACAAAGCCTTGTGTGTGCATTGCGATGTGAGTCGACTTAAAGTCAAGACCTGTCATCTCATGCACATGTTATGCTGCATGACAGGCGCGTAATCACGGCCGATGGCGTGGGTCGCTGGTGAGGCACCATCGATGCAAGGGAGAACTGCAAGAGTGAGCCAATGTTCAGGTGAGCGTTAGGTATGCACTGACGCGAATATGTCGCGTGAATTTGTCCCAGATGAGGAGTACCGAAAATATTTCGAGGTCAAAGTCAAATTTCCTTTACGATTGGACTATCAACTGTCATGTGTATACAGTTGTCGAGGCTATGCTGCGTCTGTGTAAGCCGAGCGTCGCACGAGCGATACGCGGAAACTTGCCAGACAGGCGTACTGGGGTCACAGCTCCCAGCTCCTTGAGCAGAGTACCCCGACGTCTCTTTTTTTCTTTTTCTTTCACGGTCACGGTCACGCTGCATTCTTTGTCGCGCCTCGACATCTGCCAATCAGAAACTCCCTTGCAGACAGTTGTCAAAGGGCCGCAACGCTGGCAGCCAATCACTCCACCGTGTCTCTCTTTTTCTTTAATTGATTTCCCACTGACACGGAGAGTAATGCATTCCGATGCATCTCGGACTGTATGCATAATGGAATGCTGGGCCTGGGTCTTAGCGCAGAGCTATGCGCCGATGGTGATCGCAGGATGGCTGGGGCCGGAACAAGTTGCAAGGGACAATTACTCCATTTGGCTAGCATTCATACTCTAAGTTTTACAGATGGGCCGCTAGAGGGGGGGGTTTCGAGAACTTGGTTCTTGCGTTGTCGCGCTAATGCAGATCTGCGACCAAGGACACGGAGCCAACATGCAGGAGTAGTCGGCGACCACCGTTGAAAGGGGAAAGGCAAGTCCGTGGTCGCGTTGTGCCTTCTTCATCAGGACGCAGGAATGTGCTTCTGTAACCGAGAGTGCACACTTTGACTCCGTATCGCGGCTCGGTCATTGTGGTGAGGATTTGCACGTGTCACTTGACGTAATGAAGGGATAGCTTGTGAATGCAGACTTGCAGAGTTGGTGACACAAAGCTTGGTACGTCACAAGCTTCGGATGGCTACGCGCTCAGAGAACCGGGGACTGCGAATCAAGATATTTGAAATATTCGTGTAAAAAAAAAAAGAGAGAATTGAAGGAGAAAAAAAAAGCCTAGCGCACCCGACTGACGAAGCTTGTAGCTGAGACAGGAGCCCGCGAATTCGGACGAGGCTGGGCTGAGACAAATTATTGGGCGCCTTTAGCCTAGCCATCAGGCAGTGAAGGCAGACAGACGGACGCCACTTTGGCCAATAAGTTGCGGTGACGATGGGCTAATCAATCTGGTGCTCTCTCCGGCAGAGAATGTCAGAGTACACAGGACGATCCGAACGGTGACCGTGAGATGTAGGTGTGGTAGCACAGGCGAGCAGAGGACTAGGAGGAGGAGGAAGCCCCGGGAAAAACAGACGAGATTTCATGCATGACAAGAAAAAAGAGAGAGTGCCCACAGTTACATGACGATCGGTGACGGTGATGGTGACAGGAACCGGGCTGTCGGGTCGGACAACCTGATTTTTTTCAGCTTGGCTCTGAATGAACCGGGGTAGATGGTGAGAGAAGCAGCTTTCTGGGATGAGAAAGAAGAATAAACGCACAGACACCGAAATCTTTCGTGAGCTGCAAGTAAAGGCAGCCAGGGTTCATTCGGGGGCTCCGCAGCACCGGGAAAGGCACCTGGTTTTCTGGTTCAAGGGAGTGGTGTGGTCAATAATAATCTCAGAGAGTTGTCAATGTGGCTTTTTTGATTCATTACACGCCCCCCCCGGTGTCCCCAGCCCAGAAAGTGGCTACTGTCTGTCTGCCTGTCTGGCCTCTGTGCAAGCTTTGCCCTTGGTTATTCCCCATGGTGATACGCAAGGAGGCGCACCAAAGGGGGTCGGAGACAATATTTTATTTCTTTTTTCCCATGTGCTGCAGAATTAAAATATTTGAAATACACTTTTGAACAGAGATCTATATCTTCTGTTGCTCCCCTCGTCTTTTTGCTTGCCCTCGACTTTGCTTCTCTGCAGCCTGTCAACAGTCGGTCTCTCCACAGTCATCATCATCACCAAGCTACTGTCGCGCTTTTTGTTGGAGAATATCGAGGCTCACGGTTTGTGTGCTTTGTCTTCTCAAGTCCATTCATTTTTCCTTTTTCACTCTTTGAACCCCAATCCATCTCTCTTTCCATCCTTTTTTTTCATCATTTTCCCAAGACATTGTTCTTTGTTCTCACATCTACCACACCACCACCACCACCACAACCCAGCACAAGATCGACAAGCGTGCAACATCCATCTCGACAAGGGGAACAGAAAACAAGGCGCAGCAGAACCCCTAATCCATACCAACACGTCGTCGCTCTCCCTTTTTTTTTTTTTTTTTTTTTTTTTTCCTTTTTTTTTTTTTTTCCCTTGTTTCTTTTTTTAATTTCCTGCATCGTGACCCACGAGGTCCAGCCCACATAACTCCCGATCCCGCCAACAGCAGCGCTTGTCCCAGAGCCATCTCACCCGCTGGAATTCAACCATTTCGTCACCGACTTATACAAAGTGACCGCGCCCGCCGTCCTTTCTCATCATTTCTTATAACCATCCATCACTTTTTCTCGCTTTTTTCATCGTTGGCGACAAAAAGTACATGGAACCTTTTGCAACAAACACACGACACATGATCCCTGGACCGCACCGACGCACCTCGTCGCAAACACATATACACGCACGAACCCGTTATTACCACGCTCTTCTTTCCACCTCTTTCTAATTCACTCCTTTTTTCCCGTCGTTTGACCATTTCTTCAAACCGTCCATCGAACTATCCGGCAAACCATCAACCTCAAACTACGAAATACACACACATCCACAAAAAGACACCATCTCCAATGTCGTCGTCTGGTTACGCCGCCGAGATGCAAGTCCGCGACAACGTCCGAATGCTCTACTCGCGCGTGCAAACGCTCCTCAACCGCCGCTCCAAGCAGAAGCGCGCCGTCGAAATTGTAAGCCTCCCATGCCTCCCAACTTGTTCATCACATTGGCTCATTGGCTAACATGACCATCACAGTCGGCTCCGTTTGACCTCAAGCTCGAGCCCGTCTCCCTTCCCGGCGTCTCCCAGGACGAGCTCGCCATTCTCCGCGAAAAGGCCACCGCCAGCCGCGTCGGCATCACCGAGTACATTCCGCGCTCCTCGTCGTCCATGACCTCGTGGGACACGCAATCTCACCCCTTCATCTACAACCGCGCCCGCACGCCGCCTCACGCTCACACCCGTCGACCCATCTGGTAGACAGCAAGACAGGAAGCAATGCCTTCTAGCATGGCCATCATCATCATCATCTACTGCGTGAGTAGATGACAAGTGGCCGTCAAGTCGTGTACTACGACCTCATTTTACATGTCTCTTTCCTCTCTCTTTTCCACATTGCTCGGCGTCGGGTGCTAGCCCTCACAACTGTGCACTGTCGCAGGGGTTCTTTTTGTCTTTGTCACGGAGAAATTGGGGTGTTCTTGGTGTTTCATTTTTCCTTGCTCCATTTGTCGTCTTTCTTCTCAAAGTATCGCCAGATATTTTTTGTACCTTTCTCCTTGGATCCTCCTGGTGCGGAACCTTGTTCATTTTATTCTGGTCCGTTAATGTCCCTGAGCAATCGCGTGTTGGACAAGTACATCTCCGCCTGGTGTGGATTGTTGCTATCGACCCTTTAGTCAATACATATTAATATCAA
The DNA here is from genome assembly GCA_001455915.2 of Samsoniella hepiali. Taxonomy (NCBI): domain Eukaryota; kingdom Fungi; phylum Ascomycota; class Sordariomycetes; order Hypocreales; family Cordycipitaceae; genus Samsoniella; species Samsoniella hepiali. Next base: position 3,875,752 of record LNDK02000066.1, on the reverse strand, counting down.
ATGCTCGACAAATAGCAGCACAAATTCTCCTCTCTCTCTCTCTCTCTCTACATCCTAGTCATAAATGCTCATGAATCCCTCCTCTTTCGGTTAGTGACTGCCTCATGATAGCCATCCGTCGTACACGTCCAGCGCTTCTCTGCGCACACCCTCCATCTCGCCCTTGACGTTGAGTAGCTTGACCTTGGAGCTCTTCTCGCTGCTCCACCGCGCCAGGAACTCGTTGACTCGTTGCTTGGTCGCCTCGTCGTCATCCATCAGCAGCGCCGCCGCGTCAAAGCCACCTGCACCAGGCACCACGCCGCCGTAGACACCCTCGACCCGCGACACGGCATCTAGCAGCTCCGTCTGCGACGCGGGCTCGATGGGCACACCGCTCTGCTGTCCCATCGTGCGGATGAGCTCGCGCACACTCTCCACCTTTTGCGGCAGCTCGGCCAGCCTGCCGCCACGCAGGCTCGCGGCCAGCGCTTCGTTGCGCTGCTGCAAGTCGTCCCACAGCTGCGTGGACTGGGCCGCGTCCTGCGCCTTCCAGGCGAGCACCTTCTTCACCATGCCCACCGTCTGGCTGCCGCAGTCGACGTCGCACATGCGCAGCGCCACGCCCTTGGGCATGCCCAGGTCGTCGCTGCCGGCCACCTCGACGTCCCACGGCACCCCGTCCACCACGGAGACGAGCTTGGCCGCGAAGCCCGCCGCGCCCGCCTCGGGGAGGCCGTCGAGGACCGCCGGCGAGAAGCGCCGGTACGTGCACGAGCCGTACACGGCGGCCGCCACGTCGAACCCGGACCCGACCTTGCCCTGCGCGGCGCAGTGCGCGGCCTGCGCGAGGTTGTGCAGCGTCGTCCGGCCCGCGTCGGAAGACACGTCAAAGAGCGTATTGGGCATGTAGTGCGTGAGCAGCGCCGCCGTCAGCGATGTGACGAGGGCCGCCGAGGAGCCGAGGCCCGTCTTGTTGGCGTCTTTGAGGGCCACGTCGAATTTGGAAAACCGCCCATGCGTGTCGTCGGCGGCCGCGGACTGTGAGTAGTAATCATTGTCGGCGAGGATGATGAGCCGGCTGGGGCTGAGCGCGTGGCTGTCGCCCGTCACCGTGTTGGCGTACGTCAAGGCATAACTCAGCGTCGTTTCGACGAATGGGTTAGCCACTATCTTGCCTCCCCTAGTTAGCTAGTCAGTGATGAATCTCTGTAAATCACAAGGTGTATCCGAACGTTGCGCCTCGGGTCACACAGCATGGCGATGAGCTAGACGGTCTGCGTACAGGACTCATCGCTTCTCAGAATCGGAAGTACCTACACCTGCAATTGAGTAACCTTGATGCCGCCCCCTTCCGGCGCAAGGTGGTAACCATATCGCCACTGTGCCTCCAGAAACTGAGGGCTGTCCACCACAATCTCGTTGAGCTGCACGCCGGCGCTCGAGTGGATCTGGCTGGCAATGACATTGATGCGCGCATTGAGGCCAAAGACGAGCCCCGTGTACTTGCGGTCCAGCACGAGGTAGCCTCCCGCCAGGAGCACCTTGCCGGGCGCCGAAATGGCCACGTTGGGGTGAGCTGCCGTCGACATTCTTCCCTCTCCAGAGATTGATGCGGTTTTTGGAGGGGTAGTGGATGAGGGGCAGGATAGGAGGGGTCCTTAGTCTTCGCGGTGATGGCGCCAATGCAGTCTAGATGGTGGTGAGAGGGCACGATGGTGCCAAGTTTGAATTGTCGCAATGATACCAGATTGGCTTGCTGGGTAAAGGTCAGGGGTATCGTAGAGGCAAGTTGTATAGATCGCGAAGACGGCCAACTCGGGTCTTTGCTTGGAGTGGGAGCGGTGTCGAGGTGGGGCAACAAAGGACTTGGACAAAAGGCTCCGTTCTGCGACGCTGGCTCCCGCAGTCACCATCACAACTCCAACACATCACAATCATACTGCATTGAATTTACACATGTGCTTGCTTGTACTCGTTCAACAGTCCAATCACTCTCACATTACAGTCGGCCATGTTTGTTGTGTGCTTGCATTGCTTTTGCATTTACTATATATAGTGGTACAGGCAGTCAATCAAAATCAAAGCGCCTCGCTCATGATTCCAATGCCGCCATGAAATGTTTTTGGCCTTTTTTCATGCCGAGTGGAGATGGTCTATCGGTGGGATACTTTTATAACCCATGTAAAAAGCAGATGCAGCCCCGAACCCGTTCCCTGTACTCTTACCCCTTCCTTCCGTACCAGGCCGTTAAATCCCTTGGCCAAAACCCAGATTTTGCAGAAACATGATGATAAATCAAAAATCCAAAACGCCATGCCGTTGATATCAATATTAATATAAAAAGAAAATGAACCGCTCAGGTCTCATTCCGCCGGGCCTCCGGTCTTCTTGACAACACCCCTTCCTACACAACTCTTCATGCCAATAATGTGGGGTATCAATCACAGAGGCTTTTGTAAAACCCAAGTAGAACAAATGAAAAACGCACAAAACGAAAAACAAAACAGACTTCTCCTGTCTGCCAATGCAACGAAGTTTGATGAGTAACCGCAACAACCTTAGAGCTGAGCCTGTTCCTGGCCGCCACCCAGCAGCTCCAGTACCTTGTTTACAACAGCACTGGGGTAGCCGCGGGTAAGCATCTCGCCGACAACAGACTTGGCTTGATCACGCTGCTCCATGGCGAGGAATGCCCTCGTCATAGATTCATACGTGCTAGGCTCTCGCTTCTCTCGCGGCACTGCATCGTAGATGGCCTGAGTCTTGGAGAGGTTCTTCTCCGCAGCCCAGCCGTGAATCAGAGTGTTGGCGATATAAGGAGTCAGCTCAACCCGACGCTGGCGCATCTGGGCGAGTAGAGGCTCCGTATCCGCCACATTGTGGTTGGCAACCATGCCTTCAAACATGGCCTGGTAGAGACTGGCGTTGATGGGCACTGACTTTTTCTCGGTAACAGAGTCAAAGATCTTGCGAGCACCGACCAGATCATGCAGAGCGCAGCCCTTGGCGTGGATAAGCGAGGCATAGTGAACGGGTTCAGGCTGCTGACCAGCAGCAGTCATCTGTTCCATAACCTCCTCAGCAGCGACCATGTTGACGGGCTCGAGAGTGGCGTGAGTATCAATGAGCAGCTTGTACGTGTGCGAAGTGGGGGCGATACCCTTGACCTTCATGCGCTCGTAGTAAGCCAGGACCTTGGCCTTGTCTCTCTTGGTGGTCAGGAAAAACTGCATCATGCTGTTGTACGGAGCAGGACGGGCCTTGTAGTTGGGCATCGACTCCATTTCGTCAAACAGCTCCTCCGCAAACTTCTCGTCGCTAACCCGGCACAGAGCATTGACAATGGTGCCGTAGGTAACAGACGTAGGCTTAATACCGAGAGAGCGCATTTCAGCGAAGTAGAACAGGCAGTCGTCGATGCGGCGAGCCTTGCCGAGCTTGCCAATCAGAGCATTGTACAGGAACGAGCTGGGTTCAACACCTTCCGTCTTGGCGCGGTGGAAAATGCGAACGGCTTCAGAGGCTTCGTCGAAAGTCTTGGTAGAGTCCTTGAGAGTAGTAATGTACAGTCCAAAGGTGTTGGCAGAGGGGGCAGCGCCCATCTCCAGCAGCTCCTGGTGGTACTGTTCAGCGCGACCACGGTTGCCAACAGTCAGGCAGGCGCCGACCATGGCATCAAGAATGGAGGACCAGCCGTAGCGGACAACAGCATACTGACCAAGCAGAGGAACATCAGTGCGGGCCATGCCAAGAATGTCATGGCAGAGATCCATCTTGCCCTCTCTAGCCGCAGCCGAGATGAGCTTGGCGTAGGTAATGTATCGGGGATGGCGGCCGGCACGGCGCATGTTGCGGAATCGGTTCAGTGCATCACTCAGGCGAGGACCCTTGCGGCCATGGCTACCCTCCAAATCATCAGCGATGAGAGAAGAGCCCTTGAAGTCGGTGTTGTGGGCGTAGGGATCGAAGCTGTCCTCAAAAGACGAGACCGAGGGTGTAGACAGGAAAGGAGACGCGCTCATGGCCTGCTGGGGCGCACTAGAAACCTGCGAGGCCAGCTCGCGAGGGTCAGTGATGCCGCGGCTCTCCATGTAACGAGCAATGAAGTCGACACCTTCCTCAATTTCCTCGGCAAGCTCAGGGCGGGCGGCAGATTCGGAAGCACGGATTCTCTGGAACATCATTTCGGATTGTGCGAGGCCTTCAGCAACCTGGCCGGAACCAATCAAGGCGACGGCGAACATGGTAATGGGCTCAATGAATGCTGCAGTAGCACGCATCTCAGGGTTGCTGAGCACATGCCAGTACTTGGTAGCGGAGGCAACATCGCCTTCACGGACGCTCATGGCAAGCATGGCCATGGAAGGCGCCTGGAGGACATCAAGAGAGCCGGTGATGCCGTTGTAAGCTTCAGTCGCGGTCGCAACTTCATTCTTGTCGGCGGCCTCGATGGCAACGCGGGCAAGGGCCAGAGGACGAACCTGGGCCTCGATAGACTGAGCCCAGTACAAAGCCTCCTCAAGAATACCACGAGAGATGAAGCCTTTGACGAACCCAGTGCTGATCAGGGCGTCCTTGATATCGGTGACCTTGACACCATATTCATCAACAATTTTCTTGAAGAACTTCATGGCACCCTCGATCTTGTCCGAAATGACATAGGCATTGATGACGGAGGCATAGACTTCGGCATCCATGCGCTCGCGCAGGGTGGAGCTACCAGTGTCGTTGGCAACAGCGAGGCTGCGATACTCATTGTAGCACTCGACAGCACTGATGAGATCGCCGGCCGTGGCATATGCAGTGATCATGGTGGGAAAGACCTCAGCGTGAGGCACGGTACCGGTATCCTCCATGTGAGCGAAGAGTCGGAGCATGTCGGAAACACGGCCAGCCTGGGCGCAAGCAGAGATGAGCTGCGAGTACGTGTTGGAGGAGAACTTGGCAGTGCCAGCGTCAACGGAGGCATCAAACAGCTTGATGGCGAGATCAAGTCTGTCATCCTCGCAAAGAATAGCATGCTCAAACTCGTGAGAAGCCAGCATGAACTTGCCAGGCTCTTCCATGCCACCAAATCGTACACGCTTCTCCTCGAGAATAGCCTTCATGCTGGTAACTTCGAGGCAGCGGGAGGCCAGCATGTTGACCAGAATATCAAAGGTCTGGCTGTCAGGAGTAACACGACGGCGGAGCATATCAGCGTAGACATCGAGAGCCTTGGAAACAACCTCACTCTTCTTGACCGGGATGCGGATAGCCGCAAGTAGAAGGGCGTTGTAGGCACCAGCGATCGGCTTCACGCCGGTGGCCAGCATGGCCTCGAAGACGGCAGGAATCTCAGTATAGCGACCAGCTGAGGACAGCTTCAGCAGGTGCTCGGCATATGACTGAGACTGGGGGTCAACGGGGGTGGCGCTGCGGGAAACGCGCACAGGACTGGCGGCGCGCGAGTGTACAGAGGCAACATCCTCGTCGAGGCTTCGGCGGGTTTCGAGTTCTCGTTCCAGAGCAGCGTCGATGTGCGCGAGGGCAGCAGCCTCCTCCGGCGTCATAGGCCGAGCAGGAGTCTCTATTTGAGCGCTGACATCGTGCTCGCTAGCTTGGGCGAGGGCATCTTCGCTGGTAAGGACGGCATCGGCGTCAGGCTTCCACTCGAGAAGCTTGGGAAACTCGTACTGCTCCCATTCCTCGCTTTCGACTTCGCCAGCGGCTTCCTTCTTTTTCAGGGCCTCGAAGTAGGCATCGAGACCGCCATGATTGATGGGAAGGCGGTGGTCAGCAAGGCTGGCGGTGGTGCGCTCGCTGTGGAATGCCGAGCTAAGCTGGAAGGTAGCGAAACGACCCTGTCGGTTGGTGTGCCTCCGTGCAAAGACGGGGCGGTTCTGACTGTTCAACACATGAGGGTGGGTGGCGGCTACGACAGACTGCGCGTAACCGTGGGAGGTGATGGACTTTGCGAATTGGGATCCTTGGCGGATGAAATTCGAGTAGAGGTTCGAGTAGATGGGCATTTAGAACGAGGAAAGGGGGAGAGAGGGCTGCGGACCGTTGTTAGCAGGACCGTTGCGCCGTTGGCTGAGCGGCTGGACGCTGCGCGCGCAAAATTGGTAGCGAGGTGACTCACGAGGGGGAGGTGGCTAAATGCGACTGCAGGTTCATTTGACAGCGATGCCGTCAAACAAACGCGCTATATGGGAAAAAGGATAAATGGTGGTGATTGTGTAATTAGTAAGAAGAATAGAGGAATTGAACGAAAACGAAAGTGTTTGCGTCCAATTACTATGCCCGTGGATTCAAAAAAGAATGTATGGGCCGGCACACACGATAGTTGGATTTGGTGTTTGTGGTTTAGAAAAGAATAAACTCGGGCTGGACGAGAGAATGTGGCCTGGGAAACGGGGGTAGATGAATGCTCAGGTATTCAAGGGGGGCAGGGGTGAGGCAACAGGCGGATTTACAGTGGATGACGACATGCTACAGCGGCGCGGAAGCGTGAAAAACGCGCTGGGCCGGCCAGCAAAGCACTAACACGGCAGTCAAGTGCGCTGCAACTGGGCCAGATGCGGGGATAAGAGGGCTAATGATAGCGCAAAGGGCCAAGCTGGTATCGCAGTCTCAGCTCTGACCAGCGAGCGGGCTGTAGCAGACGTGCAGCAGGGGGGCTCGGGAGCGTTAGGATGTGCTTATGGGGCATTACGGAATGACTCAAGGGCTTTTGGTGCAGAGCCCCGCCACACTGGAGGGGCCGCTGCTTGCTGGCCAAGCTGGCGTTGCTGTCTCTTGTTCCAGGGCTTGTTTTAACAGTGGACTTTACTGAGAGTCTGACAAACATGGAGAGCACTGGCCCGCTTCCTCGCTGAGCCCGCTGCCCCTCCCCGGCAAGAAAAAATAGAACATTCTGGCGCCGATGACCCAGGGAAATATAAGCCCAGGGTTAAGAAACGCTCCGGTGCCAGATGCTCCGAGTAAAATGAGTGGCGTATGTAGCATAAATCGAGTTTTTTCCAGCAAATGAAGCAAGACTGGAGAGAGTCGTTGCTACGTCAGAAGTTGATGCCTATCGTGGCCTGAAGCTGGAGATGGCACCGATCGCTCCATGAGACTGGTGGCTGCCTCCAACAAGGCTTCCAAGCCGTCGCGTCACATTGCTCACTCCCGCTAGCACATCAGTAGCGTCTTCCCTACGTCTCCCCTACTTCTACCAGTGCGACGAAAGACGACAAATTTTTAAGGTGCTGTGGGGTGGCGTGGAAGAAGCCGGAAACCTCTGGGCGCCGCTCCCGTCTCCCTGGACCAGCCCAGCAGCCCCAGCGGACAGGGCTCTGGAGCAATAGGCTCATCTGCCGGAGATGACACGCGAGCCAAAGGGATGCGATGCCACCGCAGGGGGGCGATCCACACGCGAGCCCAGGAGAAAAGACAAGCATGCAGACGAAATGAGCATTGCAAATAACATATCCACCGTCATTCATTGGGTTTTCGGTGATTCCTGTCGCGGAACAGTAGAGACAGCCCAGGTCCGAGAAAAAAGAGTGGCGACGCGGGCGGACTTGAGGGTACCTTGGTGTTTGGGCATGCAGCCCTGTAGCAAAAGTTTACACTGGGCGTTGTGCTGGCAGACGAAATTTTACAGCACGAAAAAAAGGCCACCACCTACCTAGGTACTTGGACTGATTCCATTGCTCTACACTTAGATATCAGCCAGCATTCAAGGTGAAGATGCCACGTCTCCTCACATGCATATAATTACTAGCTTCACTTAATTTAAATAATCAGAAATAGTCAATAAAAAAAAGAACAACCAGTTGTCCAAGCTTCTGCCCAGGGCTGAGTCGGCGCCCATCCGTCGCTTGCGTCTGTCGTCAACGTCAGCATGAAATTTAGTGGGCTCCTCCAGCGGCCACGCTCCGCTGAAAGCTTCGCACCATCACATGGCTGCGCCCACGAAAAAGTCCCGTCACAAGCCTCAGGCCGTCCCGGATGCCACGGAGCAGAGGGGCACACACCCTGTCTGCCTCGAAGCAACCCAGCCGGCGCACATCGTATTACCCGCATAGCCGTATCCTGTGTGCCTGGGCCTCGCACCTTGGTACCTCGCCGCATTTGTGCGGCTTTGTTTCGTCTCTCCCTCACTTTTCGGTCATATGAGCTTGTCCGGCCCCGAGACTCCATGGCCGACCCCGATTTCACATCGCTGTCCTCTTCCTCGAAGCCCCGATCGCTCGGTTGCCGAACACATTGCGTGGCTTCCAGGTCGAGCTCCATCCTAGCCTCGTCATTTGTTACCCTTCCCATTGCTGCAGCTTGGTTCTTTTGACTATGCGGAGGGTGTGGTATATAATGCGCATATGTCATCGATACTTGAAGAGTGAGGCTTGTAGTCGTGCAGATCATCCTTTCTCAGTGACGGTGCACAGCGAATCCAACGCTTCTGCCCAACTCTCGCTCATCGATTACACGAATTCAAGTACCCAGCCATCAACAGTATCCCAGGAAAAGACCATGCTTTGTAGACATGTAGATGTAGTCCCATCCTTGCACCGTTGTGGCGAGGTTTTCGTGTGGCTGGTGCAGCTTTATCTTATCCATCTTATCGCCGCCGGGGACCCAGAAAAAAGTCGTCGAAAATATCTTTGCCCGCCAAGTAGTCCCTGCAGCCAGGCACACCAGTAACAACGGCCCACTGCACTCTATCGCGAGTGCCTGTGAAAAATCATGGCGGACGATGGCATGCTATTGAATTTTGAGGTGGGAAGCGGTCCCATCAAGCCCCAGGTTAAATTCAAGGGCGGTCGCTGGCGAGACAGAAAACAGGCCGAGCGAGGCGCCCGAGGTCCTGATCCAGACGGCCCGCCACAGCGCCCTCCTGCTAGAGACCGCTTCGACGATTCCAATCGACCCTTTAAGCGTCGCAGAGCCGACACAGATGACGATTTTGGCGACGACTTCCGGCCGAGAACCCGACCCAGCCATATCAAAATCGACCATGGCGGCGCTGGGAGCAGGCCGCCGTTTGACAATCGCAGACACGGACACGGGCAAGGCGCCGGCGGCAAGGGCACGAGGCAGGTAGTCTCGAGTCTCTTCAGCTTCAACCCTGAGCAAAAGACAGTCTTTGAGGACGAGGAGTGGACAGCCCCGACGGCCACCAATGCGCCGCTCGCCGACGTGGCCAACTTTGGTACTCTCACACTCTCCTCCCGGCTGGTGGAGGAGCTCGGCAAGATGAATCTGGAACGTCCAACCGCGATTCAGCAAAAAGTGATTCCGCATTTGATTTCCGGTAGCGGCGACGCCTTTGTGCAGGCCGAGACTGGCTCCGGAAAAACATTTTCATACCTCCTCCCAATCCTCCACCGTGTACTCCAGCTCAGCGCGCAAAACGACGGCCAACAGGTTCATCGCGACTCTGGCCTCTTTGCCATCATGGTCGCGCCGACCCGAGAACTAGCCAAGCAGACACATACTGTTCTTGAACAGCTCATCCGGCCTTTTCCTTGGCTTGTCTCGACGGCTATTACTGGTGGCGAGTCCAAAAAGGCGGAAAAATCACGCATTCGCAAGGGTGTCAACTTTTTAGTCGCCACCCCAGGTCGACTGGCCGATCACATCGACAACACAAAGGCCTTGAATTTGGGTACGGTCCGATGGCTCATCCTCGACGAAGGCGATCGACTGATGGATCTTGGATTCGAGGACGACTTGGAAAAGACCATTGGTGCGCTCCGTAAAATTGAGATATCCAAGGAGACGACCAACGGAGTATCACTGGCTGCGCTCCCTGATCGTCGCGTCACTGTTCTCTGCTCGGCCACCATGAAGATGAATGTGCAGAAGCTGGGCGAGATGACTTTGGCAGACGCTGTTTTCCTTTCCGCCGAAAAGGGCGAGATGACGGCCGACGAGAACATCGAGCACAAGGCACCTGCGCAGCTTCACCAATCGCACGTTATTGTGCCAGCCAAGCTTCGGCTAGTGACGCTTGCTTGCTATCTCAAGTCCATATTCTCTCGCAAGGGGCATACAATGAAGGTTATCATATTCATGTCCTGCGCCGACGCCGTCGATTTTCACTTTGAACTTTTACGGCAACCCTTCGACCCGGATGCACCGCCGGCAAAGGAAAAGGATCTGGAATTGGTCTCCAAGACTGTTGCCAGAGCAGCATACATCACTTCCCAAGCCAGCCCTGAAGTTGTCCTACACAGGATGCACGGCTCCCTCTCGCAACCCATTCGATCAGCCACACTGCGCACCTTTTCCGCTTGCAAGTCGCCTTCAGTACTAATCACAACCGATGTGTCCTCGCGTGGTCTCGATATTCCGTCTGTGGACCTCGTCATTGAATACGACCCGGCCTTTAGCTTTGCGGACCATATCCATCGTGTGGGCAGAACTGCTCGTGCGGGTCGCTCCGGCGAAGCCATGCTCTTCCTGCTACCCGGCTGCGAGGAAGGCTACGTCGAGCTCCTCAAGGCCTCGGGCACGCCCAGTGCGGAGTCCTACGAGGCGATTCTCAAAAAGGGCCTCATGTCCAAGCTCGAGTTCCCCGTCGAGACCTCGGCCAAGCTGACCGAAGGACAAACGTACCACGACAAGGCCGAGACGATGCAGCTGCACCTGGAGCAGCGCCTGCTCGAGGACCCCAAACGCCTCGAGCTGGCCCGCAACGGTTTCAAATCCCACATCCGAGCCTACGCGACGCACATCAAGGACGAGCGTGTCCACTTTGACCTCGGCGAGCTGCATCTCGGCCACACCGCAAAGAGCTACGCCCTGCGGGAACCGCCCCGTGGCGTCGGCGCCGGTGTCGACAAAAAGGCGCGCAAGGGCGCCAAGAAGGGCCACAAGGCGGCCGCAGGAGCAGCATCCAAGAATGACGACAGGGAGCAGCCTGTTGATCAGGGCGAGGCAAGAAGCATCCTGAGAAAGAAGGGCATGATGCTGATGACGGGTGCGAGCGAGTTCAATATTGGTTAAATGATGGGAGTGGGTTACAAAAAGCGTGCATTTATGAAAAGCGAATATAGATGGAACATTGAATTGTTAATAAAGTACATATTTGACAACTTCAGACTCTCGTGATCTTTGCTAAGACGTTATTGCCTTCAAGAGCGCGGACGGTTCTTCTCTTAAACTCCTTCGTAAAATTTACTGGACGTGAGAGAGCAGTGTGCTCCGCACTCTGCGAGTACCCGACTACTCTCAGCAGACGAGAGATTTTGGCGCCTGGCTCTTTCATTTTTGTTTGAATTTCTTAATTTCTGAGAACCCGGGAACACTTTTCCGTGCTTGATGCAGTCTAAATGTGTCGTGGCCCACCCACCTTGAAAAGTCTCACATACAGGAGGCCAGTCGCCAAACTACTGCAAGATTGTCCATTTTTCTAATGTTTTTGGTCAATGTACCTGATGATCAATCTGTACCTTTTCGGACGAGTTGTGGAGAGTCATTCAATATGAACACCGTATGACGTTTAGCGAGTTGACATGGAAGTGACGTCATATTCGTCATACGCGCGAACATCCCTACAAGAGCTCAGAGAGTTCCCAGGTATAAAGGGCCAAGACCAATACTCGCCATTTTCCATCAGTTCATTATCAAATCACCAATTCCTTGAGATACCAATTTACCCTCTACCTTCCAATAATTGTTGCAACACCACACACGCAGATTCTACCTCAACAAGACCACTACACACATTCACACATCATGTCTTCCAACGAAAACAACACCAACAACGCCGTCGCTTCAGGCAACGGCAACACCGCCGCTGACAAGGCCACCGGTGCCGCCAAGTTTGTCACGGGTGCTCTCGGCAACACGCTCGGCGGCGTGGGCCGCACGGTCGGCAACGTCACTGGCGCCGCGGGCAAGGGTGTCGGCGACACCTTCAACAACGTCACGGGCGACCGCGCCAAGTTTGTCGGCGACGGCGTCTCCAGCCTGGGCACGGGGATCCAGGGCGGCCTCGGCAGCGTGTCACAAGGCGTCGAGAATGCCGGCCAGTGGAAGCTTGGCACCAGTGGTGCGGAGAAGACTACGGAGGAAAAGAAGCAGGACAACTAAGCGATTTGTTTTTGCGCAAGCATGATATCCACGTCAGAAAATAGTTTTAAGATGCAATATAAGCACCATCATATTGGTTTTATCTCTCGATTCACTCCATGTGGTAAACTCTAACGCGTAAAACCAATGGTCCTCCAATGTCGATATCTGTACCACAGATCTTGACATTTCTCAATTCATTAAGTGCAGGTCATAAACATAGCTGAACTTTTCCGCTTCTTTTACTGCGCCGTTTCTCGGGATGTCATCGTGCAAAGTCTCGCGCTAGCTCGGTATTTGCTAGAAACTTTCGATCGGTTGTCGGCTGCCGCTGCAGGCTATTTAAACCTGCTCGGCGCCCCAGCCAGCGGCATCGGCCTCGCGCATGTTGGCCGGGGGCTCGATGGAGGGGACAAACTCGAGAGCGATGTAGGCGATACCGACAACACCGACAACACCACCGGCAATGTTGCTGATGATCCTTGCGCCGAGGAGGAGGCAGCCGAGGAAGATGTAGACTGGTGCTCTAGTTAGTGTATACCCCCAAACGGTAAGAATTTCAGGAAGAGGGTCAAACATACAAACACCACGGCCGACAAACGAGAAGAGAAAGTTGGCGTAGCGGGAAACCTGGGGCGGGATCTGAAACTCTGTAGTAACTGTTAGCAACCGCTTCCGGGGATGCATCCTGAGTTGACCGCGCTCGATTCGTACCGAGGAGACCAATGGAAAGACCGAAAATGATCATGTAGACGCTGAGGACAATGTTGCGCCTGTTTGGACGGGTTAGCATGCGAGCGAGCAACCACGGGCGCGCGAGCGCCGGTTGCGACAGGATGAACGTACAGTCCGCCACCAAAGACACCAAAGATACCACCGAGAATGGTAATGGCACCAACGGCCAAGTTGACAATGCGACTAGACAGCGGGCGCATTTGTTAGCGACATTTCCATCAAGAAGCGCCTACCGCGGGCGCGGCGTAGGGCAGCGGCTCGCCCATGGGTCTTGAAGCTGGGCCAGCCACCAACAAAACATACAAGATATCAGAGAGCTCCATGTCGACGGTATTGGGCGGCGCAAAGCTTGGTAGCAAGGAGAATCGTGGTGTGCTGCGATGGTGATTGGGGTTTCAGGCAGGATAGAGATGCAGGCGAAATGGCTCCAGGCAGCTCTTTTTAGCGACGAAACTTGGCTTGCGTTGTCCAGGAAGCTCCCCAAATGCGAGCCTGCGTATTGAACTACGCAGGTGGCTCCACTCTACCTAGGAGCAAGGGGCTGCGCAGCTTGGCTGGCAGCTTGCCACTGTCCCACATGCAAGGCTGCTACACCGCCTGCCTGTCCCGGCGTCTGTACTAGAATTCTGCCAGCTGCTCGATTTGGAGCTGCGAGGTTATCACCCGCAATCACGCAGACACATGCTGGCCCTTGTTCGTACGAATACTATAAGCAACTAGAAGCAAGACGCTTGTCCGCATGACTGTATGAACTCCATGAAGCCTCTGGCTTCTTGCAACTCGCCATGATCTTGTTAACGGTCGCGCGTTTGACTCCTAAGCTCGCCTCGACTAGATGGCACTGCAGGTCGGCAGTGACGCTCAACCACGGCAAAACCGCCCTCTATAGCGCATTGGCGCAAGAATACCATGCCAATCGATTGAAAGACATCCGAAATATTGGCATCATTGCTCACGTCGATGCGGTACGTGGCCCCTCGCTCGCGCGACAGCGTTGTCCCGCGGCCCTACTGACGGTCTGGAACAGGGCAAAACGACAACGACGGAGCGCATGCTATTTTACAGCGGCGTCACCTCCCGCGTCGGCGATGTCGATTCCGGAAACACAGTCACCGATTTTCTCGAACTCGAGCGCGAGCGCGGCATCACCATCCAATCGGCCGCCATTACCTTTCCCTGGCCGCGCAAGGAAAACTGCCCCAAGGGCACCCATCCCAAAACTGTCAACCTAATCGACACGCCCGGCCATCAAGATTTTCGATTCGAAGTCGATCGCTGTCTGCCGATTCTTGACGGCGCCGTCTGCATCATTGACTCGGTCAAGGGCGTCGAAGCGCACACGGAGCGCGTATGGGGTTCGGCCCACGAGTTTCGCATTCCGCGCATAGTCTACTGCAACAAGCTGGATCGTGAAGGTGCCTCGTTTCGCAAGTCTGTGCTAGAAATCGGCAGTCGTCTCAAAGGGTGGCCGTTGGTATGCCAGATTCCGTGGTGGGAGAATGACGAATTTGTTGGCGTCATCGACATCATCGACTCCGTCGGCTACCGATACAACGACAAAAAAACAATTAAATATAAAAAGGAGGAGCTGATGAGCAAGCTTGCCTCGTCCAACGCCGATCTTGTCGAGGAGGTGGGCATTGCCCGTCAGCACCTGATTGAAGGCTTGGCGGAATTCGACGACGTTATTATGGAAGAGTTCCTTGCCGAAAACACAGATATCCCCTCTTCAACAATCAAGGAGGCCGTCCGTAGAGCTATCCAGAGCGGTGATGGCCGTGCCATTCCGGTCTTTGCAGGCTCGAGCTTTCGCCACATTGGCGTCGAGCCTCTAATGGACGCCATTGCCAGCTATCTTCCCAACCCGTCCGACAGACCAGATGCCAACGTTCGCATAAGCGGCGCAAACCACAAATTGGGCGATGCGCTAGAGGGTAACTCGAAACAAGCGGGAGCGAAGCAAATTGCATCCATATCATCTGTATTCAAAGTATTCGAGCATCCCAAGGAGGGCATCATCAGCTTCGTACGAGTCTATCACGGCACTCTGGGGCGAAGCGCAGCCACGTTCAATACCAACATGGCAATCAGCGAGAGTCCGATGGGTATTCTTCAAATTTCAGCCGACAAGACACACGATGTCCACGAGCTATCGGTCGGCCAGATTGGTGCCCTTCGAGGTTTGAAGAAGGCTCGAACTGGAGATACGTTGATTACAACGACCAACAGCAAACCTCCCCATGCAGCTCTACGCAGCCTGCAAATCCGGCCGCCAGAGATTCCCCCACCAGTCGCATTTCTACAGGTTGAGCCGTATGGTAATGTGGCTGCACAACAGCTACAAGTGGCACTGGAGAATGCCTCGCGGCAAGACCCGAGTTTGCGCTGGAGCCGAGATCCCAAAACGGAGCAGTTTACCGTGCAGGGCATGGGCAAGCTTCATCTGGACGTTTCGCTACACAATATGAGGCAAAAACACAAGATTGACGCCGAGTTTGGCCCCATCGAAGTCGACTACAAAGAATGTCTCACGGTGGCCGCGCAGCCGCAGAGGATTGTGTTTGACAGGCCGGTTGCCAGCAAGGCTGGCAAGGTGACTTGCACTGTGACTCTGGAACCGCTGGAAGCCCACCACCGTGAAATGCTGCAGGAGTCATGCATTGAACGAGACGGGAACATGTTTAATATTGTTATACCGGAGGGAAATGCGGTGAGTTTTGACACTGACGAGGCTCACCAGCAGCTCCTTAACGGTGCCATTGCCGGTCTCGCTCGCGGGCCGCGTCGAGCAGCGCCGCTCCACGGAATCCTGGCCACAGTCGAACTTGACACGAGCGACGGCGCATGCCAAACGCCCACCGGCGGCCATTTCAGCTCGGCCGCTCGCACGGCGGTGCAGGGCAGCCTGCGCGACGCCTTTGACAAGAGCCAGATTGGCATCGTGGAGCCCATCATGCTAGCGCACATTACGTGCCCCGAGCAGGCCGCGGGGACGGTCCAGCACGACATTTCCTCGAGCGCCGGCGGGCAGGTGCTCGAGGTGAATGACCGGTCGGCGGAGTCGAGCGCCGGCGGCGAGGAGGCGCTCATTGACGTGAGCAAGATTTATGCGCCCCCGGACCCGTACGACTCGGTGACGTCGCTGCGCGGCAAGCGGTCGGCGGCGCGCATGGTGGAGATTATCGCCAAGGTGCCGTACAAGGAGATGCTGGACTATGACGACCATTTACGGAGCAAGACGTCGGGCCGGCACTCGATGACCATGGCCTTTGACTCTTTTGCGCGCGTAGTTGGGCATCGCGAAAAGGGCCTGTGATGGCCAGTGTACGATTAGTGTAAAATAAGACCAGTTGGAGACTAGATATAATCCATGCCAGTAGTTGGAATGATTCTTAAATTCAACATATAAGGAGAGTGAGAAAACGCAGAAAGATATTACATACATGGGTATCAACGTGTATTAGAATTAGTAGCTGCCTAACGAATAATAGCACTTTGGACGAAAGTCCATGCTATGACCGCTGTCAGAGAACACCCCCGTCCACGTGGCTAGAAACCGTCCACGTGGCTAGAAACCGTCCACAGTACTGTTGGCTGGCTAGGGCTAGAGAGAGATTTTAACCCGTGAAGAGCCTAGTTTTCACCGTCTACTCTTACCTTCATTGGCCTATGCACTGGACCGCGGTTGAGAAGGGACGTCTTCGTCGTCGGTAGTTTCATCATCTACACTGTACCGGGGCGGCGGCGCAGTACCCGCGGCACGGTGCCACCAGGGATGAAAGGGAACGTATTCGGTGCCGGCGTCCAATCGCTTCTTGTCGCGATAGCGCTCGACATAACGACGGGAGGCGTATATTACGTCGAAGAAGACGCTGAAGGCGAAGTGGATGGCGCCGGCGGCGACAAGATTCTCTTCGTCGAGTGCGCTGACCAGAGACCAGATGAGGCCAACACCACAGGTGAAAAAGACGAGGATCCAGATGATGTCGAGACGCGAGCCAGCCCGTTTGCGGCTCCAAATGCCAATGTAGGCGAGAAGTGAGGGAATGAATCTGGCGGCAGTGACGCACCAAATATCTTTACCACTGTTAGTATGGGGAAGAAAACATTGTAACAATAGTTGAAATACAAAATTTAGTTTCCTTGTCCATGGTGATGTGTGAGTGAGTGGTAAGTTGAGCGAAGGCTGATGTAATAACTCGGGAGGGAGAGCAGTCAAGAAGGAAGAGATGAAGAAGAAGCACAAAGAAGAAAGTCAAGGGAAGCAGGCGAAGAACAAAATATGCTGTTTCTTTTTGGCAGAATGGTAAAATTTCCCTGACAGACCTGTGGGCTCATTTTCGTTAGCTGCTAGCAAGACGCCATGTTGTGATGACGGCCTAGCATTGACGCGGTGAAGCTCTAGAGGAAACTTAAAAGCCAAGCGGCACCTCTCCAACCACCCATCAATCCTCCAACCATATGTATCGCACAATAGGCGATCAACCCAGTCACAAGGCGTGGTGGCACGCTTTACCAGCCTCATTTGAGAGATGACAATCACAGGTTTATGTAGACGGCTTGCTCACAAACGGAATCAGTTGGAAACTCGGTATATACCCCAAGTTTTCAGCCTTGCCGCGAATGGATTAAACTGTCTGTCGGATCCACAGGACAGTCGAGATTATTGGCCGGCATCGACGGCAGCCTTACACGCCACTTGAATCGGAGAAAGTAGCAAGCCGCACACGACATGGCCTACTTGGGTGGCATTTTCCTCCTTGTAACACATAGTGACTATAATCGGTACTTTTGCAGCCGGGCGGAAGGCTTTGTCTGGTCTACTGCAGTCCTTTATTCTAGCTCCAACCTCCGCGGCTGACTGTCGGTGACCGCGTACGAGAGCGCTAGCCAGATGGATTCAATCAAGTCCACTGATGACGTCCAAGAACGAAAGCTGCGCAAGCGGTTGCAGAACCGCCTCAACCAGCGGCAAAGGAGTAAGTATGCAAGCTGGTCGTACGGCTACGCTCTTGGTATATTATTTCCCATGTAGTAGAATCGTTTGAGTCTAATGCCATACAACCCAGGGACACGCAAGAGAGAAGAGGTGCAATCCGGTGGCCACGGTCAGCGCCCTTACCAAGTGGACAGGTGGCGCTACACCTATCAGCATGACGCCAGCGAATCTAATATCCGCGATGATGTTGCATCAAACGCAGCTTCGAGCCCGTACGATGCTGCGCCGACCTTTACCTTGAGCTACAGAGGCCAAGAGCGCGCCGTCTCGAACCAGGCGCAACGAGTGGCGACCCGCCCGCCGCGGCACTTCAAGCCGTCTCCTACCCAAGACCACTTACTGCATCTCATTCAGATCAACCTGCTGCGTGGGCTTTTTGACAACAAGCTGGCCATTCTGTCCTGCGCGCACTATCTCACGCGAGGCGCCACGGCGGAGCTGCAGGTTACCCATCCCGCGCTCGTCTTCCCCGGCCGCGCCGCCGTCATCCCCAGCTCCGGCGACATCCCGGCCTCTCTCGCGCCCACGCCGCTGCAGCGCACCGTCGTGCACGCTACATGCATCGACCTGGTGCCCTTTGCCGGCCTTCGCGACAGCTTAATCACGTGGGAGGGCTGCTTTGACTTTGCGGCGCTCCTGCAGGACCTGATTGGCAATCTCGTGGACCCTACGTGCTTCTTTACGGGCGTTTCGAGTGAGGCGAAGCGCATGGGCGACGGAGAACCGGCGTGGTACCGAGGGCAAGAGGAGAGCGACTATACGGCGAACCGGAACGGCCTCATCCTGTGGGGGGAGGCGCACCGCCCGGAGAGCTGGGAGGTGACGGCGGGGTTTCTGCGAAAATGGGGCTGGCTGATCAAGGGCTGCGACGGGCTTATTGAGTCTAGCAACCGATGGAGGATAGCTCGAGGAGAAGAGCCGCTTTCAAGCACTGTATGATTCTCTGTATCGTCGGGCTGATTTCCGCGACTTATAAAGGACCATGCAGTGGATACATGCCAACTCACATATAGTGATTGTTGTATATGAATAGATATTATTAGTCCGATCTAGTAACAGACAAAGTGCAAGCAGTGCTGAGATTCAATAGCTTCTCCCAGTGATGTCCTTGATTTCGCCAACCAGGTGTGCCCATAGCCGATCCTCCACACCAGACTTCCGTGCTTCAGCAAGTCGTTTTTCGACAGCATCAGACGCTCTTTCGCACATTGCATTTAAATTATAGCTGCCGCTGCCTGGGTTTCCGTCAGCGCCAACGGAAACCGACATTCCTTCTGGAAGGGCAACACCAGCGGCCGCGCCATCCGCCGGCGGAAATGCCGCGCTTGTCGCGCCGTAGAGCTGCACGACGGATGACTCCTCGATGGAACGATACTTGAGGAACAGCGGCCCGAGCAGCACGAGCGCCGTGCGCACGGCCACCATGACGCCTTTGGCGTCTTTGCCAAAGTTGGTCTTGACGGCGCCCGGGTAGTTGTGAATGAAGCTCACGTCCGGGGCTCGTTTGGCCAGCACATTATGCGCCATGGTGATCATGGAGGCAAAGTGGCCGCGCGCCTGGATGGGATGCTTGGATCCGTAATCGGCCCAGTCGCTCTCATCAAAGGGGCCTTCGTAGCCGGCGGCAAAGACGGAGACGACGCGCTTCAGACCAGACGCTCGTTGCAGAGCGGGCAAAAGGGCGAGAGAAAAGTGAATGCGCGAGGTGACGGGAAGCACGTATGCTTTAGTAAGGCCTTCCTCCGTCTCTAAGTATAGCGAAATTTTATTCATTAGTCGCAAAGTTCGGTCGTCGCTGTCGTCGGCTTCACACGAACTCACTATCAATTTGCAGACCTCCCTGCGACTGGAACAGCAGATTGATGGTCTTTGTCTCTGACAGAATGCGATCGCAAACTTGCGCAACATTTTTCAGAAGGCTGACATCGGATTGAATAAATATGTACTGTCCTTCCGAGTTCAACTGGGCGCACTCGGCTATGATGCGGTCGGCCGCCTCCTGGGACCGGCCGACAAGATAGATGCGCGGGCTCTTGGCATGCGCCGCAAAGCTCTTTAGGGCGTCTCCGCCGATGCCGTTGGTGCCGCCAACGAAGACGGCCACCATGCCAGACGGAAGACTGGTGGCAATCCTTGCATTGGAAGCCTGGGCAGCGGATAAAGTGACCATGATGAGGAGAAGATGAAATGAGGAAGAAGGGAGAAAGAAAGAAAGAGGGAGAAAGAAAGAAAGAAATCGAGGGAACTGGATCTGTCTGGTTTGGGGACTCATGACAGTTCGAACAGCCGCTTTATATGCACTTACATGGTGTAATAAAGTCGGCTGCAGCCCAGATCGAGCTTGGCTGACACTTTTACCCATTTTCGGAAGTTGTGGCTGGCGATCCCTTTTGTTGCGCCATACTACCGATTGCTCGGAAAGACTTGGGATGACTCTTTTTACCGCATTAGATCATGACGGAGTTATTATTTAACCGCGTTATATACATCGGCCGGTAAAATTCTTTTTACCACTATTTTGCGGCTGCGCCTCGGCAATTCGAGGAAGTGGTAGGCATGCGTATCGGGCCTGTTGGGATAGCTATCGCACGCAGAAGGGTACAGTCACAGTGCATGCCCCTCCGCCTCCGAGCCAGAACCATAACTAAAAGAAATGGCAAAAAAAAGATGAAAAGATACAAAAGAAAAAAACATACAACAGCCGGTGTTCGCTGGTCGTCACCGACCCAACTACTAATCTGCCGATGGGTAGCTTAACTTCAGCGGAGCAAACGGGACGCGGTGCTTTCTACCCTCTATGGTCGTATGTAACAACCAGTGAGCCAAATCAGCTTATGTGCGATGCGATTTCATGAATACGAACCGTTACCACTTGATATCCTAGAGCCAAAAAGCCATTTACCTGTTTATGGAATTAAAATCAAGCATCTAATTACGCAAGGACGAGCAGTCTCTAGGTTTAACAAACATAGGTAATCAGCCCATGCCCATCAGCAGCTTATGGGCGACCAACCAGCCCAGCAGGTCCATCAGTGGGGCCGCGTAACACTTGGGCCTTTGGTCACCTTATTGCTGCTTCATCTCCAATCTTCTACTTGCACTCACTCACTCACTCACTTATATTCCCCATACCATCTCGCCCTGATATCCTTCCAAATGGTAGATCAACCAGAATCGCCCATATTCATCAACAGCATCCTGAAACCGGGCAAGACACGCCCCGTTCTCGTCGCGCAAACGGTCGACGTGGGAGCGATACGGCAGATTCGGCGCCACAAGAAAAGCCGTCGGGGTTGTGTCGCATGCAAGCTCCGAAGAGTCAAGGTAAAAAAGAATCTCTGGTTCCGATTTCTATCCGGGGTTCGTATTGGTAGATTTGGGCTCACACAGCAAGCATATAGTGCGATGAGCGCCAGCCTTGCAGCAGCTGCCTCAAACGCGGCATCCAGTGCCGATCGCCCCTCGGCAAAGAGATTGCCGCGAGGCAAGTGAAGCCCGAAATCGACTTGGGGCTGGGTCCAAATTCCCAGATGAGCCTGTTGCAGCTCGAGCTGTTTCATCACTGGGATAAGCACACTCGATCGACACTGGTGTATCCTGAGATCTGGCCCGTCATCATGCAACATGCATTCCATGTACAAAAATCCTGCGCACAATATTTCGACTGCAATACCAAGTCTAATGTCTTTTCTAGGAAAACTTTGTCATGGCTTCCATATTGTGCACGTCCGCAATGCACCTATCCACACTCCATCCACAAAGCACCAAGTACTCAGATCTTGCCAATTGGCTGATGCCGAGGTCCATTTCGCTTTTTCGGCAAAGTTTGTCAAAGCCCCTCACCAAGGACAACGCCGAAGCGATAGTCGGAGCGGCTCTTCTGGTAAACTACATTTCCTGGTTCGACCTCTCCTTTCTTCACGACGATGCGAGCACCGTCGACGCTCTGGTTCTGGACCCATTATTGCTTGTCAGCTCAGGTGTCACACATGCTTGGTTCCAAACGATACCCATCCTCATTGAAGGAAAGAGTGTCTTCCTCAGCGTCATGACTCACCACCCACGCCTCATAATCGAACAGGCTCTCGCACAACGAGGCGACAGCGCAGACCTGTTTGTACAGCCTTTGATGAACATTTGGGATGACACACACTATCAGTCGTCGGGCAGCTTGGCTTCAAACCCAACTGTCCATGCACCCGCGAGCAATCGGGCATGGCGCCTTCTTCAAGACTTGGAAAGCGAGCTTTTACCGGCCGATCCCCGACAAAGGCAAAAGCTCGAGCAGTGCGATGAGCCTGAGAAATTGCGACAGTACAAAGAAGAGGTCACTAAGATTACCAGCAATTCCATTTCAGCTAACAATCCACTTGTATCACCCGAAACCATGCTACCCTCGCAGGCTCGGGCCTCCTTTGCATACATTGTGCGTCGCATATCACCTCTGATACACTGTCAAGCTCTGGCTGCTTGTTCGAATACAGGAATGAGCGACCTTGCGGCTATTCAGGATGATATCGAGCAGCTCATTTACGGGTTTCCGATCCTTTGCTGCGGCCCCTTTACAGACCTCGTGCAGAGGAGGGATACGCGTGCCCTAGTCCTACTGTTGCATTTTTATCGTTCAGCGCGCATCTTGCTGGATCTGAGGAGGTGTTGGTGGGCTGGAGCAAGGACCAGCGTCATAGAGAAGCTAATTGTCAGCGAGCTCAAGCTTCGCGGACTAAGCTCGCATCTGGACAATCTTTGCCTCGGCTATATTGGCTGATGATCAACATATCTACGACCAAAATCTGCCGTTTCTTAAGAGATCGGCAAATAATAAGCGACTGGGTTTTTATTTCCTATACAGGCAAGGCCTTGGATGGCCAACTACCGACTAGCTAAGCAAATTGGGGTGCCAACAATATTTCCGCCACCAATGCTCATATATCCATTTGGGCTATTCATACTGCAGATGATCGTGCGCCAGTGGACATATGTAAATGAGACGCCTCGGGTTTTGCCACCGAAGCTGGTCGAGATAATGTGCCATTGTCTTAGAAACACTTGCGATGGACAATAGAAGGACCGGCCTCATCATACTCCTGCTTGGAAATCCAGAGCTGTTGGAATGTCGAGAGCGAGGCCAGAATCGATCCACCAATCCACACAGAGTACTTTCGCTCAGGCGGCGCGATGATCTTGACCTTCATGGATGAAGGCGCGAGGTTGGTCAGCTCCTTCTGCATGCGATCAGCCAGGCCAGGGAACATGGTGGTGCCACCAGACTAGAAACCATGGTTAGTCGGCACTATACTGCAGATGAAGGAAACAACGCCATAAAGCACTTACCATAACAACATTGTTATACAGGTCTTTTCTGACATCAACGTCGCATTTAATGATGGAGTTGAACGTGGTTGCGTGAATCCCGCCGCTTTCAAGACCAAGAACAGACGGCTGGAACAATGCCTCGGGAGCACGGAAGCGTTCGTTGCCAATGGTAATTACCTGCCCATCCGGGAGCTCGTACGATTTCTCCAAGCTCGAGCTCTGCGCTGCCGTTTGGATCTCCTGTTCGAAATCAAGCGCTGTATAGCACAGTCTCTCCTTGATGTCACGGACAATCTCGCGTTCGGCCGTGGTTGAAAAGGCGTAGCCACGCTCGGCCAGGATTTTCATGAGATAGTCTGTGAGGTCTCGCCCTGCCATATCAATACGAGCAATCGCATGCGGGAGCGCAAAGCCTTCATAAATGGGCACGACGTGGGTGACACCATCGCCAGAGTCGAGCACAATACCCGTGGTGCGACCAGAAGCATACAAGGACAAGACGGCTTGAATCTGGACGTAAAAGGCTGGGGCGTTGAACGTCTCAAAGATGATTTGCGTCATCTTTTCGCGGTTCGACTTGGGATTGATCGGGGCCTCGGTAAGCAGGATGGGGTGCTCCTCGGGGGCCACGCGCAGCTCATTATAAAAGGTATGATGCCAGATTTTCTCCATGTCGTCCCAGTTGGTGACGACGCCGTGCTCGATGGGGTAGCGCAGGGTGAGGATGCCGCGTTTGGCCTGGGCTTCGTCGCCGACGTAGGAATCTTTCTGGCCCATGCCTACCATGATGCCATGGTGGCGAGGACGGCCGACAATCGAGGGGAAGACGGCGCGGGGTGCATCGTCACCGGCAAAGCCAGCCTTGCACATACCGGAGCTACACTCGAATCAGTACCAGGTGATTCAAACATGTCGGGCGCGGAGAACTTACCCATTGTCGATGACAAGAGCGGCAACTTCTTCATCCATGGTTCCAACGAAAAATGCGAAAGCTGTATCAATTGTTCAATAGTATGCAATATCGATGGCGAAGGATGTTTTGGAGGTTGCTTTGAATTTGCGGAACTCTGTAATGGTGGGTGTTGAGTTGAAGCACCAAGCAAGAGAGGTGAAGAAGGTAGCGGCACATGGCAGCATATTAAAAGGCGGGTCTTTTAACTTGCCCTGCCACCTCAAATTCAACGATTACGAATAACAGGCACCACTATACTGACCAGCCAAGACGGCTAAAGCCTGTGGTGGTGGTAGGGGAGACACAGACGTTGCGGCTACAGACTGTGTGTGATGCTTCGCTCCACTTTTTTCCTGTTCAATTCAGATGCCTATTCTATTATTAACCAGGCAGCAGTTTTTGGGACGAGAAAAGCCCCGAACTCGCCAGGTTTGATAAATCAGGGAGAGTAGCCAAGTCCGCTAGGCACCGATATAAGGCGGTGGAGGTTGGGCGTCTACACATCTGACACACGGAAAATGCTCCGGTTCTCATTTGAGACGAACGCGTATAATGACAAATGTATAGACATGTAAAGACGTCGCCCCTACTACGGGGTCACGGAGCTTAGAGAAGGCCGGATTTGCATCTGAACGGGGGGTGACGCCGCGTGTATTCGCCCATCTCAGGTGGATTTCCGCCAAACGCTCTTTTTAATCGCCTCTCAGACTTCGCATTCCTAATCGGGAATGCGAACTGCTCCACTTTTGATGACAGTCGGCGATTCAATGTCAATGCGGCTGTGTAAGTGGGCAACAGCGTCCGACGGGAAAAAGGAATAAGAATAAAACTAGAATAAATCAAGAATAGCTGTTCGACGCGCGTAAGTGTACTCAAGGCACCTACCTATGTTCACAGTCATACAAAAGTCGAATTTAGACTCTCTTTTATTGCTGCCTAGAGTGTGTTGCCTGTGATCGACGTCTCGTGGGGGACAGGGTTAATGTTTAAATCTACACTGACACCGCATGCGAGGTGTTACCGGCCTTGTGATTCAACACCGCTTCTGTTTTTTCAACTGTTAATCGCTGAAAATGCATCAATAACCCCAAGGCGTGTCACCATGCTCTTCGAACTGGGACGACTCCCGCCAGAGGTCCGCCTGCTCGTCTGGGAGGCGACGCTCCCCGACCGCCGCGTCTTTCACGTCAGTAAGCTCGAAGAAGCGCCGGACGACGACAAAAACACCAAGAAGCGCGAGCAAATATTTAGCTTCCACATTCGCCATGCGCCGCCCATTGCCCACAAAGTCTGCCGCGAGTCGCGCGCCGTCGTGCTCTCACGCGGCTATTTCCTCGCGCAGAGCAGCAGCGAAACCTGTACCGCGGCCCGGCGCCCGTCTGCGGGGCTGTGGTTCAATCCGCAGCGCGACATGCTGTACTTGGACCGCAACATGCGGCACTGCCTGCAGGCCGCGACGCCGATGGACATGCCCGGCCTGGACAGGGTGCGGCACGTCGGCCTCGAGTGGCGCGCGTGGTTCCGCGATGTGCCGCGGCGCCGGCCCGACGGCGAAGATGTGCAGCACCAGCAGTGGTTACGAGCGATGGGGTCCTTGCTACGGCACTGTCCAAACATGGAGAGCATGGGGTTTGTGCTGCCCCGCGTGCGTCACGTCGGCGGCGTCCCGTCCGGGCGCGAGCCGTACGGCGCCGAGGCGTACGAATGCGGGTTGACGCCGCTGCCGGCGGACACCAACGTGCCGTGGGAGAGGCTGCCGGTGCAGATTGCGAACGGCGCGCTGGTGAATTACACGGGGACGGCGCTGGCGCAGCTCGGTGGGGAGAGCGTCCCTGTGGCCTGGAAGGTTCTTTGTCGGCAGATGCAGACAGCGGCGGTATGCTTGCTGCAGGACGGCGGAGGGAAAGGAGCGGAGGATGCTAATGGCGCAGTCTGTGAGTCGGTGTCAAAGAGGCAAAGGGTCGTGAGCGTACGAGGATGGTGGTTGCTCCGACATGGCGCGCCGACTGATCAGGAGGAGCAGGACGTCCAGGAGTTTTGGTCTTGAGCGGTGGTTTGTCATTGGAGAAGAGTTCAGATACAGTTTTTTGTGATGGGAAACAAAAGGTGATGTCGGTGTGGTTCTTCACCGATTTTCTCATAGAAATGGAATCAGAATCGGTGTCAGTGACATGAATCATTTGCAAAAGATCAAATACAGGCTATCTCGAGGCAACGAAAGTCGGCGACGCAGTGATAGAGGTTACAGTGAAAGGCGTAAATACCAACAGTGAAGTGATTTAACTTGCCCTTTTTTTTATGACAGCCTGTTACCAGTATACTTGATCACTGTTAACTGGAGGGTAGCACACGCAGTGAGTATCAACAGGGCTGAATCCAGCTGGGATAGCGCTGCTGTAAGACACTGCTCTCCTAATGAGCAGAGTGAAAAATCGAGTTTCTTTTCTAAGGGTGCCTTGGACTGGTCGAGGCGACATCTAAACAGATCCTGATGAATTGCCGCAATGCTGCTTGTATAGGGTAGGCCTCAGACCCGGGGTGACATAAGTTCTATACGGCTTTTGTGATCTGGCTCGTGTGGAGCGTGCGGAACTCCTGTCAAGGCACTACAGTATGGCTCATCCAAAGTATGGACATGAAAGTGGCGACGAAAGGGCAAAGCTCACTCAGAAATGATGAGCCTTACGCGTAGGGCTATGGTAAGCGGTGTGTTGTACTAGTCAACGGCTGAGGGAGGTACCTCATAGTCACGAAAAGTCGTCGACACATGGGACCACATCCATGAGACGATGATTACTAGAGCGTCTTGAGTACTTTTCATAACATGTACCTGTCTAATGTACAGTACGAGACGAAAAATGCCGCAAAAAAAGGCAACACGACACGCGACACAAGGGCTTGAGAAAAATTTGATCGAAATAAGCACGTTTGCGTCGGTGAAACGCAGCGGTGTCGCCAAGTGGCGATGCTACAACGCGGCATTTTTTTAGTATCAATGCTACAGCGGGCTCTGCCAGCACGGCTTGGGGCGGATTCTTATTTTCGGCAACAGTTGTTACAAGATGTGGCCCGTGCCAATATTCACTGAAAAGGCGAACCGATTTTTTCTCCCGCTCCCGCTTGCAGAGTGATGGAGTAATGCACGGCCCCGAGAGCTGGGGGTGGCGCTGTGGCAACGATGCGGCGACGCGACTCGAGGGAGCGAACGCTTTGCTTTTTTTTGTTACTTTTGTTCTTTGCAGATAAATTAGCTGTTCCACAAGAATTTCCAGTGCAGGCAATACAAGTGTGGTAAGAGGAAACAGTGAAAAAGCATCCAATTACGACAAGGAGGAATAGAGTTGGCGCCAGGCAACGGGCCGGTCGGTCCACTTGGGATGGGACCTGGTAGAAAATGGCCTTGTAGGGATGCAAAGAGCCTGAAAGAGGGCAGAGGGCAGAGGGCAGAGAGCAGTTTTTAGGTTTGAAGCTTGGCATCATGATAAAGCCACCAAGCCAAGGCGCAAGTGTCACGATTCCTGTCCAACGGGCGAAATTCTTGTCATGGGTTTGTTTTGCTCTGGCCTGAAGGCTTCGCGACTTTGCGGCTCTGCGACTCTTTTCTTATCCCTCAGTCTTGTCTCAGATTATGATGCGAGTGGTAGAGTCACATTTGTCGCGTCCGACACGTCAACAATAAGGACGGCAACAACCAACGGGAGAAGAGCCGGGTTGCGGGAGGGAGAAAAACAAACAAAACTTGCTTGTTGCTTGCTTGTAGGGTCGCAACAACAGACGGTGCCGAAAGAAGAAGAAGAAGAAGGCAAGAAAAAGTTTAAAATCGCCAATTACATGGATTGGGTCAAGCTGCAGGGCGGGCTGCATCCCTGTTCGGGCAGGCGAAACAAAGTCTAACAAAAGCCACCGACTCAAACCGGAAGCTCTAGGAGGCGACAGGGTTCCGAATTGGTTCAGGGCGCAATATTGTCACTAGCAGTAATTACACGTGGGCTGCGACATGGGGAGGGATGCTGACGCGAGCGCCTTGCCGCTTGTACAGCACATGCTACAGATTTGGGCCTCCGTGTCAGGTGCTGGCAACGGGCTGTCAGGCACACTCGGGTGATGAAGTACCAGTAGGGCCCGTGTCATGTGCGCGCGCATTGCATTGCGAGGCATTTCAAGTGCAAGTTTCGCGAGACAAGAATGCAACCGGCGGCCCGATGATGCGTGGACAGACGTCGCGTGGGGGAGGGACGGAGTAGGAGACAAATCCATTACACTGGTGACTTGCGATGAGACGTCCAAAACAAAAAAAAAGAGGGAAATTTTTTTTAATTGAAAAAGGAAGCTAAAACGGTCGAGACGTGGGACGCGACTCATCGTGACCAGGCCAGGAACAGAGAGAGTTGCATTCAGGTACCGGGCGCGGGCTATTTTATTAGTGCCAAGTCGGGCTGATGCTGGCGTGGCTGGTAGGGCCGCCGGGTGGTTGTGGCGGGGATTTGTACAGCGCACTACCGTGGTACAAAGCGGCATAAAGCGGTACAAGTTGAGGGATAAAACACAACAAAGTTGTGCAGGGACAGACGGGTGATGCATGAAAAGAGAGTGAGTCCATGACACCGACCGACGTCTCTTGCCCTCGCGCCACGCGACTGGCTCCACCGACTCGGATCCACAGCTCATTTCCGCCGTGGCGACAACGGGCTGCGATTGGACGAGCCGTGCGCCTTGGGGGAGATGACGGCCCGCGTCCGATTGGAACGACCCTTTCTTGGTGGTGGTGGTGTGGTGGTGGTGTGGCACATTGTCTATTTTGCTCGCACCAATGCAGGTACATACATACCCTGACAGGCACCCCACAAGGCTAACGCTCACTTCGGTTGGGCAGCGCAGGCCCCGAAAAAACAGCCCAAGCAAAAAAGTCAACCAGCTTCCAGCCCAGCTTCAGCGGCCAGCAGAACCAGAGTGGACCAAGTGCCTGCGCTGGGTAAATTTAGTCGTGTCAAATATTGCCCAATGCACTTTGTGGCAGTTGCATGTAATTTCAGGTACCCCCGCTCCTTGCCCCCTCATCGTGGTACCCCGGAGTGACCTCCCTTGCCTCTGTCCAGTTGCTCGACAGGCCTCGTGCGTCCTTTCTTTCAGCGTTCGAGGCCCCCCTCGCTAGCCAGCCGGGCCCCACAAAGTCCTCCTGGTACCTGGGTTGCCCGCCGCGGGTACCTCAGCATCGTCTCGTTCGACACACTCACCCTCTCTCACACACACTCCTTCCGTTTGATCTTCCACCGTCTTTTGCGCCTTCGTCCTTCTTTTTGTTCTTTCCCTCCTTACCCCCGGCCCCCTTCCGCCTTCAGTTGCCGCCAGACGGAAAATTCTGATTCTTCTTCGTCGACACACTCATTTCTCGGTACCGGCTCTTTTCGCTCAACAACACATTCTTTAAATCCTCCCCACAGCCCACACGCTGTTTGCTTGTTTACATTAAACGACTCTTTCAACTACATGCCATCATTTTTTGCTTCAGTAACATCGACGCTCCTTCGCAACTACCGGTAACGGACTTAAACGACGACATTGCAAATCTATTTCCGCCATCAACGCTTGTCATCACCGCTTCGTATCCAGTCTCTGTGACACACAGTCTCGCTCTCGACGAGCTCACGCCCATTTTCACTTCCATCACCAATCCTTTTTTCGCACACGCCAAAACAGACAATCACCATGCAGCTCTCTACGCTGCAGGCCTTTGCCGCCTCGGCCATCTTGATTCTCGCGCCCGTCGCCGACGCCTCGGTTCTTCACCGCAATCTGCACCGACAGACGCGCCGACACACGCAGCTTCACCATGAGCACCACCTCCGCACTCTTGAGAGCCCCCCCAGCTCCGTCTCTGTCGTCAAGCGCGGCACCTGCGCCTTTCCAACCGACGACCCCGACCTCGTTGCCATCACCCCGGACCAGAAGAATGCCGGCTGGGCCATGAGCCCCGATCAGTCGTGCGAGCCCGGCCACTACTGCCCCATCGCCTGCAAGGAGGGCATGGTCATGAACCAGTGGGAAAAGGGCTCGACCTACAACTATCCTTCCTCCATGAACGGCGGTCTCTTCTGCGACAACAACGGCATCATCCAGAAGCCCTTTGAAGGCCAGCCTAACTGTGTCCCCGGCACCGGTGCCATCAAGGCCGTCAACAAGTGCTCAAAGAAGGTTTCCTACTGCCAGACTGTACTGCCCGGCAACGAGGCCATGCTGATCCCCACCGTTGTCGACTCCATCAGCACCCTCGCTGTGCCTGGCACCTCCTATTGGCAGGGCACCTCCGCCCACTACTACATCAACGAGCCCGGTGTTGGCTCCGAGGGATGCATCTGGGGCACCGAGTCCAAGGCGATCGGCAACTGGGCCGCCTTTGTCGCCGGCGCCAACACGGATGCCAACGGCCAGACCTTTGTCAAGCTCGGCGTCAACCCTGTCTGGCAAGCGTCTGGCCTCTTTCAGAAGAAGCCCAGCTATGGTGTCAAGATTGAGTGCCCCGACGGTGGCTGCAACGGCCTTCCCTGTGAGATCGGTTCTGATGGCAAAGTTGTGAGCAACAACGGCGCCTCGGGCGCCGGTGGCTCTGCTTTCTGCGTCGTCACCGTCTCCAGTGGCAAGACTGCTCACATTGTTGCCATTGATGGCTCTGGTGGCCAAACCTCCGCTGCTGCTGCCAAAGCCGCCGCCATCCAGGACTCCCCTTCCTCTTCCTCTTCCTCTTCCTCCTCCCCGCCGCCGCCGCCTCCGCCATCCACCACCTCTACTCCCCGCTCTACCCCTTCGCCCACGCCTACCAGCACGAGCACGAGCACTACCACCCCCAGCTCTTCTCACACCAGCACCACCACCACCACCACTACTACTACTACTACCACTACCACGGTCAAGACTCCCTCGTCCACCACTAGCGAGGCCCCTACCGTCCAGCCTGGTATCTTCCACGAAGACAACAATAGCACCGCCACCCACAACGCCAGCAGCACCTACCCAGCATCTCCCACGAGCCCTCAGTCCACCCCTACCAACCAGGACAAGAAGAACGACGCTGGACGCCAGCACGCTAGCACTACCATCGCTGGTATTATCGTTGCGCTGGTCGCCGCTGCTTGGTCTTTCTAGAAACAGACTGCTCGCGACCCGCCAACGAACCCGTGGCTAGCCACCGTCCTTCACTTCTGCTCAATTTCTTCTTGCTTTACATTTTTTCCCGTACCTCTGCCCAGCATGTTGTAGCACCGGCTAGCTGAAGTCGCGTCTACAACTGTGCCCTGGGCTGGTGGAGGTTGTCATTTTCCCCCTTTCTTTTCTTCGTGCCGTCGCTGGAGCTTGGCTCCTTGTGCTGGACTATCCCCCCCTTTTTACCGTCTATACCACGTCCTTTTTTTCAGTCTTGCCATATTTATCAGCCAAACATCTTACCGGTGATGATGTTTATTGTATTGACAGCCACGTTCTGGCATGATGTCGGCTCTGCAGTCAGCATCTGTCGACGTGCCTTTTCCTCCTCAACTGGAGACTACCTTTGCCTCTTCCACTTTTCTTTTTGTTTCGTTTCTTTGTGAAACAAATTCTGGCCAAGTAGCTTAAAAGGCTACTGGCATTTATCATTTCTGCTCACGGTCGATACCCCCCACCAGTTACAGCACTGGTGATTTTTTTTTTACCTTATGCTGGATTTTTCTTTTTGGATTTTCTTTTTTATGCTCTTGGGACGCAACTTCCAATGGAGCTTTTTGGACGGACTTGAGATTGGGAAAAAAAGTTTGCCAATGGTTTTGGTTGGCTAGTAGAACTTGGTTTCTACGTTTCTTTCTTTCTTTTTTAAAATCGGAGGCGAATGGCTTGAAGTTTTTATATCCCCGAAGCAATGAGCTTCTGCACGCGTGGTCTACTAGGATCACTTTCCGTGTTCTTTTTTACGCTTCTTTCACCTCGACTAGCTTTTTTTTTCTTTTTGAAAAGCTGAGACGATGGTGTTCCTTACGAATGATGTAAGAGCGAAATACTCTAAAGTTCTTAGAATTAGTTTTTTGTATTCACGATGATGGCTGAGAAGATTGGAACCAAAATATAAAAAACCTTTTTTAAGATACATGCCCACCGTTGTGCTTCTATACACGTCAAGACCTTATGTGTATTGTACATTTATATCACAGTAATGGCCCAATATGTATTTAGTAAAAACGGCATCTGCCTTGGCTTTTTGTATTATCGCTGGGTATCATGCTTATATTGTACAAATCTCTCTTCTTTCCTTCTCTGGCGCTCCTCCTCATTTGACCCACGCAGGCACATCATTCAAGTTGAACGATTCCTCGTGCTGTCGACTCTGGATGGCCTGCCACACGTCCGGCCACCCGGCGAGGAGCGGGCTGCCCTTGGCCTTGGCGCCGATGATGGCGAAGCGCGCCTGGCCGTGGGCGACGAAGCCGTGCAGCAGGCCCTGCTGCACGAGCGCGGCCACGACCATCTCGACGTGCTCGTACGTCACCTCGGCGTTGCCCCAGACCATGCCCTCGTTGGGCCGGAGCCGGCGCGGGCCGCCGGGCGGCGGTGCGAGCGTCGAGAGCCCGGTGTCGACAATGTTGTTGGACACGGCGCGCAGGAGGAGCTTGGTGCTGTGCGGCGGGCGGTGGTGCGAGGAGCCCGGGCGCGACGGCAGCCAGCCCTCGATCCGGCGCTGCATGTACACGGCCAGCGTGTGCAGGTGGGCGAGGTCGAGCGTGGCGGCCTTGCGCGACGACGCGGCGTCGGCGGGCGGCACGTACGTCAGGAGGAACGCGCGGCGGCTGAGCCCGCGCCAGAGCAGCGGCCGCAGCCGCGAGGCGAGCGGCAGCAGCAGGCCCTTGTCCAGCAGCCAGGCCTCGTGCGTGGTGAGGTGCGCCTGAAAGGCGGCAAAGTTGCCGGCGCGGAGGGCCTGGCACAGCGGGCGGAACACGGGGGCGAGCGTGGTCGCGGCCTCGGGGCGGGCGAGGAGCGCCTGGGCGGGGAACCGGCCGAGCAGCATGTTGGCCGGGATGAGGTAGGTGAGGATGGCGGTGCGGTGGGAGCGACACACGGGCGGCGTCTGGAGGTAGGCGGCCTCGAGGCACAGCGCGGCGCGGCGGTAGTGGTGGTGGGCGAGGTTGAAGCGCCCGAGGTAGTAGAGAAAGGTGACGCGCTGGGCGGCCGGGTAGAGGCGGAGGGCGGGCGACTGGCTGGCAATGTTGGTAAAGACCATCTTGGCGAGGGGCGTGCGGCGGCAGGCAAAGAGCAGCTTGAGGACGAGGTTGGCAAACATGTAGACGCCGGCCTTTTTGCCCTCGGGCCGGCCGCTGCCGTTGCTGGCGCTGGATCGGTCCGCCACGCAGGCGGTAAAGATTTTCTGGATAATCTCGGCCGACGACTCGGCGACGGACTTGTCCTCGTCGAAACCGCCGCGGGCGCGCAGCTGCCGGGTGAGATCTGGGCGGCGGCTGAGCATCATGGTGAGCCGCGCGAGCGTCTCGGAGAGGGACACGCTGGTCTGGAGCAGCATGACGCCGTAGGAGGGGTGCGCAAAGGCCGTTGCGCAGGAGCTTTTGCACGTGGTTAGCATTGCCATAGTCTCATTAATAAAGAAACAGAGAAAAAAAAACCACGATAATGATGAAGGGCGGGAAAAGATTTGAGATGCAAACGCCGAGGGAAAAACTCACTTGACAAGACCACTCAGCAGCTGATGCGCGCCCAGCAGGTCGTCGTGGTCAATGTCCCGCCAAAAGACGAGATAGTCCTTGATAAACGACTGCAGGCCGGGCCACGCCGTCGCCTGGCCGTCGGCGAGGTCGTCGTCGTCCTGCGGCAGGCAGGCCTCGACGACCTTGTCGACGCTGGCCGGCGTGGCAAAGTGCGCGCGCAGCTGCGTGCCCAGGTCGTGGTACTGCGCGCCCGCCCCCGAGTCGACCTTTAGCCAGGACCGCAGCACGTCGCCCTGCTGCTGGCGCACCTGCTCGCGGATCGCGCCTAGAAACTCCCGCACGAGCGCCATTCTTGGATGGGGGGGTGGATGGATGGATGGACCGGCGGGTTGTTGTTGATGATGGGATGGATGGTGGTTTCGGTCTTTGGCTTCAGCGCAGATTTGGGGCTGAGCGGGTCAAGGCGCGCGCGCCGCCTGCCAAGTGAGCACCGATGGCAAGGCAAGCTGCCAAGCAAAAACGATGCTAGCTATTGGCTACTGAGAATAAATAAAATTCAGAAAAAAGAAGAAAAGGGGAAGAGCTGAGAATTACTTTACATATGAAATAACATAAATCATCTACTGATTCTCATCTATTGCTAACAACTCTTGCCTTTGACTAGGTTGGCACTTGGTAGGCAGCGAATTGTCGTGAGGTAGCGGCAGCCGCCACCCCGTAGAAGCTAATATTTTGCAGCGAGACAATGAGAAAAAAAATAAAGCAAAAATCGGATAAATGAACAAAGATAAAAATAGCATTGTGTGATATTTAGCAAATTGGGGGGGGGGGGGGGGTAGCCGAATCGTTGAAGGAAGCTAAACAGGGCGTAAAAGCAACAATGGGCCTTGATTCAACAAGCAACGGGCTTATTAGTTTCAACACACAACTAGGTAGACACCCAGAACACGTAGGTATCGAATTACAATATGCGTGTGATATTAATATACTATTACCTCTACTGCATCCCCTGCCACTGTTGATACTGGTGATACTGTTGATACTGTTACTGTTGATACTGTTGATGCTGTTGATACTGTTGATACTGTTGATGCTATTAATACTGTTGATACTATTGATGCTGTTGATGCTGTTAATACTGTTGATGCTGTTGATGCTGTTGATACTGTTGATACTAATATAAACAACACACCAGATATATATATTTTAGTGTTTTCCCAGCTTCCCTCTTCCTCACCAAGCAACTCACCCCCCTCATTCCCGTCGACAATGAAGCCTGTCGACAATGAAGGCCGTCGACAATGAAGGCCGTCGACAATGAAGGCCGTCGACAATGAAGTCCGATGTTCTCGTGTCTCTGCTTGCCTCGACCATGTCGGCCTTGGCCGCGACTCAAGATTACAAAGAGGACAATGCTACCAATCGCCAACAGGGTACGCAACAGAGAGAGAAAGAGAGAGAGAGATTGTGTGTGAGTGGAAATAGGGGAGGGGAGAAATATTTACTATGTTGCCGACCTGGAGAGAACCGCGGGCGTAGAGCACGATGATGTCGGCGTAGCCATTCTCGAGAAAGTCGTTGGTACAGTTGAGCTATTATTAGCTAGGCCTACTAGCTCCTTTGGCTTACATTCTTTGTGAGAAAAAGTAGTATTAACTGTAAATTAAATCATCCACCTATTTGAATCGATAACCATGTATTCTGAGCCTTGACAAGTAGAGCCTCCGTTGTCTTCACCCGCGCAGACAAATTACACCACGAGAAGAAGCATCACGTAGACTGGCCACCTGCCAAGTATACACAGTTACCCTCGCCTTTTTGATGAATTATATACTATAGTCTGTCGTGTAAAGACTACACCTTCTAGAACGCCAGCAAGGCCATGCATCCAGCAACAGCAGCCGCCACGCCCGCACCGGCCGTGAAGCCGGCAGCGGCGCCTTGGCTAGGGGTCGGGCTCCGCGTAGCAGAGGTTGTAGTGGTAGCGGTGCCGTTCTTGGCAGGCGTGGTGGCCTCGGCGGCCGACGTGGCGCTAGAGGCAGTCGTCTTGTCGCTCTTGGACGTGCTCGCGGCGGCGGTAGTAGAGGCGCTCGTCGTCTTTGTGGCGGAACCACTGCTGGTGCTAGACTCGGTGCCGGAAGAAGCCGTCGAGGACCCGGTGGTGCTGCTGCTGCCTCCCTCCGCAACCTCCTTCTCAATCTTAAAGTGGTTGGACCACTGGTATACCGTCTCATCCGAGCTGAGCAGGATCTTGATGCCGTACGTCTTGTCGGTGCCCAGCGTCGAGTTCACGAGCCACTTGTAGCTGAGGAGCGAGTTATCAACCCCAGCTTTAAATAAGAACACCCCGAGGTTAGCGTTCCCGTGCTCAACTTTGCGCACGCGCGCGTCGTCTTTTTTCTTTTCTTTTCGCTTCCAACTTACATGCGATGGTGTGTTTCAGGGCTAGCGACTGGGGGTCCTTGCCGCCGAGCACCTGGATGTCGACCTTTTCATTCTCGTACTTTGCCGTGTTCTTGATGGTCCACGCAATGGAGACGACGCCGCCGGCCTTGACGACCTCGTCCTTCGCGGGCTTGTAGATGCTGTCAAAGTCCGGGGTGGCTTCCACAGCGGCGGCCGACGTGGCGGCGAAGAACAGGCCGAGGGCGGCGAGACTGAAACGCATTGTGACTGGGGGGATTCGAGACGAGAGACAAGAAAATTGTTACTGTTATTTGCCAAGGAAAAGAGAGAGAGAGAGAGAGAATACTGTCTACTTATAAAAGCCCGCTTAAAAAGTGCTGTTAGTTGTGCCTTGCTGGACCTTTTAAGGCTGACGGGCTAAATTAGTAGATGTGGTTCGCGCACCAGGCACAATGGGTGTGTGTGTGGAGCGGGCCGACGAACTCCTCTCCGTTCGATTTTTTATTGGTGTTTCTCCTTGCCAAGCTCGCCCAATACAGAGCCTAACGAGCTGGTGATGAAGGAACCATGCACTCGCTTGGCCATGCCTTGCCCGAATCGGCTTGATGCGCCGCTGCAACACCCCTGCAGCCTCGTTGTGGTGGATTCATCGTGAGTCACGCACCCTGTGGGATGCTTTTACTGTCGTAAATTGAAATATCTGTAAATATTGTGGAAATGAAGGCTTCAATAGGGGCAATAGGGGGCGGTGCACACCAAATTGCTTGGCGTACATCTCCCAGCCTGCTCAAAGAAGTTGGTCACGTATCTCTTTTGGGCGACGAGGTTAGCCTTATTGGCCCTGCCTCGGAGATGCCTGGAAATAGTTCTGCCCTCGAGGGGGGCAACGGCCGGCGGGATGTTGACCGCAGCCTGCTTTTGAGGAACGCATTCCAGGCTCTCAGGCCACCCATCCTTTGGCATGCTTGAATAATTAGCCAACCACGGCAGCCTTGCGCCGGATTTTGCCTTCCAGTGTTTTTTTAGACCAAAAGGAACAAATCAGCAGGATCAAACACGTTATACCTTGTGCTGTCGCTAGCTTGTGCGACAGGCCTGCCATCGCGCGCCAACAATAGCGCTGTAGACCTCGTCTCAGATTATCTCCCCGCGTTCTGAGACACACAAGCTCGGCGAACCCTGCGCATTGTGATCGCTGGCATCCATCTTTCTATGAATACATTGGCTCTTTTAAACGAGGCGCTTCGCGTGTTATGGCAACTTGTATTCTCACTAGCAAGAGGTCAAGCACACTTAAAGCGAGCGTAGTTCTCTGGAATTTATTTGAACCACTTCCTCGGCCACAAAAAAAAAACACCATAATTTATCTGCTTACTGGAGCTAACTTCACCAGCAGCAAGCTCGCTTGTCTGAGCTGGCTACAACAACAGTACGTTCCTAATCTGAGCGACCGACTTCATCTTCACCCAAGAAGTTGCCTGTAATACCAGTACGTGCGCAGTCGCCTCCCCATGGCAAACATTGGATGGAAACAGCAAAGTTCATCTTGGCCGTCGTAGAATTCTCCGCATCGCCAAATACAAACGGTGCCAAGGGCAATCCGCCGCGTGGAACCGCGGGAGCTGTGCCAGTACCAGACAAAAGTCCATCTGGGCCGCTCAGTCGTGGATTTTGTGTCTTCTTTTGCCTGACGGGAAGGTCACCAGAAATACTGGGAGATGCGCTTCCATCCGAAGCAGGTTGAGGGCTGATCGTGCGCGTGGCGAGGGCCTCGCCCTGAGGGCCTTCCTGAGCGGCGCTGCGAGAGCTGCTCGAGACACTCCCAAACAAGGGTTGCTCGGAAGGTGTCGCAGCAGCCTCATCGTTTTGGGCATCAAGGCGTTGAGCAGCGGGTCGGGGGCTTTTCTGCCCTGGTTGAGGCGGCTCGGCTCTCAACTCGTCCGTCTTGGCGCCCAGGTCTTCTTGTGTTGGCTGATGGACGACCACAGCAGGTATTTCATCGACTTCTTTTTCGGGATTCTCGACAGCTGTAGCCCAAGAGCGGCAGGAGCTGGGTGACCGGCTGCATAGACTGCGAGCTGAAGGCGTGGGTGATGCAGCACCTTGAATAAGCGTTTTCACTGCGGAGGTGCCTGGAGATAAGTCGCGTCTCACAGAGCTTCCAGCAGTAGAGAGGCTAGAAGGCGTGCCTACTGATGATTTATGAGTAGTGTCTGTTGCGGAACTGTTGTTCGATGATGTGGAAGGAGCCTTGAGTTGATTATCCGATTTACCTGGGTTCGTGGAAGTCTGAACCCCTCCTTGATGATTCGGGCTGGTATTTGTTCTTGGGTAGTTTGGGCTAGATGTAGCTTGTGAAGCTCTTGTCGTCTGCTTGCCAACGTTATCGTGGTCGCTGCTACGAATATCCCGGCCTGAAGCCCTATCTGTTCTGGTATCGCGGCCCGCCTTTTGAGAATTCTGGGTCGACGAGTCCGGAATACTTTGATGCATACTCCTGGGATTTTCAACACTCCCATTAGAGGATTGGTTCGCGCGTATCTTCTGAATCTTGTCCTCCAGAAGGCTTCCCATTCTCACTAGCAGCTTGTCATGGTCCGACACGACCATCTTCTGTAGTATCAAACAGAGGTGAACGGGATTCATCGATGCGCCAGGGTCGTTTGATTCCACCCCCATCTCTTTATACTGCTTCCAAAGCGCATTGATAGCAGGCGCAGTCTCTCGAAAGTGCTCGATGTAAGATTGTAAATCGGAAGAATTGGTAGGCACATCTTGCTGTGAGTGGATGTGCTTCCACTAATTGAGGTACGACGCGACAAGGGGCTTAAAAACGCGCAAGGCCCAAGTATAAATGTTTTCCAACAGCATGTTGAACTCAATGATGTCTTTGACAACCGTCATGCTGCCTTCCCAAATAGCTCGCATAATCTGTGTATCTCTGTCAGCTACTGGTCTGTGATGCCATTCGAGTATTACGACGTACGTAGGCATCTTGATACGTCTTCTTTTCCGGTAGGGAAGAAATAGAAGCATTAGGGACAAAATCTTTTGCATAGTATGCAATCCAGACTGTGACCCGCGCCCCAACCGTTGTTACAGTCGGGATCGGCGGTACGTGAGCCTGGTCCGCCAAAGGCGCCGCAAATTTGGCCGGCTGCCGCTGTAACTGCAAGGCGCATGCGGCTGCATTTTTTGCTTGGTAGCAGACTCTTTCCTCAAAGAAGACACTGCTCATACCCCGATACTCCTTATCCAACTCAACTATAAGCCATGGGTAGCATACTAGCCGAGGTGAGACCAATTCCCCTGTCATGCTGTTGGAAAAATCGTGCGGCCCAGGTTGCAAGTGAGCATGGGAATGTAAATAGCTCAGGGTGTTCCACGTAAACGGTTCAGCCATATATGATTGTGGCCTTTGACTCCAATGATTGCCTACGAAAGCAACCTTGATAGACGACTCTTCCCTAGTGTCGTACATCGGCAAGAAGAAGGCAATGTCGGGTTTGGGGTTATATAGTAGAGTAGACAAGCGCCACGTCTGGCTGTTGTTGAAAAAATTCCTGAGTTGGAATTTCTCTCTAAATTAAACCTTGAGAGAAGCCTAGCAATTTGCGAAACATACTAACGTACGCTACAATTGCATCGTAGTAGTAATGACTTCGGTGTGATCTGTTGGCACCACATGTTAGCCAGGGTCCCGTAACATGCGCCATGACTGAGGTCGAACATTCTAGATTTTTTTCCATGGGAACTTCTGCCTAAAGCTAGACGATCGAAGAACTTTTCTTCGTAAAAGCTGGACCAGCACGGATCTGTGATGCAAGAATCGCTTAGGCCCATTGCGCTTTGATGGATACTCTCTGTTCGCTGCATCAGCCGGTGCTCTCGCTTTTCGCCCCGCGCCATGTAATCCGATACATCTGCTGAGGTTTGGAAGCCTTGCAAATCTATTATCGGCCATGCGAAATCGAGAAAGGATTTGCGAAGGTCATCAGCATGCGGTGGCAGGTCGCCGTCTTCGGCAACCTTTTTGAAGTAGAGGATGCCTTTTTCTACAGGGTCGGAGGCGTGCCACGGCATCGTCGGAACTTAGATGGTAAACAAGTAATAAAGTCGAACAAAGGATTACTAGGGCTTTTGTTAGAGTGACTGGCTTGGAAAAGGAAAGAGAAGAGGCAAGAGGGCGCAGTTGGTTGGCAGCGACATTTCCCCTCACTTGCGGCCAACCCATGTCCATGCATGCTGGATGCAGCCTTGCGCCCTCCGACCAATCATTGCCTGCCACAGACGCCCAGTGGTATTATGACTGCATAACACGGAAAAGGATGAGAAAGAATGAACGTAGTGTTTCTGAACTGCAG
The DNA here is from genome assembly GCA_001455915.2 of Samsoniella hepiali. Taxonomy (NCBI): domain Eukaryota; kingdom Fungi; phylum Ascomycota; class Sordariomycetes; order Hypocreales; family Cordycipitaceae; genus Samsoniella; species Samsoniella hepiali. The sequence continues at coordinate 3,835,270 of LNDK02000066.1, read as the reverse complement.
AACTCGGCTCAGGCCAAACAAGTGCGCCGCGGCGGCATTCGCCGTGCCTGTCTATTGGGAAGGTTCGTTGTTGTACCACGTCATGATCACGCGAGTACGAAATAAGTCAAGATATATTGAGAGAAATCATCTTCTGAAAGGGGTTGTAAAGATCGTGGTTACAGAACGAAAGGTGGCCGAAAGAGAAGCGACTGTCCATGCTTACAGTTGCCTCTCACTAATAAGTGTGCCTAGTCACAAGAGCCGCATAAAACAACTTGCTAAGCGTAAAAGGCTATTTTCTACCCTACCTTTGCCCTTCTTCTACATCTTATATACTTTGATTTTCTCATCTTCTTGCATTTCTCAGTTTCAACTCACAGTAGTGCATTCAGCCATGGCCTCAAAATTCGTATCCAATTCAAATACAAGTGCTATGAAACCCATAAATACTCCAGCTACAAACAAATGCGTTTATTTGTTCTTTTTCATGCTTTTTCAGTTGCTTATTTATACAGACTCGACACGCTGCACAACCATGGCAGTCGCAGCGCCGCCGCCGTTGCAGATGGCAGCGACACCGTACTCGCCAGGCTTAAGCTGGTGGAGAAGGGTGGTCAGGATGCGAGATCCAGAGCTGCCCAGGGCGTGGCCGAGGGAAATGGCACCGCCAAGGGCGTTGACCTTGGCGCCCTCGAGGCCAAGAATCTTCTGGTTGGCGAGGATGACACCGGCGAAAGCCTCGTTGAACTCCCAGACGGCAACCTGGTCCTTGGTGATGCCGGCACGCTCCAGAGCAATGGGGACGGCCTTGGCCGGGGCGATGGGGAAGTCGATAGGGGCCATGGCGGCGTCGGCGTAGCTGACAATCTTGGCGAGGACACGCGAGTGCTTGCCGTACTTCTCAGCAATAGACCGGTTGCCGAGAACGAGAGCGCTGGCGCCGTCGTTGAGGGTGGACGAGTTGGCGGCGGTGACAGAGCCGGTTCCGTCGCGGACAAAGGCAGGCTTCAGGGTGGGGACCTTTTCAAACTTGATGTCGTTGAAGCCCTCGTCGGTATCGATAATGGTATCGCCCTTGCGACCCTTGACAGTCACGGGGGCAATCTCTTCGGCAAAGGCCTTGTCGGCCCAGGCTTTCTGGGCGTTGCGGTAAGACTGGATAGCGTACTCGTCCTGCTGCTCGCGGGTAATGTTGTGCTTCTTGACGGTGTTCTCGCAGCAGTTGCCCATGTGGAATTGCTGGTAAACATCGGTGAGGCCATCCTTGATCAGGCCGTCCTCCATCTTGGCGTGACCAAAGGCAGGAAGACCGCTGGCACGGTTGACGTAGTAGGGGACGCGGGACATATTCTCCATGCCACCGGCAATCTGAGCCTCGGCAAGACCCATCTGGATGTTCTGGGCGGCGAAGACGACAGCCTTGAGACCGGAGGAGCAGACCTTGTTAATGGTGATGGCCTCGGTGGTCTCGGGCAAACCAGCAAAGATGACGGCTTGGCGGGCGGGGGCCTGGCCGACGTTGCCACCAAGGACATTGCCCATGTAGACATCGGTGATCTTGTCGACGGGAACCTTGGACTTTTCCAGAGCAGACTTGATGGCGACGGCGCCGAGCTGGGGTGCGCTGACGTTGAGGTAAGAGCCGTTGAACTGCAGACCTGTTAGATTGCGGCGGATGCGGCGGGCGGGAAACATGGACGCACCTTGGCAGTGGGAGTTCTAGCGGCGCTCAGGATATAGGCATCCTGAATCTCCTTGCGGAGGACCGATCCCGTGGAGAACGAGCGAGCGCCAGCAGACAGGTGCTGGGCCAGCATGTTCAGTCTGGCGGTTCTAAGCGGCGCGGCAGGCATTGTGGCGGATATGGGCGACTCGAGTGGGCAATGAGGAAATCACAGAAGCTCAAGCAGCGGAAAAAGCAGGACAAGAGAAAAAGACGGGGGAGTGTGGCGGCGCGCAATGCAGAATATATCGAAGAAGGTCAAAGGCCCGGAAGCAGGCGTTCGGAAAGAAGGGCGGCGTGGGTCGGTGCATGTCGGGCGACGTCGGCTTATGATTTAGAGCGGGGGCGAGCAAGGTGTGTTTGGGGTTCCCCGGCTTTAGCAGTCTGGCGGACAAGCGGGACGCTTCCAGTGGCCTGTCTTTTGCATGGCTGCAGGCTTACTCTAGCAGCTTTGGTGGGTGGGGATTTGTCTGTCACGGTGGCGGCCGGGCCTGTGATGGTGTTGCATTAAAACACGTACGCTTGGAGCAGGTGGTTATTATGTATATCCTAGGTGCTGCTATCTTAAAATACCATTTAAATACACACAATCGGTACTTATGTCGGACACTGTAACCTCGCGCGATACACGCCTCGAGCCCCATGCAAACACGGTTTCACGTGACAGTGAATTTATGGCGAGACAAGACCCTCAAGCCCACGCCCATGCTCATTGGCCAGGCCCACCATCAGGGTGGTTCCGAATGCTGCCATAATCCAGAGTGTGACAGCGGAACTCTCGTGCCCAAGAGGTCTTTGCCATCGGCTCACGCACCAAGAAACATCATCACCTCTGCGCCCGTCTCCTCCGTAAACCTTTTCTTGGACGCTGCTACAGCTTCGTCTGATCGAGAGTCGCACATAGTTCAACACCGCACACCTCCTCGCGGCGCACTTCCTGCCCGCACCACCACGCACATTCAACAATGTCAACGGCCGCCAGGCGCCGCTTAATGCGGGACTTCAAGGTGCGTAACTCCTAACCTCGCGCCGGTCTGGCCTTTGCTTACCATGTTGCAGCGCATGCAAACCGACCCCCCTGCCGGCGTCTCTGCTTCTCCGATACCCGACAACGTCATGACATGGTTCGTATCCTGACCGATGCACGGGCGGCGCTGGAGATAACCCTTCCTAACACACATGGCGATCCGCAGGAACGCCGTCATTATCGGGCCCGCGGATACACCTTTCGAGGATGGCACATTCCGTCTTGTGATGCAGTTTGAGGAGCAGTATCCCAACAAACCGCCACAAGTAAAATTTATTAGCCAAATGTTCCACCCCAACGTATATGCTACGGGCGAGCTATGCCTGGACATTCTGCAAAACAGGTGGAGTCCGACATACGATGTTGCCGCAGTGCTGACGAGCATCCAAAGGTAAGAGTGGACGGACAACAGCAAGAATCGTGCCCTAATACAGCCAATAGTCTCCTTAACGATCCCAACACGGGCTCGCCAGCCAATGTCGAAGCATCGAACCTCTACAAAGATAACCGCAAGGAATATACAAAGCGGGTTAGGGAAACGGTGGAGAAAAGCTGGGAAGACTGAGTGCGGAAGGGGGCACACTGCCAAGCAGACTCGTTTATGTATTTAGTCTGATGTCGGCCATCTACAGCATGTGGCCTGTGTTTGGAAAGGGTGCGTGGCAGGCTTCACGCAAGGCCGCCGGCTGCTGCACATTGCTCCTCGCAGGACCGAGGCGTTTTTATCTGGGCGTTTGGGCGTCTGTGGGCGTAGTTATACCATGGGTTATTATGCACTACAATGCAAGTTAGTCGTGCATTTGGTTGCAGGACAAGCTTGTTAGAAATAGAAAAAAAAATCATGAATGGTTTTGAATCAACCCAGGTGCCAGTCTAGATCGGGACGAACGGATAGATATGGGGGCCACGTAAATGCTGGGAGATTTGACAAGTGGTCACGAGCCCATGTGCTGTTTATGGATTTGCATGAGTAGAGTTGGTGAAGACAACGCCATGCATTCGGAGGAACTGGGTGTTTTCAGTGAGCATGTCGCAGGTACTCGTGTGCTTGTCAAGCATGTGAGAGCAGGGAACAGTCCAATGCAACGCCAATGAGGGGCATTCCTCGCAGAGGTACCAGGTACAATGGCGTCTTGGATGCTGAGTAACATGATGCCGCCATTCCAGGGACAACAAAGGATAGGCTACTAGGTCAAACTTGTAACGAGTAATTATTTATCGTATGATGTATCATGTCCATCTTGCTTGTTATCTTGACTCTTGTTATTAATTCCGTTTGTTTATTCGGACCCGTCGATAGCATGGACGAGACCAGATTAGCTGCCAAGCCAGCGGAAATCACAGCATGCGTGCCCTGAAATTGGCTGCCTGCCTACAGTGCCTGGACAAAAGTCCCATACGCTCCGCACCAGTTAAATGAACCGAACCGTACGGAATCTATAGCACCCCACTGTAGCTCATACCGTTGCCGCTGGGCGTGGCTGAAACGCGAAGCCCAAACGAAACTGCCGTGCTGCTCCCACCACTTAAAGCTACAATAACACGTTCGAGTAATACCACGCGTCACGACCAGAGCGAATATTCAGAGACACCTTTGGCTTCGACTTTTGCGCCTGTCATCTACGCAGTCGCGTACTATTCTACTCTCCTCTCGGCGTCGAGCCCGCATCGCTCCATCTTGACCGCCTATTGCGAGGCTATTTATTTTGGCCTGCCCACCGTCGTCCCGCCGCGCCGCACCGAAGCGTGCCTGAAAGTACCTTGGTACCGGCGCCTGCTCAGGAGCTTGCCCGCATTGTTGGGGGGGCTGCTCTCGCTGTACCCGCTTCTTCGTCCACCATACGCCGCTCCTCGCCCACGCGTGGCATAACCTAGGAAAACACTCCCCCCCTTTCGACATCACCTCTCTTTTTTGTTTCTCTAATTTGTTTCGCACACCTCGAGGCCACGATTTGGCCCGGCTGCTATCATCATGTCTGCGGCAAACAGCATCAAGGTCGTGGCGCGCTTCCGTCCCCAGAACCGAATAGAACTTGATTCTGGGGGCAAGCCTATTGTCAGCTTCCAGGGCGATGACACCTGCACAGTCGATGTATGTCGTCTCCCGAGACTTTCGGCTCTTTGCCTCTGTTCGCGCCTTTGACCCGGGGAACTAACCCAACTCGCCTCTCTAGTCCAGGGATGCACAGGGCTCCTTCACCTTCGACCGAGTCTTCGACATGGACTGCCAGCAACAAGACATCTTCGACTTTTCGATCCGGCCTACCGTCGATGATATCCTCAACGGCTACAATGGAACCGTCTTTGCCTATGGTCAGACCGGTGCCGGTAAATCATACACCATGATGGGTACCAGCATCGATGACGAGTCTGGCCGTGGTGTCATTCCCCGCATCGTCGAGCAAATATTCGCCAGCATCATGTCCAGCCCCAGCACAATTGAATACACAGTCCGTGTAAGCTACATGGAAATTTACATGGAACGCATTCGAGATCTTTTGGCCCCGCAAAACGACAACCTCCCAGTCCACGAGGAGAAGAATCGCGGCGTCTACGTCAAAGGCCTGCTGGAAATCTACGTCTCCAGCGTCCAGGAGGTGTACGAGGTTATGAGACGCGGCGGAGCTGCCCGTGCCGTCGCTGCCACAAACATGAACCAAGAGTCCTCGCGATCCCACTCCATTTTTGTCATTACCATCACGCAAAAGAATGTCGAGACGGGTTCGGCGAAGAGCGGTCAGCTATTCTTGGTCGATTTGGCGGGTAGCGAAAAGGTGGGGAAGACTGGCGCCAGCGGCCAAACCCTTGAAGAGGCCAAAAAGATCAACAAGAGTCTGAGTGCTCTCGGCATGGTTATAAATGCCCTCACGGACGGGAAATCCTCTCACGTCCCCTACCGTGACTCGAAATTGACCCGAATTTTGCAAGAATCTCTTGGTGGTAACAGTCGCACCACCCTCATTGTCAACTGCTCCCCCAGCAGCTACAACGATGCCGAGACCCTAGGCACACTGCGATTCGGTACTAGGGCAAAGAGCATCAAGAACAAGGCCAAGGTCAATGCCGAACTTAGCCCTGCAGAGCTCAAGTTACTCCTCAAAAAGGCCCAGGGCCAGGTCACCAACTTTGAGTCGTACATTTCCAACCTCGAGACTGAAATCCAGCAATGGCGTTCCGGCGAGGCGGTACCCAAGGACAGATGGGTCACCCCCACCACCGATGCGATCGCGAAAAAGCCCCTCGAGACGAGACAGCCACAGCGCCCGTCGACACCGTCGCGCCTGTCCGCCGAGAACCGATCCGAGACGCCAATTCCTTCGGAGCGCGCCAGCACTCCCGTCATTGCTCTGGAGAAAGATGAGCGTGAAGAGTTCCTCCGCCGTGAGAACGAGCTCCAGGACCAGCTCGCCGAGAGAGAGTCTCAGGCTACCACTGCTGAGAAGCTGTTGCGCGAGACCAAGGAGGAGCTGACATTCCTCAAGGAGCACGACAGCAAGACCGGCAAAGAGAACGAACGTCTTACTACTGAGGTCAACGAGTTCAAGATGCAGCTCGAGCGTCTGAGCTTTGAGAGCAAGGAAACCCAAATCACCATGGATGCGCTCAAGGAGGCCAACTCGGAACTCACCACCGAGCTTGATGAGGTCAAGCAGCAGCTTCTTGACGTCAAGATGAGCGCCAAGGAGAACGGCGTCGCCTTTGACGAGAAGGAGAAGAGGAAGGCCGAGAAGATGGCCAAGATGATGGCCGGCTTTGATCTCGGCGGCGATGTCTTCAGCGAAAACGAAAAACAAATTGCGCAAGCCATTAAGCACATTGAAACTCTGCACGAGCACAGCAAGATTGGCGACAACATTGCTCCCGAGGAGTTCGAGGCGCTCAGGAGCAAAATGGTTGAGACGCAAGGCATCGTGCGACAGGCTGAGCTGTCCATGTACAGCGTACCGGCCAGCGACCTGGATTCGCGCCGCCGCCACGAGCTTGAAGTCCGACTCGAAGGTCTTCAGCAGGAGTACGAGGACGTGCTGACCAAGAACTTGAGCCAAGCCGACATTGAGGAGGTCAAGGCTCGCCTCGAGAGCGCCTTTGCCGGCCGACAAAACGCCCAGATTCAGCTGGTGGACGACCTCAAGACCGAGGCCGCACAAAAGGCTACCGAGAACTCGCGGATGAAGACACTGATTGAGGACCTCCAACATCGCGTCAAATCGGGTGGCGCCGCGCCAACGGCCAACGGCAAGACGGTCCAGCAGCAGATTGCCGAGTTTGACAACATGAAGAAGAGCCTGATGAGAGATTTGCAGAACCGCTGCGAGCGTGTCGTGGAGCTGGAAATCTCTCTGGACGAGACTCGCGAGCAGTACAACAATGTTTTGCGATCATCAAACAACCGCGCCCAGCAGAAGAAGATGGCCTTTTTGGAGCGAAACCTGGAACAGCTGACGCAAGTTCAGCGCCAGCTTGTCGAGCAGAACTCTGCGCTAAAGAAGGAGGTTGCCATTGCGGAGCGCAAGCTGATTGCTCGCAACGAGCGTATCCAGAGTCTCGAAAGCCTGCTGCAAGACAGCCAAGAAAAGATGGCTGCTGCCAACCACAAGTATGTGTCCCCTGCGCCTACAATATTTTATCAGACTACTAACACTTGCGCCCTTCAGGTTCGAAGTACAACTCAACTCTGTCAAGGAGCGTCTCGAGGCAGCCAAGGCCGGCAGCACCCGTGGACTCAACTCGGGCGGTGGCGGCTTCAGCTTCTCTAATGCTGGCAGCCGCATTGCCAAGCCCCTTCGCGGCGGTGGCGGCGATGGCCCTGTCGTGCCCACGATCCAAAACATTCAGCAGACGGATGGCGCCGCCAGCAACAAGCGCGGAAGCTGGTTCTTTAACAAGTCATAAAAAGACTAGTCATGCAAGGCTTTGACTGCGCTGCGCGCTTACCTGCCTACCCTCCGAAAAAGAGACGACGACGACTACGACGAATGCAATAATGAAACGAGGTTCTTTTCCTATTTTTTCCGAATTCAAGGCGTCATGACGAGAAAAAGAATTCTTCTCTTCTTTTTGTTTCTTTAATAATTGGGTTGACCGTGGCCGTCCGGTCCCAGGTCCTCCTGTTCCATCTCTCCCTCTTCCACCCACAACGTCCTTGTTCTCATGCCCGCACGATTACCAAAACAAGGCCGACGCACCAAAACAGCGGAGCGCCTTTTTCACGTTATAGATGATGGTAGAACATATCATACCCGAGGCTTGAATTCCTCACGCGGCGTGAAGATTTCGATTTTATAGCAGCTTATATTCGACTTTTTTATATACTTTTTTCATGTTGTTTCCAGACTGTCTCTTCTCTGAATGAAGTTGGGTGGTCTAGTCTCTGTACTTACTTGTTTGCAATGGGAACGCGATGGTTGGGGAATTTCATGTGAACAGACGGGAGACGACGCATCGGAGAATATGCAGGAGGAAAAGAAATTAAATGCTAAAAAAATTATGCAATTTTCGTTACATGTGCCAAGAGTGATGTAGTGGCTACTAGCTAAACCAAGTTCAAGAAAAAGGAATGCGTAAAAATTAAGCTCTGCAGACATCAAGTTGCTTTCGAATCGGCAGCATCTTCCCCCATTATGCCTATATAATAGAATCTACGGCTTACAGCTCGTCGCCGTTGTCGCCAGTCTTCTGGACCATCAGGAGGAACTCAGGAATGGCAACAGCGACAATGAGGGCGTAGACGCCCATGGTGACGAGGAAGGCCTTGATGTAGAGCGTAATGAGGCGGCGCCAGCCCGCGCGGCTAAACGTGGTCCAGGCCTCGGCAATCGTGGCGTATCCGCGGCCACCAGCGACAGCGGGCTCAACCTTGCCCTGGAAAGAGCGGTCAAAGGGGATGATGGCGTCGTCCTCGACAGGGAGCAGCGACGCCTGAACACGGACGAGGATGACGTGGGTGGGGATGACGAGGGCGATGCCGGCAAAAGCCGAGATGACGGCGATGAGGACCATCTTGGCCATGTCGGCGCCAGTGACATCGCTGACGTCGGTGCGGCCGCCGTCCTTGAGCTCGGGGACGTGGACGTCGAGCAGCTCAAAGAGGACGGCGGGGACCCAACGGACAAACTCGAAGGCGACCCAGTTGAGGAGGATGGGCCTCCAGGTGGCGTCAAAGGCGCGCTTAAAGGGCGGGAGGCGGCGAAAGTGGGAGAGGCCGGGGACGGGGTGGGTGACGACGATGTGGACCCAAGCGGCGGAGAACTGGACGAGGGTGAGTGCGGCGAGGAGGGTGGCGAGGGGCGTGAAGTAGAGGCCGAGGGCCTGGGTGAAGAGCTCGACGAGGACGAGCGTCATGAGGTACTGGATGGCCTGGAAGAGGATGCCGCGGAAGAAGCCGCGGACGCCGGCGACGGCGTAGAGGAGGCGGGTGACGGCGCGCAGGGACGAGGTGACGGTGCGGGGGGCGCCGCCGGTCGGGCGGGCGTCGCGACCGGCGGCGTCGTGGGCGTGGGCGGCGTGTTCTTCGTCGGCGGAGAGGGGCGCGTAGGCGGGCGGGTTCTCGTCCTCGATCATGGAGAAGATGGGGTAGATGGTGCTGACGGTGTATTCAGCCTGGAACGGTGGTTAGCGGTCGTTGAGAGGCGGCGGCGGGTAGTAGACGGCTATGACTTACAAAGAAGAGAAGAGGCACAAAGACGATGAGGTCGAGGAGGATGACCCAGAGCGACCACGCCGGCAGCTCATAGTTGACGGTGCCATCTCCGACGGAGCGCCGGAAGAGGGGGACGGAGGAGGCGAGCATCGCAGCGTCTCTTTTTGACTGATGCCTTCAGTGAAGAGGACCGGTTCGTAGGCGTGGTAGATGAAGTATGATTCGACGATGGAAGAATTAAGAAAAAATGCCGTCTGATGTTGATGTAGAGTGATCGACGATGGACAAGCAGAGAACAGACAGCAGAGGCGGGTGGGGTGGGGGATATATGAGGTTTGGCCTAGCGGAGTGGCGCAGTGGACAGCTGCAGCCTTGTCCTTGTCTCGGGCGGCTGAGCATAACAAGGACGGATTTACGGACTGTTTCAGTGGGATTGCGTCGTCTTGGAGGGCGCTAGGGAACGGCACCCGTGTTGTTGTGGCCTTGCATTCCGTGAATTTTAGTCGCAATCGAGTAAGCCCGAAAAGTGGCCAATATGGGCCGCGCACCACAGCTACGTCACTTTGCTGGCTGCCTTTCGGACAGTAACTAGGTCATTGTCGCCTCGCTGGGTGTAACAAGGCCGACCGCAGCTTGCTAACAGCTCTGAAGCTCCATCGTCAGCCCTACGTATTATCTCTTTCCGAAATTTTGTGCAGAATAATATTTAAACGTGGCACTAGTGTTCTTAATTCATTACAAGAGCAGTCGTAAAATAAACTTGGTTCAAATGATAACTCCCTAGCATCTAACTTTCGGGCTATCCAGAAGATGACATCTGAAGGGAGATCCCACCATTTACGGTATTCTACAGATGATACTTGAAGTCAGGCGCTCGGTCTCCCGTTTGCACCCGACGTTTATCTTCCGCGCCCGCCAAGTACTCTTCCTTTTGCCTATTCTCCTGGCGCAGGTACAGCCACTTCGCCACAATAATGACCTGCGAGAGCCCCAGCGCCGCGACCGAAAAGACGTTGCCCAATCTATACGGCGCGCTGCGGTAGATTTGGCCCGCCACGACGCCTGCGGAATTGCCAATGCTCAGCTGCATCCCAATGGCCGTGGCGCGGCGGTAGTGCGGGGCGACGTTGACGTTGAGCCAGGTCAGGTTCAGGCCCGGCCCGTTGTACACGGACACGGCGCACAAAAAGGTCCCCAGGAACTTGACGCCGTTGTGCGCGGAGCAGATGATGAGCACGTATCCGACGATGCCGGGCAGGTTGGTCAGCCAGAGTAGAGGGCCGCGGATGCAGTACCGGTCAGATACGTAGGCCGCAGCGAGAAAGGCGAGGCCGCCGAAAATGTAGACCGGTATACTGAGGTATTGGGCTTGTATGACACTGTAACCCATACTGACGATGATGGATGGAAGAAAGGTGCTGAAGCCGTACAGGAGAATGTCTTGGCAAAACTGGATTGCGCCGCTAGACACGAGTTAGTATAATCGACCCAAAGTAATGAATACATGGTTTAATCCATACCTCAGGTATAATTTCGGGTCCGTCAAGCCAATGCGGATTTCCTGCCAGCTAAACTCTTCACTGCCCATGTACTGCGCCCGCTGAATCTCGCGGACCCTCATAATACGTTTCTCTTCCTCGGTGAGAAAGTACGCATTCGACGGATCATTCGGCAGGCCGAACCAGATGAGCGGCGCCACGAGCATCGACAGGATGCCCTCGATTATGTACACCCACCGCCAGCCAGCAAAGCCCCCGATGCCGTCCATCTTGAGCAGGCAGTAGGCCAGCAGGCCGCCAAACGCGCCCGCAATGGCCGTGCAGACAAACAGGTACGACACGCGGATGGCCTGCTCCTGGCGCTTGTAGACCATGGTCAGGTACAGGTTCAGCGCCGGAAACAGGCCGGCCTCGCAGGCGCCCAGGATGAGCCGCACGGCGTACAGCCCGGCCACGTTGTGGATGAAGCCGGTGAAGATGGTGCAGAGCGACCAGACGACGCACAGGCTGGTGAGGAGGATGCGCGGCGTCATCCACTTCATCATGATGCTCCACGGCGGCTCGAACGCGACATAGGTGGCATAGAAGATGGACACGGCGGTTGAGAATTCTTGCGGCGAGGCGCCAATGTCTTGCGGCATGCCGGCCACCTTGACGTTGCCAATGTTGGAACGGTCCAGGAAGCAGGTAAAGTAAATGGCCATGATGATGGGGACGAAATACATGTCGAGCTTGAAAAGCAGCTTTCGTTCGGTTTTGGCGTCTATGGTCTCGATGCAGCTCTCGTTGGCGCTGGCGTCGACATGGCTGGCGCCATATCCGTGCATCACGGACGGATCCTTTTCCAGGCAGCTATCTGTGGTATGACTTGCCATGGCGAGCGTTGCGACTCTGTAAATAGAGCCAGGCAACCAATTTTTTATGCTGTCTATATGTAGGGAATATAAATTAAAGAGGATGCAAAATGAAATAGAAAGTGACCGTTGAAATGAAGAGGATCCAGACGAGACTTGTACCCCATGGGGTAACCAAGCAGTTTCTGTCTTAACCAGACGACATCCCCGTACAGGTCCCGCTCCTGATAAGAGTGCGCCCATTTTGCAGGGAGGTCGATGCAGGCACTTCATGGAGCTCGGGGATCGTCTGGCCAATAAATTGAGAGACTGTGGACCGTTGCGACCCCGTTCCGGGTATTGGCGTCGGAGTGCTTCGCCGACGGCGACAAGTCCGCCACGGTGCGTCTGTGCGGCGCGGTCCACGAGACGGGGCGAAATCATGCGCGGCACTGGGCCGATGTCGCGGGGAAGACGCAGTCGCGTTATCAAGGCTGTTGAGGTATAATGCTGGTGATGGATATGTTGGCAATCAGTTTAATTATTGCATGTCTATGGGATGGAGTAGGTGGAGAAAATAAGAGTAGTAATACTGATAGAATATATAATAAAGGAATAAGAATAATAAGGAAGAATTAAAGTAATGGTATCGCGGGTTACGAAATCAACTCTGACTGCGGCTTTCTTCGTTTCTCCTTCTTCCTTGTTACACAACACAGCTTTCTCCCAATTCCGTGACTATTCCGCCGGCGGCTCTGGCTCGGCCAAGTCGAGATCCAAGTCCATGGTCGGATACGCAAAGCCCTCCTCCCACAGCCCAAAGTCCATCCCCGCCGTGCCACTTTCATCGTAGAATGGTTCTGCGAGCGTCTGGATGTCAATGACGGGAAATCGTGCCGGATACGAGCTCATGTCCGACATGGCGGCGGCATCGCCAAGCGACAGAAACGCGGACGCGTCGGCGGGTGGTGCCAGGAACAAGGCCGGGTTCTGCGTCGTCGAGCCCAAGGGCACCGAATAGTCGCTCGGCATGACCGTGGAGAGGAGGCGGATCAGGACCTCGTACCGAGCACCAATGTGCGTGTTGCCCCGTTCTGCCATGGTTTGCAGGAGTCCGAGGCCGGTATTCATGGCGGACATGTGCGCCGTGTTCGTGGGAAACGCAGCGCAGACCATGACCAGGACAATGGTGGCGGAAAATATGTGCTCCCCGTCCATGTAACCATACGTGGCTGTCCCGGGTATATTAGTTCGCGAGATTCTCTGAGCATCTTGGACGCGATGTACTTACCGACGAGGTCTTTTGTGGCTGCAATCACCATAATGTTGATGCTGTCGAGCGCGGCCCCGATGCACATTTCAATGACCCTGACCGTGGTCTGCGACAGCCCCGTCTTCCAGTCCGTCTCCTTGAGCAGCGCCGCGGGCCGTTTCCGGATCAGCGCGAGCCGCTCCTTGACAACGTGGAAGAGGAGCGGGCGAATCGTCATGTTGATGCACTGGTAGTAGTGCGCGAGCGTGCTCACGCTCTCGCGTCCGATGCTCAGCCGATCGGGATCAAAGCGCAGACCGTAGGGAAGCTCGCTGTCCCAGTTTGACAGGTCAATCAGGATCCGCTGCACCGACGCCATCAGCGTCTTGCCCGATTTCGTCTCCGCCCGGTTTGTTCTGTGGTATATCTTTTTGTGAATCTCCCCCAGAATCCGGGATAGCTTGGTGTATTGCCGCAGCACAATGGCCGGGCAGTATTCAGGCTCCGAGGGCAGTCGAGAGGGCAGTCGTACGCCAATGTCCTCGTCCTGTATCGTGATTGGATTCCCAGACTTTACAGACAGGATCCGATCCAGGCTATAGACGGACCACCATGTTCTTCGTCTGTGCTCCTTGGCGGCATCCTCAATCATGGCCGCCTGCGGAACGAGGCTTGACGTGGCGGACATGCCTTCCACCTCGTGATGGAGCCCGAGAGAGATGGCCATTCTCAGCGCGCGCCCGATGAACTGAAATGCTGCATCTCGTCTGTTCATGTTTTGTAAAAAGTACCCTGCCAGCGCCAGCGTCTCAACACACAGCAAGGATCCATCCTCGTGCGTCTCTGGCAACAGGCTCAGCGCCTCCGAAAAGTATGCGAAGCCAGGCGGCCCCCGAAAGTCTACCCACTGGTTGACAGAGTACAGCTGGCCAAAGGCCAGGACAAGAAGTAGCTTGGCATAATGCAGGCAGTCTTCCCGATCCGTCGCGTCTGGCAGGCCACTGTACGCTTTGAACAGGGATTTCTCGAATTCTTCTTTGGACTCGGTAAAGGCAAAGATGGGCCCGATGAAGCTATACTGGGCCGCGAACAAGCGCCGTGCGACATGCAGAGGGGGCAGGCGAAGGTTCGCGCTGAACGTTCGCTTTTTGGAGGGTAGCGTCACGGGCTCAACAAGGTTGGGGTCAATGTCCAGGCTGTCGTGCTCGTCGCCAAGACCAGTGACCTTGCTCACATTTCGAAGAAAGGTGTCGGACGATGCTGGGCCCTGGAAGCCTGCTATTGCATGTTAGTTCAAGCATCGAAGGCGGCGCTCAACCCAATTTCAGCTTCAGACGTACTGGTCGATGGGCGATTGAGGCGCAAGTGAGTAAAAGATTCAAACAACGGCTCCGCGTCCTCAAAGTCGTCATCTTCCTCTTCTTCCGGGCTTGCGCTTCCAGTTTCTGTGCTGGCGCCCGGGGTTGTTTGGTGTCCCGTGTTTCCTGGTGGTTAAAATGTTAGCAGGGCCTTTATCCGCATGCCTAGCTAGTGGTGAATACTAACTGTCCAGTGCTTTTGCCTTGCGCTCAAGGTCTCTCAAATATCTGGCCAGAGGTCAATTAAGTGGAATATCAGCATAATAAAAGAACTCACGATTCATTTACTAGTATCTTTCGAGCACCTTCATATGTACACACCAGTCCGCTGTCGCGACACCGCGAACAGGTGGGCTTGTCTTTTGAACAGTATGAACGACGTTGCCGACAGTTTAAGCAACTAAAGAATTTGTGTCAGCAAAGTAGCCAAGACAGTAATAATACAAAGTGTTGATACGCACGCGACCGGCCGCAGTGCCCCAGTTTCTGAGGCGGGTGAAGCTTTGGATGACATTCCGCGGTGTTTCGCGCATTTACCCCGCACCCGACAGTGCTTGCATTTGCAAGCTCGGAGATACCCCACGGACGAGACGAGGGTAGGATGCGGCTTGCGCGCATGATGAGGTTGGAGTCGCGAGATGAAGCCTTTGCTGCGGGGTGATCGGGGACCCATACCTCGGTGAGGGGCGCGATAAATTGATACGAGGGGACGCCCAAACGCCACTGGCGGTTGTTCAACTCCGTCAACCCCCAAGTTAAGGCGGGAGGTGGCCTAGCAGCATCGGCCCCCGACCCCGGACTTGGACCTCCGTTGCTTTTACGTGGGCTTAATTCGCGGGCGCTTGCCGACCCATGCGCTGTTCTTATCTAGGCCCGGAGCGGCAGAACGACGCAACATGGGGAAAATGCCGACATGTGCTATAAAGGTGCTGATTCGCCAGTTCTGCTATGGCTGAGCGAGGCAAGTGTTTATTCGGCTTGTCTTTGCAGCAACACTACAAGCACTGCAATCATCAATCACAATCATGACGGTCAACTCGCTGGCTATCCGCGTCTCAATCGACCGCGGCGGCACCTTCACTGATGTCCACGCGTCCATTCCCGGAAGGGAAGACATTATTCTCAAACTTCTTTCAGTCGATCCCGCAAATTATCAAGATGCGCCGACGGAAGGCATCAGACGCATTCTGGAGCTGGCAACGGGCCAAGTCCTGCCGAGAGGCGAGCCTCTCGACCTCTTTCACTTTGAATCCATCAGAATGGGCACCACAGTTGCTACCAACGCCTTGCTGGAACGCAAAGGCGAACGCGTCGCACTCATAACGACCAAAGGTTTCCGCGACCTCCTCGCCATCGGTAACCAGTCGCGCCCAGACATTTTCGACTTGTCGATATCACGGCCAGATGTGCTCTTTGAGACTGTTGTCGAGGTCGATGAGCGCGTTACCATGGAGGACTACACCGAGGACCCAGAGTCTGTCAAGACAGAGGTTGATGGGTCCGACCCGGAACTGGTTTCTGCAATCACGGGAGAGACTGTTCGCGTGCTCACGAAGCCAGACCTGGCGGCTGTAGAAACCCAACTGCTAGGGCTGAAATCGCAAGGCTTTCGCTCAGTTGCCGTTGCCTTTATTCATTCCTACGCATACCCCGATCATGAATTACAAGTTGGTCGCATCGCCCTAGAAATGGGCTTCTCAGTCACCCTGTCGGCAGAGGTACAGTCTATGATCAAGATTGTTCCTCGTGGCACATCGGCGGTGGTAGATGCTTACCTGACGCCAATAATTCGCCAATACATTGATTCTATTTCTGCCAACTTTCGTGGCGGCTTCTCGTCCGCAGCTACGCGCATCGAGTTTATGCAGTCAGACGGCGGCCTGTCAGACTATCGAAAGTTTAGCGGACTCAAGGCCATCTTGTCTGGGCCCGCTGGCGGTGTGGTGGGATATGCGCAAACATCGTGGGACGAGGAAGAGAAATGCCCCATCATCGGCTTCGACATGGGCGGCACTTCTACGGATGTCTCGCGCTACGCTGGGTCGTACGATCATGTTTTTGAGACGACGACTGCCGGCGTGAATATACAGTCGCCTCAGCTCGACATTCACACAGTCGCCGCTGGCGGTGGCTCCATCCTCACTTGGAGGAACGGCTTGTTCAATGTTGGTCCCGAGTCTGCGTCGGCACACCCTGGGCCGGCATGCTACAGAAAAGGCGGACCATTGACCATTACGGATGCCAATCTCTTTCTCGGCCGACTACTGCCAGAGTATTTCCCCAAAGTCTTTGGCCCCAAGGAAAACGAGTCGCTCAATCGCGACATTGTGGTTTTCAAGTTTTCAGAGCTTACAAGCAACATCAATAAAGAGAGAACTGCCGCTGGTCTAACCGCATTCTCTTCCGAGGAAGTGGCTTTGGGATTCCTCAAGGTTGCCAATGAAGGGATGGCTGGCCCGATTCGCGCTCTCACCGAGGCCCGTGGGTATGACGCTGCGGACCACCATCTCGCCTGTTTTGGTGGTGCCGGCGGGCAGCACGCTTGCGCCGTCGCAGAGGTGCTTGGAATCTCGCGCATCATCATGCACAAGTACTCATCGATTTTGTCGGCCTATGGAATTTCGCTGGCAGATGTGGTGCAGGAAATCCAACGTCCAGCCGCCCTGACCTGGAGTCCAGACACGCAGAGAACCATTCAATTAGAGCTGCAACTACTAGCCGACCAGGCGACACACGAGCTTATGAAGCAAGGTTTCCCAGAGAACCAAATTACATTCGACCTATACCTAAGCATGCGATACGCGGGGTCCAGCAGCTCCCTCATGATATTGAAGGGCGCTGACTGGGACTTTCAGCGCGAATTTGAAGATGCACACATTCGAGGATTTGGGTTCCACTTCCCTGAAAAGTCCATTATTATCGATGATATAAGAGTACGGGCCATTGGAAAGAGCCAGTCCAAGAGTTTCAAAACACCATACAGCCAACTCAAGAATATGGGTGTTGATGGCGGGGTTGAGGCCAGCCCTGTCGGGAAGAACACCATCTATTTCGAAGGTGCCGGCCATGTTGATACGTCGGTATACGAACTCCAAAACCTTGCTGTCGGCGCTCACATTGTTGGCCCAGCCGTGGTCATTGACAAGACCCAGACAATCTTGGTCAGCCCCGGCGCCAAAGCCACCATGCTGGAGAACTATGTCATCATTGACAGAGACACTGCGACGGTTGCCAAGCAAGCAGAGGCAGAGGAAGAGTTCAGCCCCATTCAGCTCTCTGTGTTTGCTCATCGATTTATGGCCATTGCTGAGCAAATGGGCCGCACACTTCGAAAGACGTCCGTTTCTACAAACATCAAGGAGCGCCTGGACTTTTCCTGTGCCATTTTCAGTCCCGATGGCGGGCTCGTCGCCAATGCCCCGCATGTGCCCGTCCATTTGGGCTCGATGCAGTTTGCGGTGCAGTACCAGCACCGCTTGTGGGAAGGCCGGCTGCAAGAAGGAGACGTTCTCATGTCCAACCACCCTTCCTGCGGCGGCACCCATCTTCCCGATATCACCGTCATCACCCCCGTTTTTGAAAAGGGCGTTTTGGCGTTTTACGTCGCCTCACGCGGCCATCACGCAGATATTGGCGGAATACTTCCGGGGTCCATGCCGCCCACATCATCTGCGCTCTGGCAAGAGGGTGCGGCGATTGAGTCGACCAAGCTGGTCAGCGGTGGTCGATTCAATGACGAAGAGGTTCGGCGCCTGCTTCTGGAAGAACCGGCCAAGTATGAGGGCTGCTCGGGTACCCGCCGGCTGCTGGATAATATTTCTGACCTCAAGGCGCAAATTGCCGCCAATTCCAAGGGCATCAATCTAATTACCGCGCTGATTGAGGAGTTTGGCCTCTCCTGCGTCCACCGCTACATGTACGCCATCCAAACCACGGCCGAAGAAGCGGTTCGCGAGCTCATGCTTTCAACGCTTGCAAAGCACGGTTCTCAGCCTCTTGTCGCTATCGACTACATGGACGACGGAACTCCTATCAAGCTCACTGTAACCATTTCCAATGACGGCTCTGCCACATTTGACTTTACAGGCACGGGAAGCCACGTGTTGGGCAACACCAATGCCCCGCTCGCCATCACACACTCCGCCATCATCTACTGCTTGCGAAGCCTCGTTTCCTCCTCTATTCCTCTGAACCAGGGCTGCCTGGCTCCCATCAACATTGTTGTACCGCAAGACACGATTCTAAAGCCCGGCTCCGGTCTCGCGGTCGTGGGCGGCAACGTATTGACCTCGCAACGTGTCACCGACGTCGTTCTCAAGGCGTTCCAGGCCTGTGCTGCAAGCCAGGGCTGCTGCAACAACCTCACCTTTGGCACGGGCGGCAAGGATCCAGCCACCGGCGAGCACAAGGAAGGCTTTGGCTACTATGAGACGATTGCCGGCGGCGCGGGCGCGGGGCCGACGTGGGCTGGCCAGAGCGGTGTTCACACCCACATGACCAACACGCGCATCACCGACCCCGAGGTGTTTGAGAAGCGATATCCCTGTATCCTGCGCCGGTTCGAACTACGGGCCGGCTCTGGCGGCCGAGGTAAATTCCCGGGTGGTGACGGCACTGTGAGGGAGATTGAGTTTCGCGTGCCCGTGCAGTGCTCGATCCTGAGCGAGCGACGGTCGAGACAGCCCTACGGCATGGAGGGCGGCGAGGGGGGGCAGACAGGCCTGAACTCTGTGCTCGTCACGGATCAAATGTCGGGCGGCAGGCGGTTGGTGAATCTGGGTGCGAAAGCCACGACGAGGCTTGAGCCTGGTGAGAGAGTCATCATTCAGTCTCCTGGTGGAGGTGGCTGGGGAAGCGAGTCGTGAACCTATTATCTGATTTAAGGACTTGAAACTATCTTGGTAATTAATACACACGCTGCTTCGAAAATATTTTAGTTAAAGATCTGATTTCTTTTGCATTCGATGCCTTTCTTGTAACAAAGCAAATACTACTGTCTTCATTCCTAACGTATTATAGTATAATTAACAAACAACCTGTACTACAATTGATGACCAAATAGTACATGTATGTAATACATGCTGCATGGAGGCCCAAGGCGTATTGGTGCCTAACAACACGGGCAGCTCGAGCAGCAACTACACACTGTCGCCGTTCCTACACGGTCCGCGCAGTTGCATGGGCACGAGCTTCGCCAAGGGCAAGTTTGTGGGCCTGCTCGCAACCCGGGTCGGCTGCTTCGAGTTTGAGCTCGTCGGCAAGGCGCTTATAAATGAGGCCAAGCTCAAGTTCAACGGTAGTGTGACGATTAAGCCATGTGATTGCCAGGGTCGTGCTGGTGTATTACAGTAGACACTTATACAGTATAGCCCCGATTATATTTTTCATCACATTCGCTTCTACTACCGCATAATGCCAGCACATAGCATGCTTTACAGGCGTCTCCGGCAGTGGCAGTGGCTGTGGCCACTGTGGTGGCTGAGCCTGCACATGCAGGTTGCAGTAGTGTCGGCCGTGGCAGTGCTGTGAGGCGGAATCCAACCATAGCCACTGGGTATATTACCTCCAGGTGCCCAACCACTACCCAGATGCTGAAGTTGCACACTAGCTATATGCTCTCCTTTACTTCAATGCTACTATCCCGGTCATGGAAGTCGCGCTCACCTTTGGCAGCCTGGGCGACATTATCCAGGTCTGCCAGCTAGCCATCCGGCTCAGTCGCGCAGTTGGGGTCGGCAAGGCTGCTGCGGGCGGCGAGAGCGCCAAAGAGTACCAACTGCTCCGCGAGGACCTCGACCTCTTTGTCCGTGTGTTGATGCAGGCAGGTGTTTTCTCTAGGTGCTTCCTCGCAAGACTTATTCTTCGACTAACTCATGAGTAGGTGGTCGCAACGTACGAGCAACACGAACTTTCGCCGTACCTCCAAGGCGTCGATGCCGCCTCTAAATCGGTCGTTGGCAAGTGCACGACGCTGATAGAAGATACCCTAACTCATTTGCAGTCGCGGTATGGTAGCAGCCTCACCAAGCGCGGGTCCGAGAATAAGATCAAAGATGTGTACAAGCGCTTCGAGTGGTGTGTTCGGGAAAAGGATCGGATCAGGGCTGTCCGAGACGGCCTGCAGGAAGGGGTACAGAGGCTTACACTGTTGACAGCTCTCGCGGCAAGGTAAAGCACCTGACATTCGATTTCTGCTGCCTTGCTGACCATGGAAGGAAATCCGCCCGCGCTGATGATGCCACCGTTATGGCCCGCATCGAAGAAGTGCAACGCATCTGCCAACACATGCAAAGCGGCCAGGAGGAAGTCCTGAGCCTCCTCAAGAAGCAGAGGACCGAAAACGAGAAGCGCGCGGCGATGCAGGATGAGAAATTCGGCCAGATACAGTCCCGGATTGGCGTCACTGAGCAAAACAGCTGCACAATTTTGACGATCGCCAGAGACACTCTACGCGGAATGTTAGCAGTGAAAGCCTTGTTAGATTCTATTTCAGAAGGGGTCGCCAACTTGCAAATCATGGCCTCCAACGTGGCAGTTATGCGCTCGCTGGATCCCACAAAAGGTCTCCCCGTCGTGCTGGAAGATGCCCTAGGACGACCGTTGGAAATTCCAGCTGAGTGGATCGATAATATTGAGTGGAATGTTGTGCGCCCTGGCTCAGCTTCTACCGAGTCTTGCTAATGCCGCTTTAGGTTTTAGACGGCCTATTGGCTTGCAAATTCAAGGAACATAAGGGCCAAGACATGGTACGCAAGCGGCTGTACGCCTTGGAGGAAACTGCCACGGGCAGAGATCTTGACATTGCAGTGCCCTTGTACCACTGTCTCCGGAGAGGCATGCTGCTGTACATGAGTATGATCTTTTACGATGATGACACGGTTGTCGGTGAATGTCCTCGCTGCCATGCCACCACAGATGCGCCGGATGGTGCGACTATCCAGTGGTACGGCTATAGTCCCGAGCTGCCAGATATATGCTAATACAGGTCAGTGTGGTACCCGGGTGCCAGATGCTGTTCCGCCTCCAGAAACATGTCATTGATGCCAGCGATGACATCCGGTCCACCATAGACAGGGATATGACGACTTCCATTGACCAAGACACGGCTGCCGTGACGAGCATACCAGTCGAGATGGGGGACTTTCATCGTATACGCGTACTACAAATAGGTGAGAAGCTACATATTGATTTTGTAGTATCTGTACTGACGCGTCGCAAACTCCCCGTGACGAAGACATGCCACCGACCGTGTTAGAATCGAGAGATACATCCAGTCAAGAAGGAACTGCATCTTCGACGGAGGGAAAGAAAAGTCTCGAGATGCAAGACGAAACAGGCGAGATGGGAGTAAGCCACAATTTTAGCAGTCTGGATGGGCATACCACCGTATATTCAGACGAGCCTAGAAGGATGAGGAGGAGAAGGAGGAGATCGAGCAGTGTTGAGCCAATGCGACCTGAGCATTTGGGGCGCGGCCGCCGCTTAAGCCCCCCCCCCTCTAATATTCGCGATCGAATCGTACTGGTACCAAATATCTGGGTACAGGGGGAGAGCGGGCCTAGTCCTAGGTACTGTTAAGCAGGGGTGACGGTGCAGGACTGACGTATAGGCGCCTTCTCTTAAATTACGTTATTTAGTAGTTATGAGGTTTTTCTAGGTTTTATAAGTAATACCCCTTAAGGGTATTACCCCTCACTGACAACATGATCGGATAGCAGCATCCCTTGCCCTGTTCACCTGCATATCTTTTTGTGCTACACCCAGTGGTCCATAGAAAGCAACCGACTAGAATGTCCCTGCTATCTCTTCCGACCGAGATTCTTCAAGGGATCATCGGCTACTTGATCCCCGAGTCCTACGAGCGCATCGCTCTGGCCTGCAAGAACACGCATTACGCTAGTCTCTGCTATCGCAAGGATTACAATGCTCGTCGGAAGCGATTCAGACACTTTTCTTACGACCTAGAACCCGAATCTGAAGGCGGCAACGGCCATGACCAGGGTAGCAGCACACGGCGACATGCCCACTACGCCCCCATCTGCAACGCCCACGATCTTCTTCAGGTCATGGCCGAGTCACCAAGCATTGGCAGATATATCCGGACGGCCGACTTTTCTGGGGACAACCTTGGGGTCATAAGCTCCGATGAACATTTTGGTATCACTGAGCTGCGCCCGCCGCCGCCATATCTCCACGGCGATCAGACAACTCTGCTCAAACTTCTGCGTTCTTCCCCGTATATACCTGCCGCTCACAGCAGCCCAGAAAAATGGCTCGAAGGCATGACGACTGAGCGTTTGGGCCATTCAGACATGTTCTTGTTGACTTTGCTGCCGAATGTTCGACGGCTCACCGTGTCCCCGCGTCACGCTTCACGCTACGTCGGCGAGCACGTAGACCATCTCGTGTCTGAGATTGTGCGCTGTGCAAACAACCCAACTTGGAACCAATCATCCTTGGAAAAACTCCTGCATATCACTATTAAGGATACGGGGGGAGTTGGGAGCTTATTTGATACCGCCAACTTTGCAAGATGGGTGCTGCCACTGGTTACGATTCTGCCTGTACAATCTCTCCACGCAGGATCCGTCGCCATCGAGGATCTTCGACACTTACCACCGTACCTATTGATGTACGGACTCGAGAACGGCTGTTTCAGCGAAATCAAACTAAACAATAGCTCACTCGACGCAGGCTGTCTCGGTGTGATTCTGAGACACACGCCATGCCTTGAACGATTCCACCTCACGTGGGCGGAGCAACAAGGCTACACGGTTGGTGACGATGCCGACTTCAACCCGGGCGGTTTGTTGTCTACTTTGCAAGAGAACGTGGGCAATACTCTTCAAAAGCTCGTGATCGTGGAGTCTGACACCATTTACAGTCCTCCAGCAACATTGACCGACATGAGGAGCTTTGAGCAACTAGAAATCCTAGACATTACCATCTTTGCGTTTCTCGGGCCTGAACTTGATCCCACAGACGTCGACAACATGAAGGAGGGTTGCCCACCTGCTCTTCCATGTTTCCGTGACATGCTACCCATGAGCCTCGAGATAGTACGACTCTACGTAGCAACCTGGAGGCCTGAGCTGATAGTGGATTGTCTCAATGCTCTTTTTGCCTTCTCGCCGCAGGAGCGGGGAGAATATTTGCCAGATTGGAGAGAGTTTGCCCTGATCAAGACGGGCGAGCCCTGTGATGAAATCGATGAATGCGCGGAGCGATTGAAAGCCGCATGGGACAATGAACCGACTTTCTCCTTCACTATCCGGTCTATGGGACCCGGGGAGACGATTGACTCCATCTCGTCAGAGGGTCGGCCTAATCGTCTAATGGATGAAAGCGATGGAAGTGAAAACGACGGAAGCTACAGAAGCGACTATATCTAGTGTCTCGTTATTTCATCATTATTAATGAACCGGAACTATTAGACGCGATTACTTTATTTCTGAGTAAAGGAACACCGTCAGTCATCAGTGCATTGTAATCTGGGCTGTACCCAATATAGTGGAGACGTCGCTAAAGCTGGCTGGCGATTGCCTCGTCTTGCCCTGAAGCCGCGCGCCAACTTGGCAGCACACATCACCCCACGTATTAACGCCCTTGCGAGCCCAAAACCGGCACAGCGCTGCAGTGTATATTGGGGCGCACATGTAAGCTTGAAATGTCTGCGCCATCTATACCGAACCTTCTCTCCCTGCGAGGCGGTCGCGGAGGCAGAGGCGGTGGCCTGCGCTCACGACGAGGCGGCGGTCCAGGCGCTGCTGGCGCCCATCACGACTCGACGATTCAAGGCACAGACACAGACGCCGCCGTGTCACGACTCAGTGCCGTCGACGTTGACTATCTGGAAGATCCCTATGCGGCCTTTTTTGTTTCGCGTATGGATGGTCCCCCGCAGAGACGGTTTCCCATCATAAATCGTGGTATGTACTAGAACCTCACTGAGAGGGTCGTCGGCGCCTCTGACAACGCCCCCAGGCACATATACGCGGACTTCTGCACTCGATAGGCTGGTTCAGTCTTTTCTGTCACCCGCGGCAGGGGACGCAGCCACATCACCAGAGCGACAGATTGTGTCGCTGGGAGCCGGCACAGACACCCGTCCTCTTCGCCTCTTTGCGAGCGCCGCCCATCCCAAGCTCACATACCATGAAGTCGATTTTGACGTGACGAGCCGCAAAAAGCTCCAAATTGTCCAGGGCAACCCACAGCTCTCGCGTATATTAACCAACCCGTCGGCGAAGGGCCCACAAACATGGACAGCCCAGCCAGTGCACGGCGGCGGCGAGTACTATTGCCACGGCATGGACCTGCGGGAGCTCGACGGTAGCATCACGAAGCCCCTGGATGGCCTCCGTACAGATATTCCGACGCTGGTATTATCAGAGTGCTGCTTGTGCTACCTGCAAGTTGAAGAGGCCGAGAGAGTCTTGCGCTACTTTACGTCGAGAATAGCCAGCGTCGCCACCATCATCTACGAGCCTGTGCATCTCGACGACGCCTTTGGTAAGACCATGGTGTCTAACCTTGCGGCGCGCAACATCCACATGCCAGGCATGGACCGCTACAGAAATACCAAGGACCAAATACAGCGGCTGCATGATGCAGGTTTCGGCGCTGCAGAGTGCAGGTCTGTCGAGTCTATTTGGACGTTATGGATCGACGCCGCGGAAAAGGAGCGTGTGGACCAGCTGGAGGGCTTAGATGAAGTGGAGGAATGGAAATTACTTGCCGGGCATTATGTTGTTGCGTGGGGAGGAAAAGGCGACGGGCTCGGAACGCTGCTGCAGTCAAGTACATAAATTTGCAGTGAGCATGGGATATTTCTGGCTGGCAGTCCGGCACCCAACTTCAGCTACAGCACATAATGCCAAAATTTATTTAAAATACCGATGAACTAGATGACATCATTTAAAAATTGATAAATAAAATAATTACATTCTTTTTACGCTTTCCGCCATGTTCATAGTGTCGTCTCATCTACGATGGGGTCACGTGGGGCTATTGTTCTGGCTGATGGGCGGCAGCGACGACATCGACGCTTTGCATTCCTATTCACTGTCGACGACAGCGCCTGCAGCCCGGCACGCACCCAACCCGCCATCCCTGCGAAGCCACCGCGATTTCCTGGCGCATCGCTCGTTTCTCGACGCAATCTCCCGTTTGCGTCCCACCGATCGCGACGCGCGCCATTCGACATTGCGTTTCCGACGACATTGTCTCCCGCGCCGACCAGCTGGCAACCCGCGCATCCGGGCGCATCAAAAGCCGCGACATTCATTAGAAAGCGAACGAATATTTTTATCCTGGGTCCCGGTTTATTAGTACTTTTCTTCTTTTTTTTCGAAGCGCTCCTGCACACCAGCGCATCACTTCACGACCCCGTCCCGACTCTTTCTCGCCCCGTCCGAACCAGACAGTCGCCCACCATGGCGGACGCCAGGGATAAGATGTACAAGTACCGCCAGGAAATTAGCCAGGTAAGCCGACTCGTGAATTCTCTCGAAACCGCGGTAGTCGATGCAAACGCGGAATGAAGTGGGGGGGAGGCCGGCCGTCGAGATGCGGGGAGTGAGATTTGGTCTGCCAGCTGGCGCAAACCGTCTGCCAGCTGCGAGCTTGCCTTGAGGGGGCCACGCGTCGAGCGGTGATGTGTTTGTAGCCATCGTCTGTTCGTTTGCTTGATTCTCATATAAAGCGACATGCTCGTCACTCCAGACGCCTTGTTCTCAGACCTCAGCATGCCCAAAGACAGTCTCGCTGCCTTTATTGCCGAAGACATGGCGTCCTCCTCCATTGTCTACCCCGACTTCACGCCCGCGCCCGAATCGTTTCGAAGAATTCTCCTTGACACGTTTGGACAGATGATGTACGTCTCTGGCGAGACTGGCGAGCCCTCCGTCGAAACTACGAGTATCATTGAGGACATTGTGCGACAACAAGTCATCGAGCTGGTACGTTATTCCCCCGATCTACGCTCTGCTACTGCCAACGTCTAACAAACCCCTCGCAAAGCTGCGAAACTGCACCGAGCTCGCCTCCCGCCGCGGCTCCAAATCCATCCACACCAACGACCTCATTTTCCAGATCCGCCACGACCAGGCCAAGGTCTCGCGCCTGCGCACCTTTCTCTCCTGGAAGGACGTACGCAAGAACATCAAAGATTCCGACGATAAGGGTGCCGACGCCGACCTCGCCGCGGGCGACGACCCCGGCAACGTGGCCGGCCCCGTCGACGAGGCGGCCAAGAAGAACAAAAAGGCCAAGGTCGGGCTGCCCTGGGAGCCCGCCTCCTTCTTCAACGTCGAGGTGCCCGAGCGCGACGACGAGGAGGACGAGGAAGAAGAGGAGATGAACTACATTACGCTCCAGCGCCTGCGCAAGGCCGACGAGCGCACAAAGGTCATGACGCGCGAGGAGTACGTGACGTGGTCCGAGTACCGCCAGGCGTCGTTTACCTGGCGCAAGGGCAAGCGCTTCCGCGAGTGGGCCGGCTTCGGCATCGTCACCGACAGCAAACCCTCGGACGACATTGTCGACATTCTCGGCTTCCTCACCTTTGAGATGGTCCAGACGCTGACCGAAATGGCCCTCAAGGCCAAGGAGCAGGAGGACATGGCCCGCGCCCAGAGCGGCGGCGACAACAACACCCAGCAGCAGGGCGCGCAGAAGCGCAAGCGCCAGCACGGCCTCTTTGACCCCCCGAGCGAGGGCCGCACCCCCGTCGAGCCCCGGCACGTCCAGGAGGCGTTTCGTAGGTTCCAGCAGCGGCCCAAGAAGACGAGGGCCATGCTCAACCACTCCCGTCTCGCACAGCATACGGCCCTCAACATCTTTTGAATTGCGTTGTTTGCTGGTTCAAGTCATCACTATGCTTTTTTCTTTGGTGTTGGTGTTAGATGTTGGAGTATGCTGTCTTGGGGTCTTGTTTTTTTGGCCTTTTCTGCATGGCGTCTAGGATAATGGTTTTACGTGGGAAGTCCTTGGTTTGATATGGCGTTTCACAGAAATCACGGGGATTTCATAGTGACGGAGCGAATGTTACAGCATTGATGGTTCTTTATGTGTTATTAAAATATGTACCAATATATACATTAGTTTACAGCCGTTTCTCACTGCCGATAGTGAACGCTCTGCTTCGCACGGCAGCGTTATTCTCCCGCAGACGCGTGCCGACACGCTGCAAACTAACGGGAATGTCTTCCACACCATCCTCGTCGTCGTCATCGACAACAGCCGCCTCGCCGGACGCCCCCGCACCGCTCTCCAGATCCCTTGAGGTGTGCAAGTGCTGCCCCGCGCGATCCAGGAAACGGTTGTCTGGCCGCTCTGTGACCGTCGCCGCTCTCGACCGCCGCGTACCACCTACCATGGCTTCGATACTCACATTTGGATAGCCATCATCGTCTTCCGTCGCCGATGTTTCCGTCTGATTCGGTGCACGGCTGGCGGACGGATGCTGCTCCGCGGTCGTATCTTCCATGCCCCTGTGCTGCATGTACAGTCTGTAGTTGGGCGTCTCGAGCATGCCGCGCCGAAAGGCATTCACGCCCACAAGCAGCTTGACCAGGTCCGTCAGCTCCTCGAGGTACTCGATAATCTCCATCTGGCCCGAGGTGCTCGCGTTCCACGACAGGAACTTGCGCTTCGTTATGATGCTCGCCGTCGACTCGTCGAGCTCCAGGCGGCCCGCGGCGTACCGGCGCAGGGCCGACGTCGAGCCCTTGGCGCTCTCGGCATCCAGCACTTCGCGAACGCGGTTAATGAGGCGCAGCTGCGCCAGGCGGGCCGAGGGGAGAAACTGCGGCAGAGGAAGCCATGTGGTGAGCGCCTCGTGGACGCAAAAGAGAATAAGATTGCAGCTGCCCATGACGTTTCGTCGATAGGCATACACGCGTGGGTTCAGGTCCTCCAGGATGGACGAGCCGTACTCGCGGCGTAGTTGAACCACACTATTCATGCGGTCAGTGATTTGGTGCAGCACATAGATGATCTCGCTGTAAATAGGAGCTAGAGGCTGGAAGCTTCCTTTCAGACGAGGCTCGGTGAGGCAGGATGGCAGGTAGGTCTCTGCTTCCGTGAGACAGCCTTGCGCCTTGTCGCGAGCTCGTTTGAAGCGGGTATATAGCTTGCGCGAGCGAAAGTTGGGGCGTTCCGGGTGGTCAATGCCGACGGCGATGACGGCCTGCATATTCTGCACATGGACGACGGCGGCGGCGAGTGAATCCACGAGGCGGTCTCTGGCCCGCACAGGGAAAATGAATATCTCGATGAGGACAGCCACGACGCCGCCAATGATGAATGCTACGAGACGCTTGTAAAACACCTCGTAGCCAGGTGCGGTAGTGTTCACAGCGGCTACAGCAAGTTAGCGTCAGTCTTTTCTAAAAGTTTCAGCACATCAACTTACACAACGCAACAACGGCCATGGAAATGATGGAAATCATGCCTGCCTTGACGTACTTGGTTGCAACTTGAATGTAGATGGACGGCACAATACCGAAAAGCACGACAGCCACAACGCCGGCTCTGTTTCCGCGCGCAATCTCGTACGAAAGATAGCCAATGACACCGCCAAAGACCACGCCGAGCAGTCGAATGAAGAAGACAACGAGAGACGTTCCAATGGCGAGCTCAAAAACCAGGATAAGCTGCAGCGGTGCCCAAATACCACGCACATCCGCATACCACTGGTTCCAAGACGGGACGAGAGCCGGCCAAGTGACGAGAAAGAGGGCAATGGAAAGCTTGGCGGAGTAGACGAGATCTTCTGAATTCTGTGCCCATTCGAGCGCATCCGCTGCGGTGTGTCGCAGTCGCTCAAATCGTGAAGACTTGGGCTTTTCCCCTGTCGTATTATTCTGCCTGTCGTCACCTGGGCTGCCGACCTCCTCATCCCCCGATCTTGCGCGATGCATGTTTTCAGTCAAGGTGTTCTGCGCTGCTGCAGAGTTGAGCTCTGTCGGCGCATCACTGTCATTCCGTGTCGCACCAACGTCGTTCTCAGTGGCAGACAGGCTCGGTGCAGCGCCGCCGCTCGACAACCATTGACTCAAGCTAGCAAATTTGGGCAGCCACAGGCGCGACCTGCTGTTGCGCTGCTGTCTGAGCTCGACAAGAGTGCGCGAGTGGCGCAGCATTAGCATGACTTGGGCCGCGGACTGACGAAGGGCCAGGATAAAGGATGAGATGAGGAATGTCTCCATGCGCGGCATAAAGTCGAGGGCCTGGCCATCAGACTCCGTGGCCGCTGCTTTCAGCGCTTCGGCTGATTCGGCATCAAAGGCCACCATGGCATCCGCAAATCGATCAATCTTGGTATCTAGGTCATCGAGCGATATTGATTTGGGAGCTGCTTCACCAGAAGGTAGCTTTGCCACTTGAAGACAATACGCCAAGCACTGTATAAGGACATTGGCCGCTTCCTTGACAGATTGATGGAGGTCCATAACCGGGTCTCTAATGCAAAGCAAAATGTGCTCGACCAGCTCCGCGCTACCGGCTTCGATTTCTTTAATTGGTTTGACCTCTTCTGCACGTTGACTCCGCTTGGCCTTTCGCTTTCGGACCTTTCCAGGCTGCGTGGTATTGCTAGATGATTGTGAGGTACTAGACACAGCATTTGCAATCTGTGACCTGACTGGAGTTGGCTTCGTGATACTTGCGCCAAGCAGAACAAACTTGTTCTCGCAAGCACCAATCACAGTAATGATGCCTTGTATAAGGTTGGTCATTGAGTTCGTAGTAATAGGTCTCATTACATCAGGAGGCAGCTTGGACAGTGAGATTTCAAAGTTGACTTCATCTTGCGCTGCGCGGCAGGCGCGCAGCTTAGAGCGGATCTTGGTCTTGCTCTCTGTTAAGCTGGCGAGCGAGGTGAGTTCAATGGGCACCTTGGGCTGGCCTGCGATACTAGGTGATTTGAACGGATTCGGAAACTCGGACGCAAATGCGCGCCATCGCCGAGTTGCCGTAAGCCGTCTCAGAAATGGGAGCGATGAAACCGACGCCCGGCTTTTGCGCGAAGTGTTACTGTAGAGACGAGCGCGCTGCAGTCTGACCTCCTCGCAGTCTCCTCCCGGCGTCACAAACCAGTACGTAGAGCGAGAGAGGGCGTCCATCGCTTCGGAAATGGCCGTAATGGCGGAGTCTCCGAGGTAGCTGCTGGATAGTTCCGGAAAGAGGGCCAGGTTGGCGAGCAGAGACACGGCCGCTCCGATGCAGACGGGCACATATATATTGGTAAAGAGTGCGACTGTCTCGTCGGTGGGCGCCTGCACCGTGATGATGACGGCGACCAGCATGAACAGGACGAAGTTGAAGAGCCGCGGGCTGTGCGACCGGATGAAGCCGTGCAGGAGCGCCGCCACGAGCAGGAAGACGCCGCGGACGGCGTAGGCGGCGGAGCGGTTCTCGGCAAACACGAGGCTGGCCAGGTACAGGCCCAGCAGCGACCAGACGACGCCGAGAAAGGCGCCGAGGAGGATCATGAGCAGCGACTCAATCATGAGGCCCATGCGCTGGCCCGGATGGCCAAAGACGACGACCATGGGGATGAGAAAGTTCTCGCGGCCTCTGAACTGAGGGAGGATGGCGAGGATCAGGGCCACGACGCACGCAATCGAGTACTTGAGGATGCGCTGCCAGGGCTCGTTCGTCTGGACGTCGCCCCAGAGCACGCGGACGGCGGTCCTGAGCGGGTTGCTGGCGGCCATGATGGGCAATCGGACGCGGCCACGGCCACCATTTTCTTGTTTCTGTTTTTGGTCGTTGCCGAGATGATCCGAGTCATGGAATGACACTGGCGCGCGCGCAAGAGGGCAGCTGCTATGCCGGCCAAGGTAAATTCTATAAAAAGAAGGCAATGACACAGTTTCGCAGCTTTAACTACGCACGATCCAGAAAGAAAGCCAAAGTCGAAGCAGACTGTGCCAAAGTGCAAAAAAAAAAAATGGTTATGAGGTCATGGGGCTGCTGGAATCTTGATGATACCCGCTGCTAGCGGCCCCAATGCCGGACCCTGCCATCCCGTCTTCAGGGCAGTGGAGGCGTCTATGGACGGCCGTCGTCGGCGTGTGTGATGAATCCATCATTTTGGCTTGGAAAAGACTGGTCTCGAGCGGCAGGTTTCACAGGGAATGAAGATGCGGTTGTTGTATGCAAGAGTCCAAGAGATGGCATTGGTTGGTGTTTGGAAATAACAACGGCCTTTACCCTTACCCTTTTGTCCACGTCGTACAGGCTCTTTGCCAGCCACGGCCCGCCCGTTTGCTGTCTGTATTAGATGAAAAATCACTTATCCTGCAACTCCGTCTATATTTTGGATGAAATCGCACGGTCCCATGAATGGTTTAATTTTCTCTTTACTCTAATTTTGCATGTAGAGGTAACTAGACTTTAATTTTTAAACCCTGTGGCGCCGTTCTCAACGGCCTTCTGTTGTAGGTACCTGTACAACAGCGGCACGGCTCGACCCCACCAAAGGCGGAAACGACCAAGACCCCCAGCAGCGCCGGCCGGCCGGCCACCCCTCCAAATCTTCAATTCATCACGAGCCGCATCGCCTCTCCGCCGTACTCGTCACCCACCATCCCCCCGACCAGGCCATCGATTCCTTTGCTTCCCTCTCAACGATACAGCGCGCCCTCCGTCCCCCACCAATTGACGCCGCACCGCCGATCCGCGTGGCTGCACGCCGCCGCCCTCGTTTACGAAGCTCCCGACCCGAACCCGCCATCCGTCACGATGCTCTCCTACATCCTCATCCAAAACCGACAGTCCGTCGCCCCATCTCTCCCTATATTCTCTACCCCCTTCTGGGTGGTTTCTAACACGCCTTCAACAACAGGGGCAAGACCCGTCTCGCCAAATGGTACGCCCCCTTTAGCGACGAGGAAAAGATCAAGGTCAAGGGCGAGGTCCACCGCCTCGTCGCGCCGCGCGACCAAAAGTACCAGTCCAACTTTGTCGAGTTTCGCAACCACAAAATCGTCTACCGCCGCTACGCCGGCCTCTTCTTTTGCGTCTGCGTCGACACAAACGACAACGAGCTCGCCTACCTCGAGGCCATCCACTTCTTCGTCGAGGTCCTCGACGCCTTCTTCGGCAACGTCTCCGAACTCGATCTCGTCTTCAACTTTTACAAGGTCTACGCAATTCTCGACGAGGTCTTCCTGGCCGGCGAGATTGAGGAGACGAGTAAACAGGCCGTCTTGACCAGGCTCGAGCACTTGGACAAGCTGGAATAAATTGCCGTCGCCAAGGGAAGTAGAAGAGGCGACGGGAGAAAAGATTGTGAAAAACAACAAATACGAAGAAGTAGCAGAGCTGTCTTCGCTGGATCCATCGTGTTCTTACAGTATATAATCTGCTGGCATATCGCGGAGTTGCGGTGTTTGGGAGTCATCTATGGGATATCCGCTATTGAAAGCGCTCATCCCTTTCTGTTTCAATATACTCCTTTTTATTTAAACTAGCTAACAAATGTGAACAAAGTACTTGTCAAAGCATACACAAGCAATTACGCGGCCACACGGCGCCGCGCCAGCCAAAAGATCATAACCATCTATAAACGGCGTTTAGGCTCCAGGGGCCGGTCGCTGCATTCTTCCGTTCATATCATGAACAAGCGGGTTGAATGGGTCATATTCTTCCCATGCCCAATATTCGCGCGGTCTGTTCGGGTCAGAAAAGTCACCCCATGTGTCCAAGGCGACGTCACGATCCGTCTGATGAACCCAGACGTTCGGTCTCCTTTTAAACAGTCGTGTCACACTTGGGTGATACCCAACCAAGGGTTTATCAGCGCCTTGATGCGGTACAAGGATCCGGTGCTGGGGCGAAGGGCTGTTATGCATCCTTGGGTATGGCGCCACGCGAGTTCCAGAACCATTAGAAGTCAACGCATGATGCTGCGCAAAGTGCTGCGAAAAGTGCTGCGCAAAGTGCTGCGCAAGATGCTGCGAATTGTGTTGTTGATTGATTTGCGCATGATATTGGGCGTGTACTTGTGCGTGATACTGTTGTGCAGGTACCGTCAACGCACTTGGGATACATGATTGATGCGGCGGCTTATTGTCCTTGTTCGCTGGCTTGAAGACACCTTCAGGCATTCCAAAGTGGCTCAGCGACTGATTACTGGCAGCGCCAGCGGTCTGGTTAAGGACAGAAGGCCTCACAGGGAGCAGTAATTGGTTTTTTGTTACCTGCATCGTCGCAGGTGTGGGTTGGTTTTGGAACTCGACGCCAACGTCATCCTGATCTGCGGTAAGCCATTATCCAGTATATGCATTGTTCCACCTACCTCTTCCTAAGGGGAAAGACGACCGCGTTCACCTTCACGCCGCTGGCCAAAGACGTTGTTT
The DNA here is from genome assembly GCA_001455915.2 of Samsoniella hepiali. NCBI lineage: Eukaryota > Fungi > Ascomycota > Sordariomycetes > Hypocreales > Cordycipitaceae > Samsoniella > Samsoniella hepiali. Next base: position 3,801,586 of record LNDK02000066.1, on the reverse strand, counting down.
GGTTTCCTGCCGGCTTCATACATGATGGAACGGGGCTTGGCGCTGGAAGATTGCCCAACCTTTGTGCCAAGTGTATCTACTGTCGGATTATTGGGTTTCTTTGGCGCTCTTGCAGACTTCGTATGTGGCTCTGAAGTCTTGGCCTGCTTGCTGAGTTGGTTCTGTACCCTGTTGATCTGCCAGCTCTGCTTTTGCATTTGCTTTTGCATTTGTGGCGGCGGCGGCGGTGGGAAGTCCCCAACCGATACCACCCGCGGCGGAGGTGTCGGTGACCTGTCCTCAACCTTGATTGGTCTTGGGTGCTTGTGAATCTCTGCATATGGCCGGCTCTCAATCCGCCGTTCGCGGTTCAAAGCCACATCCTGACGTGGACTCCAGTGTGAGCCACCGACCAAAGGCCGCGGGGGATTCTCTGATGGTGTGATTCAGCCTCAGAAAACAATGCCCAACGATGTACCTTGTACTTACCTCCAAAATCAAACTGAAAGTCGTCTCGTCTCCAGGGTGCTTCGCTCTTCTCTTGGGCGCGGCGTGCCGCGTGTTCATTGGAATGCGAGCCCGGCTTTTTGTTACGGGGAGATAGGGAAAGAAAATCTTGCCCACCGAAAGAAACAGGTGGGGGCAAGTTATGCACCAGCTGATGGAAAGGAGATTCATACATGCCCTGGCTAATATGGCTCGTCTTGTGCCTCTTTGCGGATGGCGACGGCGCACCTTGACGAACCATCTTCTCGACTGCCCGTTCTTCAGAGCTGACGCTCTCATCCAAGACAGCAAGCTTTCGCTTGGTGATAGGGACGGTGGGAAACTGATTCGTAATGCAAGATCCAATTTTCGTGTGAAGCGTGCCCAGAGGCGAAGTTCGGGTCACCGGGATAGGCCCAAGCATGGTTTGGGCCTGTGTCCACGCAACACGAGCCATCTCGCGTGTGCATCCAATGCCCCAAAGATACATACACCATTTATCCATGATGTGATGCAAATCTTTGGGGGCCATTGCAAACGCCTTCTCCCAAAGCCAGGCTGTGTAGATGGATAGAGTGTTGCGTACCGTGAGTCGGTGCTGAGCACCCGCAAACCGTTTTTCGAGCGTCTCCTGCCTCATCTGGGCCAAGTCTCCCATGTTTCGCAGGCCGCTGCAGCCAAGCTTGTCGCGAGCTTTGACGAGTAGAGTATTGAGAGCATCCATCCTGGGCCTGTTGCCAAGGGCCAAGGGACCTCGGGGAGCAAATCGTGGTCGAATTGGTGGATAACGGGGACGAGAGCTCGTCGATGATGTTGGAAGAAAGAAGGACAAAGCAATGCATGGTTTACAGGGCAACGAAACGTTTTTGTCTTTGTTGAGCGGTCTTCTTTCCTCCTAGCGAGCCGCCAGCTGCCAAGAGTGAGTCGCCCGGAGCGAGCGTTTGCAATCAGCATAGGTAGGACGAGCCCACTTGCAACTGCCACTCACACATGCACAAAAGTGAACTTGGTACCGATTCTTAGTAAATAATTGTTGCTTCGCAAAAGCCAGTCTACATAGCTTGATTGCGGCTCTCGTAACAGTCTTGTACAATCGGTGATCCGTCACCGTTTCTTCAGAGCCGCAAACCGCCGCTCCAGGTCAGAAACGTCCGGAACAGAGCCGTCTGGCTCGTTCTTCTTCGTAGCGCTACCTCTCCTCGCACTCGGCTTCAGCTCTACTGACCCCATGGTTACCTTTGGATGTACATTATCCGTCGTCGGTCGAGGCGGCGTCACGGTGAGCGGGCTTGTGGGATCCTCCAGGTCTGGTTTTCGCAGGTCTGCTGCGTTTCGTCTGGCTGGCGTTGCCACTTTCCCTTCACCCGTAGACAGCGACTTTTGCTCTGCCCCGATGGGTGCCTCGAGTACCTTTTGTGCCTGCCCACCCGACGGAGTCTCATCGTCATCCTCGTACTCTGGCGGTGGCGATGGCTTCTCCCGCTTCGGCCAGTCGACACCGTAGGCCCTCGCAATCTCCTCCAGGTAGCCCTGCACAAGCTCTTTGCGCGGCGGCTCCACGCTCAGCTTCTTGACCACCTTTTCGTTGACCTTGCCCTCTGCATTATCTGTCGCGGCCAGCACAAACTCCTTCCCGTACTTTTCTGCGAGTAGCTGCCTCACCGTCGCAAGCTCTTTGATCTCTGTCTTTGGCGCCGCGTAGATAATGCTCTGAATGGCCTCTTCTAGACCGGGGTCGACCTGTGCGCCTTCCATGAGACCAGAGCGCGCTAGCAGCAGTTCACAGTATAGCTCGAGCATCTCGTGCAGCTCGCTGATGATATCGGAGCGGATAATGTTCTCGACGCGGATCGTGGCAGAATCGACTTTGCCGGACTCGAGGAGTTGCGCCATTGCGCGTCGTTGCGTCTTGCCCAGCTGCTCGTCGCGCTGCTGCACCATGCGCAGGCGCGCAATGGCCAGCTTCAGCTGGACCTTGACCTTTGTCTGTCGGAGAGAACTTGCTGTTAATTATTTGGGGCGCGATCATGGCGCTATTTGCCAGCGGGTTGCGGGAATGGCACATACCAGCCATGTGGCTCCGGGAGCCATGTCTCAACGCCAATATGGGTACAAATCTGAAGATAGTGTGCTGCTACGGAACAGAGTTGTCAGGTATCGAGAAAGATGTCCAGAATATGACAGGAGAGGAATAGGCAGCAGCTTTGCAGTGGCAGTGTCGGAGGTTGGTTGTCCAGTGATGCATGTCCAGCTGTTTGCGGGGCAGGTTACCCCACCACCAACCAAGTGACCAAAAGCGAGGCAACGCCGAGAGATTCAGCCACTTCATGCCTACGTATTTAGTCTCAGCTCCAGGCAGCCGAATATATATAATTGGGGGGGAAATCGTGATGACAAATGAAAATAAGCAGACAAGGTCCCTTTATAGAGTCTACTCTAACCCAAGCTATAGTAAAATTAAATTCGACCAATCAGTCAGATGCCAACTATCGACGGTATCATGTCCATGCGAGCGTATAACAATTGGAAAGATGTCACAGCTGCAGAGACAGCTCCAGAAAACTCCCTGAGATCCTTCATAGCCACATAACGCCATAGTCCAATGCCAAATGCGAACAAGAAACAAGTAGAAGCCCTAAGTGCCTTTTCTTGCTCCTCAGAATGCACCAAAATAGTTAAATCGTTCTAGAAAAAAGCAGCGTAAAACAAACACTATACACAGTCTCGAAACATCGAGTCTTGGTCTATTCCATCTCGGCATCCTCGGCCGGCAGAGGCACGCCATCAGTGGTCTCTCCGTTCACGACTTCAGCGCCTTCATATGTTACACGGCGCCAGCCACAGGGCTCCGAGTTGTCTTTGATCCACTCCATCGTTGGGAAGTAGTGGTCATTCTTCTTCATGGTGATGACCCACGGCACGCAGTCAAACGTGACAGCCTTGAGACGGAAGTCTAGCTTTTGTCAGTATACCATATGACGTCGCATTAGGTGGGCCAACTTACATGTGTTGTCTGGAATCTTGCGAGTCGCTGCAATGAATGCATCCAGGTCCGGCGTCGGCTCACCATTGACGTGGGTGATGAAGTTGGTAGGGGCCACACCATACTGATACGCAGGGGATCCACGAATGCGGCTGGAGACATAAACCTCGCTATGCAGCTTGCTGATCTGTTGACGCACTGCTTGGTGAGGGCGGTGCAAGATGGCACCGCAGAATGAGACGGCATGGTCGGTTTCCATGTCTTCCGCAGGAACAGTGGAGAGCTGCAGGTGAATCTCTTCATTCTCGCGCACAATCACCGCGTCGAGAGCGTTGTTGGTATACATGATGTCGAAGTCCGTGATTGTCGTGCAGATCTTACCGTTCAGGGTAAGAACAATGTCGCCTTCGAGGAGAGACACGGGCTGGCCACCACGCTCAAAGGTACGCTTGCTAACCATGAATAGCTGGTGGTGCGAGCGGTTGGCTTGTGTGACCTTTTTGATCCATTCATCAGAAACACCCATGACAGCCGCCTGGGACATCTGGATGGAGCGGAACTCAACAGAGAGGAGGCGCAGCTTGGGCATCTCGCCACCCTGAATGGCAGAGATGACTGGCAGGAGAGTGGCGGTACCCAGGCCGAGGTAGTATTCCTCATCGCGCTGGCTGCACGAAGATCTCTCGCCGAGGTACGACAGCCAAAGAGCCTGAACAGTTCCGTCCGGAGCAACAAGGACACCGCTGTTGCACGAGGAGCCCAGGTTGCTGTCAATGGTAATGGCATCAACATTGATGGCACGATAACGCGGAGCGGCAGAGTTGGCCGGAATAGCGACGGCAGTAATTTCCGTGACTGTGGTGGAACCGTGTACAACGCGGCCAATTCTGTTGTAACCCAAGAAGTGCGTCTTGGCACCCTGCGTCAGAGGCTCACTGCTGAGGCGAGCACTCACAACGGGCGCATCCACAAGCGAGGGGTCGTACTTGACAATGGTGTAATTTTGCAGCGGGTGGAGGAACACAACCTTGCCCTCAACAATAATGGAGTCGGCAATTGTGATGGTAATGTCGCACAAGTCATACGGCACAACCGCCCGGGAGATGAGGACAAGGCCCTTTTCCGCATCAATGACGAGGCCCATGCCCCATCTACGGTTCTTGGGGAAACCATCAAGCTTGACCGGCATGGTGCAGTTGATGTGGACAAAGCTGCGGATGAGCTTGGCGATGCTGGGGTCGGGCATATGGTCCAGCTCGATGAAGGAGGCCGAGCGTCGGACAGGTGCCACAGGGGGGAGAGGGTCGCCGAGATCAGTGAAATCCCACACACCCGTAATGTCGTTTCGGACAGCAAGCTTCATCTTGGCGGACCAATGACGATCCACGTAGATGACAGTTGTGTTGAGAGTGTGCAGGTCGCGAAGGTGCTTGTATCTGACGACAACTCGCGCCTTGTCGGGAATTCCCTTCATGACTTCAATAAAGGTGTTAAGATCCGGAACCTTCTTGTTGTCGACGGACTGAATGATCCAGCCGTTGTCGGTATTATCGAAGCGGAAGGATCCAGCTGATTCGCAAACGTAGACTCCCTTGGCAGCAACCGCGTAGAGTCTAGCCTGGTGGTAAGAAATATCATGGAAGCTAGCGCCAGCGACCGAGACGAAGCGGTCCGGAGTGATCTTGTGCAGGTCGCCAACCTCAATCTCCACGTCAATGTCCTTACCGCCTCTTTGCAGCTGCAGCTTCATGGGCTTACCCACGCTGGAGTCGAGAATATCGTCGAGTCGGAGAAATTGGGTGATGAGCTGGCCGTTGACCTTGATGAGAACGTCACCTTCCTCAACCTTGTTGTGAGACGGGCCATCGGGAAGAACAATCTCAGCCACCAGCATGTTGGTCTCGTCGGGGAATTCTTGACGAATGGCAGCCTCCCAGTGTGGGGTGAGGCCGAGGCGACGGCATTCATCAAAGGGCTTGAGCAAGAATTGGCACTGAATATCTCCTCGTGTGACCGGCTTTCCCTGCTGGATGCACTGCAGCGCGCGCAGCGGGCGGTCGAGCGGCAGGAAGTAATCGGTCGAGGCTCCATCGGATCTGCCACCAGCCTGGAGCGCCACAGCGGTGCCATCTTTGCAGACGACAGGACTGCCAGACGAACCACCACTGGCTGCCGCGTTGGCCTGGTAATAACATGTGTTGAAATCGCTGTATCCTTCTCCGTACTCGGGCGCATTACGGTCCAGACGACTGATGACGCCAGACAGAATACTGAGCTTTTCGCCTGCGTCGTTACCTACGACGCGAATCTCGACACCAACTATAAACTTGTATCAGCTTCGTATACGTGAGAAGCAGTCAACGTCTTTGCCTACCTTTTGCTTGATCGGGGGTTAGGTCCAGGCCGTCCACCTGCATGTACTTGATGGCCTTGGGATCGTAGCGCAGAATACCAAAGTCGTGCACTGGATCGCGGTAGACGGGGTAGCAGTCGACTTCTTCGTGGTTGTCAAAGACGCAGTGACCCCAGAAAGGTCCTGCGCCAACGACGTGGCGGTTCGTCATGATGTATCTGCAGGTTCTGAGTCAGCGTATCCTGGGTCGACAAGGGGCCGGCGCTCGCAAGGAGGCACCGGCGCAATCAACGGAGTAGTAATTCTTACCCTCGCTCGGAATCGACAACAAAGCCCGTGGCCTCGCTAGTCAGGGCCGGATCAGTGTCGAAGGAGCAGGTTTGGCAGAAACGAATGGCGACGACGTTGCGGACAACTTTCTGGATAGTGTCCTGCCACTCGCCCAGGCTGGCGGGTGTGCCAATATACATGTCGGCTTCGTCGATGAGGTCAGACTCGTCATCGTAGTGCAGGTCGTCGCCGTCCGGTGTGTTGTCATCCTCGGAATAGTTGCCGTTGGGGACTCTCTTCGCAGCGGGCGCGAGGTTTGGGGACCCGGAGGATTTTCTCTTGGCCCCTGCCGCGGCGTGGCCGTTCATGGTGGGCGGCTTGGTTGTAGGCTGTAGCTGCAGAGCGGAAGCGAGAGACTCGAAAGCGCTATGTGCCTATATTTGAATAACTTTGCGTATGTGCGAAGCGAGGTTGGGGGTCGTAGCAAGATGCAGCGACGGCCGTACCGAGCGGGCGTCGTCAGGCAAAGAACGAGAGAGGGAGAAAAGGTGCCTGGTTAGGGTATTGGAGCTTCTCTCGCCGCAACGTCTGTCGGTTTTCGCGGCGCAAAAGGGTCAGAGGCAGTCGAAAGCAGGCGGGCGAAGGGCAGCGGATGCGAGGACGGCAGAGTCGGATGAAGAGACGGAGAGAGATTGTGGATGGCAGCGAGAGAGCCCATGTGATGTGGCCTGGTTGAGTCTGGGGATAAAATCTGATGCAACTTTCGACGCTGGAGAGTGAATCACCAGCCCACACCAGCCCACACCAGCCAGGTCTTGCCTGCGCTAGCTCCTTTTTTCGGGGCGGGCCAGCGCCCTGTACTCTGTACCAACCTGCGCGGGTGGGGGGGGGCGTCTGGACAGCACCTTGGTTGCATTTTTAAATCACCCGATTTTACTTTTTTTTGCCTTGCTTTTTTTTCTCATGTTGACAGAATATTGACTTAAAAATTGCTGTATACACCTCTGTCATAAGCTTAAACAGTCTGTCAAGAGAGCGGTACCTTCCCCCCCCCCCGAGGTAACAGTGGCGGATGCCCTACACGTCCCCTGTAAAAAGAGGCTGCTCCACAGGGCAGGCACCTGCTCAAGCCACTCAACTACAGCGCATTAGCAGCCCATCTGCACCTTCGCCTTCAGGTACCATTTCTGGGCAGTTCGCCCATCAACGGCCTCGCATCGAACAAGTCATCTCTCCCGACTTCTTCCCCTTCACCCCTTCACACCACCACCCGTTATCCTTGGCTTGGCCCTCCCGCGATGCGCCTCTCCAACTAACCCATGCACATGCACACCTGCATATCGCTTGCCCGGCGTACATCCTTTCTTGATGGTGTGCCCACGCCAAACGATACCAAGGTCTGCAACCACCTTGCAGCCGCCGAGACCAACAAGGTAGTTGCACGCAGAGCCGAACCCCAGCCTACTCATTATTCCCTTTTTTTTTTTGCGGTCCCGGCCAGAATCTCCACGTCTTAGAAGCCCGTAGATAGTGTAAGACAGCAACAGAGCACGCCGCTAAAATCAGCAAACCGTTCGACACCCATCGGAACCTTCTTCACCATGCTAGTGCTGCAAGTCGCGGCGCCACACCCACCCGATGTCACTCATCGCTGCATGGCATCCTAGTCCACGTGATGGATTAACGACATGTGCGCTTCGTATGCCGCTCCGTTGATGATGCAACTCATGGCGGGATTTTGCGAACGTACTCGGTCTGGGAGGGTGCCGAGTTATCTCGTCGTGCATACGAGGACAACGCCAGCAGTACGTATAGAAGTGATACAAGTATCCGGCCTATTTTAAAGGCCCGTGATTTTGAGCAAAATGTCAAATTTGTAGTAGTATTCAGTATTCTTCGTCGCCGTAAAAGCAGTCGCATTCTTCCTTTTGCCCCAGATGAGTAGAACAAGCAGGATGTCTGCTGCCGCGCCCCCTCTATCCCCTCAAACAGCTCGTCCTATACCATTCTGTCGTTGCAGGCCAGTGATTTTGATAGCCAAAGTTGTATTAAGCAAGCCAAATATTATTTTCCATGTTGTTCTCTTCCTTCCTCCAAGCCTGTATTTGCGTCAGGTGTACATGCCATCCTCCATGCCTTCAAAGGCACTCAGTCGGACTCGTCGGACTCCTCCTTCTTGGCGGGCGAGCTTTCGGGAAGTGCTAAAAGGTCAGTCAATATTAGTTTCTAAAGTGTCGGCTGATAAAATGGGCTTGTACTTACAGGTTCGCTTCTTTTGAGGGGTTGCTTCTGGCGTCAGGGAAGCCGCCGCCTTTCGTTTGGTGCCAGCAGCTTTTCCTATATACCGCAGTTAGCGTGCGAATAGATACAAGGAGCAAAATAAATAAAAAGCGTTACCGATCGTCGGCGGTATTGCTTTTGGTTTGTAAGGCGTACCTTTAGCCTTGGTCGGCGTGCTGGGCTGCTGACCAGCAGCCTTCTCCAACTCGGCAACCTGAGTCTTGATCTTCGCCCACTGGTGCTGAAGAGACTTGACAGTGCGACCGGGCATTTCAATCTCTTCCCACTTGATACTCTGCCCGCTGCGCTGGAGCTGGGCGACGATTCGAAGAAGGAATTGGAACTGTGAGGGAGGGCGGGAATTGTTAGATGCTTGGACCAGAACGATGCTACCATATCGGGGGGTGGGATACCTTAGCGTCCTCGGTCCAAGCCGACTTCGCTTCAGTAGATATCTTGGTCATTTTGATTGGGTTGGAAAATATCGGTGTGAATCGTGCTCCTGACCTAGGCCGCGAGAAGGATGAAGAGGGATGTAGGACGAAGGGGACGGTGGTAGGTTCGAAGACAGGTTGGGGTGTCTATTGTTTAAATAAAGGTCACACGTAGAACTTGAGGTGAAAAGACGAAAAGAAGAAGAAAGAGAAAAAAGAAAAGGCTGGGAAGTTTAACAGCGTAGTCAGTCGAGAAGTGAAGTGAGTTGAGAGTGAGGCAAGGTGGGGGGGTGCGTGCACCGCTGCTCGGAAACTGCACGTTGCCGGGGGCAGTGTAAGACGACACGAGAAACGCAATGCGGCAGCCTCAATTTGCCCGAATATTGGGTGATTGTACTTTATTCTATTTTCTCCTCCAAGGGTGGCACACTAAATCTTTCCAAGTTGCTATCAGCGGCTGGTGCTCTCCCCCGTTTCTCTTATACAGCAAATCAAAATGCCATTCTCTAGCAATTCCCTTGTAGTTTAGCCAGATTAAAATTTCCTTTGTCCGTGTCCGTTATCCTTCTGCGTGCCCGCGTAGGCGCTAATCAAGATTCGCCAGCCTTTTCGTCGTTGTCCTCTTCTTCCTTCTTGACCCTGGTGCTGTTCATCTCCTTCTTCACAGCCGCGGGTCGACCTAGACGCAACAGTTAGAAGGCGGATAGAGCCACAAATATGTATCTTGTGGCTGTTATAGCATACCTCGTTTCTTGACAGGAGTTTCAGGAGCGTCGTTGTCATCTCCGTTCTTGGGGGCCGCCTTGCGCTTTGCAGCTTTGGGTCTAATGTCAGCCTCCACCGCTATCGCCTCTGTTGTCGCTTGACCACAGCAGTACACCGTAAACTTACCAGGTGCTTTCTTGGGAGTAGGTGTACCACCACCAGCGTCACCATCGAGATCCTCCAGCGCGGCCATGTCTTTTCCAATCTTAGTCCACTGGTTGGTCAGTGACTTTGTGTTGCGGTCCTTCATCTTGATGGCACCCCAGTTGATGGGTCGTCCCTGCTTGAGCTGATGGAGGATGCGCAGCAAAAGCTCATACTGTAAAAAGGCGAAGCAGTTAGAGAGAGAGCGTAACAGGCGTGCTGCAGGGGACCGTCTGACGTACCTTGGCCTCTTCGGTCCATACGCTAACTTTGCCCTTGTTGGCGACCGAAACAGTGCCCGACTCAGCAGACATGATGAGAATTAGGTCAAGGATGATTTTTGTTGTGGATATTGGAAATCCCAAAATGTGCCGCGTTGCGAAGCTGAAGGCAAGACTTGCAAGGTTAATAGCAGGAAGTGGGGTGGTGTGTGAATGCGGAAAAAAATTGTAGAAATGCTTTAGCAGGAGTTTTGTGGAAATGCTTTAGCAGGAGTTCTGTAGAGATGCCATAGCAGAAGAGAAATGAGAGGGCAGAAGTTAGAAGAGAGAATTGAGGGTAGAGAATTTATGTATTGCTGTGGGAAGAAATGTGCTGTCACTCATTGCAGAGCACAGTGAAAGTAAAGTGAACCGCGCTTGGAGCTCGGCTGAGTGCAGTCACTACTTCACCTTGAAGCAAAACACAGAAACTCAATAAATGTCACGTTCCGGGAGAGGCGAATTTAGAAAATAAGCCTAAAAAAGCCCAAGGTCGTCACATTTGTTTTCTTGTAGCCTTTTATCAGGACAAGTGCTGTAGCCGGTTGGCTTCGGAGCGCTCCTTGACGATCCACATCACCTTCATTCCAGAATGTCCTCTATTAAAGAGCAATCATAATTTAATTCCAAGACGCTAGTCTAAATTGTTGCCCACTCCGAAGGGATTCCTTTTTCTTGACATTGCCCAAAACTCCGGTGCTATTGCCACTTCTCTCAGCCCCTGCCCCCGTATTGCAGATAATCGCACACAATCCATCTTTATATATCCCATCTTTCCTTCAGAAAAGCTGTAAAAAATTGCCGTAAAAAGAAATGCTGCGTATACACAAATATTCCCAAATCCTTGCACAAAAGAAAAGTGACGCTGTGCCATTTCTCGACTCTCTTATTGTCCATTCTTCTTCTTCATCTTGCTTCGGAACGCCATAAATTCTCTAAACCGCTCTTCGTGGCCTTCGCAGGCAGCATTCCATCGCCGGCGCACGTCGTTGTCTTGCTGCACACAACTAATGTACTCTTGAATCTCATTTTCCGAACGCGAGCCGAGGAAAGCGTAGCCCTTGGACTCACGATCGCGCCTAATGTGCGCATTTCTAGTCGCAAAGTGGTCGACAACCTGCGTGTTGAATAGCTCCCATTCTTGTAGGTACATTCCAAAGTCGTCAAGGTACTTGTTCCACGAACTGTCGCTCGGCATCACGGTCTCAATGGCGACAGTAGGAGGCGGACGAGGTGCAATAGGTGGCGTAGGGAATACAAGAGGCTGGACTTTGGGTATTTGCAGTGGCACTTCGCCAGATGCCTGGGATTCGAAAGGAAGGTTGTCCTTGAGGTCGGAAAACGATGTCAGTCCTGCCTTTTGCTGCGAGAACGGTGCCACATTCTTCAGGTCGTCAAAGCTTGCTCTAAACTCCTCGCTGTCCTCGGAGCCTCCCGTATGCGGCGCTGAAGGGGTGCCGAGATGGCTTGCTGGCACAGAGTTCTCCGCTGCCGGCTGTGCGTCGTCTGATCGCCACTCAGGTCGAGTTGGCTCAACGTAAATACCGCGGGCGGAAGGTGGTGGTCGAGGCGGAATCGCTGGAGGAGTATCTATGTCCATCTCTTGGGGGCTCTCTGTCGACAAACCTTCGCCCTGAGCCTTGCGTCCAGTCCATTGATACGAGTCCTCCTCATCGCTATCATGAATGACGATGGGATTGTTTGCATTTGACTTGGCAGGCTTGTTTTTTCTTGAATTCGTACGCGATGTCCTCGTCGGGGATGCTGATCCAGCGGGTGCTTGTTGTGGAACAAAGGTTTGGGGCCCAAATTTGTCGCTCCAGCCACCTGCATTGAAGCCTGTCTCGTGGACTGACGCTTCTGTTGCGTTAGCTGCATCACCACCATAGGGGGCATTGCCGTGTTTTGAATTCGGCGACTCCGGGTTAGACTGCTGAGCGCCCGGCTTGTCAGACGTAGGTGATCCCGCAGCAAAACTCCACACTTTCTTCGAAAACTCTTTTGCGAATTTGGTGTTGATGTCATCTACGTTAGTCTTGTCGAAGCTGCTTTGGTGAGTCGGGCGTGGACGTGAAGATGACCGACTGTTATCCGAAGTAGTAAATGTATCGTCGTCGACCTTGAAATTGAAGCTGTTATCGCCGGCTTTGTCAGCAAATTGTCTTCTCGGTGTGTGAGGGCCGTTCGGTGGAAGTAGTGGGTTGGGGTCGTGAGCATCGATCAGACGAGCAAGGAGATCCTGCAGTTGTTTCTCGAATTGAGGACTTTCTTGTGGTATAACTTGGCACCCACTAGATGCTAATTTGTCGAGTTGGGTATTGTATACACTTGACAAAGATCCAAAGTAGAATGATGACGTTGTGTTTTTACTTTGGGATGGATGCGGTGGAGATGTCTTGTACGGATATGTTCTGGGAGGAATTGCATACATTGATTCCGGATCTGGCTGGGCGCGCGTGCTATCAACACCTGAAAAAAACAGTTAGAACAGCGCTGAAGATACGTGACGCAGGCTGGATACGTACTATCACTGCGCTGAGCCTGTTGCTGGAAAGATGGTTTCGCGTAAGCACCGGCGGAGCCAGTATTCAAGTCGTCGGCCTGCGATCGCCGAGCAGGATCATCTCCTGCATCTCTCATGCTAGGAGTCCTATGGATTCCCTCAAAGGGGTTGATCTTTTCCCCCCCATGCGTGGTGTACTGTGAGTTATAACGAGCATCCGATTGTGCACCATTATCCCGAAACTGTCTCAGAGGGTCTGGCATGGGTGATTGCGACTGCGAGCCGATATCGTAGTACTGCGGCGCGGGTTTTCGGTAGGAGGGGTCACTCTCATTTGTCGGCGGCCGACCAGCTTGGCTCGTTTTTCTTGTACCAAATGATGCTTCAGCCCGCTCTCTTCCTGTTTGCGTACGAGGAGGAGGAGGTGGTGGTTCGGGCCTTGCTTGTGGCTTCTTAGCCTGCGACTTACGCATCGAGTCAAAGGCCTTGGCTGCATTCTTCTTGGTTTCGGGGTCCGCATTGGTGTATTGCTTGGCGGTAGGCGGAACACCACTTGCAAATCTGGAGGACCATCTTTGAGCTCCACCACCTGAAGCTGCTGGCTTGCTACCAGTAGGGTTGCGACGTGGAGGCGGAGGGAAGTTTTGTGCAGCCTCGGACCATGGGTTGCCTTTGCGGCCAGATGCTGTGGGATAGCGGGTGGTTTTGCCACTGAACGATGCATCGTATCTTGCTTTTTCGGTCGCGTCTCCCAGAATTTCGTGGGCAGACTGGATGATCTGAAACTGTGCATTCACTTCCTGTTCCCGTCCAGGGTTTCGGTCGGGATGGTATTTCAGGGCTGCTGCTGCGTCAGCAAAACTATGGCACCTCCAAATGACAGGTAAAATCCTTCTTACCAAGTTTGCGAAACTGCTTCTTGATCTCTGTTATATCTGCGGTCGGAGGTAACTCCAGGTCCGCGTAGTAATCTCGCGTCTCGACCATCGTGCGTCTAGCCTGCGTTGGCTGAGCAAAGGTGAAGCGTTAGGAACCTTGAACTGGCAGCAATGTCCACATCAGGCTTTTTCTGCAGGGACCTTGACTTTTTCCGTGTGCTTGAGCGTTCGGTCGCAAAAGGACTTTCGCATAGGAGGCTATTCGCGGTCCTCCACAGTTCTAGGCAGTGTAGCTAGAGTTTCGAATTCAGCAAACAGCGTGCCATGGACCATGCAAAACAAGATAGCTCAGAGCGCAGCTGCTGTTGAGAAATAATCGGAAGGTCATGCGCGGGAAATATATCGGGCTCCGTGCGACAAAATGCAGTGCAGAAGGAGAAAACAGCCTCTGAGCAAGCTGTGTTTGTTGAAATGCAAATGCACGCTGTCAGATCAGGCGTGGGGCTTGTCCCCGCGGTGACGCAGCGTGGGCCAAGCTGTGGTGAGGCGCAGCGTGGCTCAGCTCTGCGCTGGGACTCCGCTGGAACTGTCGCCAGAACAGCCAGCCAAAGCTCAGCCAGCCAAGGCCCAGCCAACACTGTATCGTCACAAGGCTGAGTGAGCTGCAGGCACGAATACACGGTGCGATCCAAGGTTCATTTTACGAACTTGCCATAGCTTTTGCTATTGCTATCCTCATTCTTCAACAGCACGTGTCGTGCTAGCCTCCAAACATTGTAAACATGCTGCGTAACGACTATCCTAGTCCATGATCCCGCTGTACGACCAAAAAGAGATAGAAAAAAAAGAGTAAAGTAAATGTAGTTTATACAAGGTGACTGCAATCAGGTAACGTTCGGTTATTGGGCTGCTGCTCCCGTCGTTTCCGCCGCCATCTTGGCTTGCATCTTTTTGCGCGCGACCAGGATCATCTCATCTCGCCGGCGCTGCAGTGACGCCTGCCTCTCCTCCCGATTGGAGCTCCAGCCCTTGCCCTTGCTATCGTCGCTTTTCTGCGTCTCGCTATCATCAATCTTGCCTTTTAGGTTGTATCGCGTGATGAGATCGGGCTGCGTAGGCTTTTCGGCCTGCCGCGTCGCCGGCGCACCATGAGCCGAGGCACTCTGGCCAGGCGGTGGCGGCGGCTGGAAGGTAACGGGAGGCTTGCGCGGGAAGAACATGTCAGCAATCGCGATGCGCGCGCAAATGGAATTCCAATGCCCTGAGTGGTACTCACCATTTCCAGGCGGCCAGACAGAATCCGCTCCGTCGTGCTCTGGATATTGCCGCCGTTGCGCTGGAGATCCCAGAGGATGCTTCGCCGGTCCGTCTGTGGAAACATCTGTTGTATCCGCTCGACGGCCATCTCTCTCGATCGCAGAAAGGCCTCGGGCGATCGTGTCGTCGGTTGAGCTGATGTACCGGAGAAGAAGAGATAGCGGATGACAAGGCCGGCGAAAACCAGCACGCCTACGAAGTAGGGCAGGGAGATCTGTTCGTTCGCCATGCTCTATCTCGGTCGGCGGTTCTTGCTAAAGAGAAGCAGAGGGTCGCGAATGCCAACAAAGGGCGGGTAAAAAAAGGTGTATCGCGGGAAGAACTTTCAAGGTATATTGGGTGTCGCGTTGGCGTCGATCCGACTTGGGCGATGTCGCTGCGGCAGGCGGGCATGGAATTGTCCAAGCTTGTGAAGCCGGTTCGCCACGGCACGAGGGGACAATTATATTCCTGTCCCGCTTATTAGGTACCGCCGTGAGTAATAAGGTAGCCAAGCCAAGTAGCCAGCCAGCGACCCACTTCGGCCATTGTATCTGTTAAACATCGTTACCCATGAAGCATGAAGCGAAAAGCAAAATAGGTCGTTATTCAAACTACCATTCGTAACAGCTTCTTGCATACCTTAATCCTTCTATGCCGGATTATCTTGCAACAGTTTGCGTAGACACAGGCGGTCACGTGTGCAGGTAGAGCCTTTGTGGGTACACGGAACGGGTGTACTCCGTACCTAATAAGGTAGGTAGGTACCCTTATTCTGACCGCAACGCCACCAGACAGAGCAAGGGTCATGAAAGGAAACTGTAGGGCAAGACTGCAAAAAAAGAAAACATACAGCAGCCGGTGTTCGCTGGTCGTCACCGACCCAACTACTAATCTGCCGGTCGAATAGCTTAACTTCAGCGGAGCAAACGAGACGCGGTGTATTCTACTGCCTATGGCCGTATGTGCAAGGCTGGCGGCCTCAATGTACTTATAACTCCAACAATCAAAGAAACTCAATGTCAACAGCGATACCAAAACAGGTCAGTCTGTGCTCGAGTCAATTAAAATTGCATTCAAGAACAAAGATTAAAAAGCAATCCAAGTGATAACTATTAGTTCTCAGACGTCTCCCCTCGCTGAAAGCCTCGACGCTTTCCAAGGCGCTCATTCGAGGATAGGGCGAGCAAGTAGATACCAAAAACTGACGTACACAGGTTGCGGAAGCGTCAGCATCTTACTATACAGCATGTTTGCTCCTGTTACGGTCGCAACCAGTAAAATCATAACCAGACAACGCGTTATTGAATCTCCCATCCTGCCTAGTCCTGCCGTGACACCTGCTTGCCGTGAAATAACCCAAGTAAAGACCGAATCCACAGCCAATGTAGCTAACTACCGAATGGCCAAGAGAACCGGGCAACGCAATCCAAACCATTAGCCTCCTGATACACTTCGCGTGCAGATCAGAGAGTGAACTGATACATTTAAGCCCCAACAGCCCCGGGGTTTACGGCTGTTTCTAAATCACTGTAGTGCAAAGTGATTTCTCGCTACACAGTAGAGATTAGAACATGTTAGGAAACAATCGCTGTAGAGCAACTCACCCTCTCCCGTTGCCAGTGGTTGGCATCCCAGACAATGTACCATCCCCTCTCATGGTTGGGACCAAGGATTTGAGGCGCCATTTGCTCGTCCTTGGTAAGCCAGATCTGCAGTTTTCTGTGCCAGCGCCAGTTACGAGTATGCCTAATGAAATATGGTAAGCATGTGAGCCGTATGAAAAAGGATAGCTTGCGTACAATTCTTGTGCCGCCATCTGCTGCTTGACATCAGCGGGACAGCTGTAGAATATCCAGAATAAGGTTTCCTCGTTGAAACTGAGAGTCTTCGTCTCGATAGGCTGAACATTGGTAACATTGTAGCAATCGGGCAGACGAAATTTGCTGGCGTGAACTGTCGGCTTCGGTAAGCTGTCGTCAAACAAGGAATAAACTTGGCTTGAGATCGGGCTAGGGCAGTCAGTACAGTGTAAGTGAACTTTCAAGGTTTTCATCTTACT
This sequence comes from Samsoniella hepiali, assembly GCA_001455915.2. Taxonomy (NCBI): domain Eukaryota; kingdom Fungi; phylum Ascomycota; class Sordariomycetes; order Hypocreales; family Cordycipitaceae; genus Samsoniella; species Samsoniella hepiali. Next base: position 3,784,893 of record LNDK02000066.1, on the reverse strand, counting down.
CCGGCGATTGCATATCAAGCCCCAGGGAATTCGGGTCCATACCAACAACTAATGCATGGTAGTCAGGATAGTTGTTCATGAGTGTCCGAAGTCCCTTGAGTCCCCATTTATCGGCATCGGGCATTCCAGCTAGAGGATCAACAGGGCCTTGTGCCTCTTCTTCTTTCATCTTGTTGATGAGGCCATCCTGGAGCGACAGGCCTGGAGCACCTTCTCCATTACCAAGGTTTGCAAGTTGTTTATTCAAACGATCAGTCGCTCGCGATCGGTTATCGTCCTCCGGTGGTTGCGCCGTAGAAACTAGTCACGATGATCAGCCAGGAGCACAAAAGCGATGAGCACTCGTGTATGTCAGTACCTGTACTACCGGCCAAAGGCTGCGGTCTTGGCTCATTCGCTCGGTTGTTTGCCGATAGCGCATTCAGCAATCCGTTCCCTCTGTTGCCTACCACGCCTGCGGATGATGCGCTTTGCGCGCTGATACCCAGTGACGACATTAGGCTGGCACTCCTCTCCTCGCCATTGACGGTTCTATTTAGAGGGGGGAAGTCATCCACACTGCTTGGCGTGACCTGTTGCCCTGTCTGGTTTCCAAAACGTAAAGAGCCGTGGCTCGCCGTCGATCTCGAGTTCGAGTTATAGAGCTCTTCTTGGCCTGGTTGTTGGGATGACACAGGGGTTGGTTGGTTTCGTTGCACAGGTGCGCTCACGTTTCTTGAACCAGCCGTCGACCACATCGATGCTTGCGAAGGGTTGCCAAGTTGCGAGTTATTCGATAAGGAGGGAAACTCGCTATCAAATTAAATTAGCAATCAAAAGTCAGTCAGCTCAGAGAACAAGAATAGCGTATGCAACAGCAAAGTTGCCGCGTTACCCTTTTACCACATCGGCGTAGGCCAGGCCAATCAGCCGATCCGGCGATGGTCCATATGATTTCGGCATGATATATCATACAGATCAATGTGGTCGGTCTTAAGGGAACGGATATCGATGCTTGAAGCGATGCGGTTGCTGCCGGGGCGGTGGTGAAGCCCCTGCAAGGGCAAAATGGAAAGAACGTACGACAAGTCAAGGGGTGCTGCTTGCTGCGACCCTCCTAAGCTTTGGGCGAAGCTAACACCTCCTCCCAGTTGCCGGTTTTGAGTCGGAAAGCCACCGTTGCTGTTGTTTCCCATGGGTACTCCTCCGCTGAAGGCCCACCCAGAGTTGCTATTGCCCGGCGCTGCACAGCGGTCAGTTACTCAGGACATGACGGTTGAGGTTGTCGCCAAATGTCTGCCGTACCTAATTTTCCGTTCGGTAATCGACTCGATACGGCACGATTTTGCGGCTGCTGGGATTGCTGTTGTTGGCCTCCGAAGTTGCCCGGCATTCCTCGGAGTGACTGTGGTACGGCACCTGTTGATCGCCATGTCAGCAACGGACATGAGCTCAAGGTTCAACAAACAAGCTTCGCGATGTCGCTCTCGAATCTATTGCGCGTTGCTCGGTAGCGGCTCATCTACACCTTGCGGTATTGAATGGCTGCTGTCCGCGCTGTCGCGAGCCTCTCGGCCAACACTGCCGAGTAGCACGGGGACAGGTGGCGCGGTAGCTGTTGCGGCCAGCGCCATACCATTACAGTGGTGCTTGAATCCAGTTCGTACGGGTAGTCCAATCCAAGGCAGGATCGGGTCGGATAGGCAAAAGCGGTCGCGTCGCAAGAACTCGAAGATGGGACGAGGCGAAACCTACCTGGTCGATTCATGATTAAAGCTGGCGCGCAAAGGGTTGAGGGATGCCGTGTCGCAGATCCTAATCGTCAGAGGATATTGCGCGGTGCGGGTTATTTATCGTTGCGAGGTCAGGCAGTAATTCAGCAAATGAGCAGCCTGTGTGTCGCTTGCGTTTGCTTTGGTGTTGCGTAGGACGAGTGAGTCCTCATTCATCGTAAATGCTGTCCGGATTGAAGTGGGCCCGCCCCGATATGCAACGCTGGGCCAATCACGAGACTAGAAATGGGGCGTCACAGCGCACACCACTTTTGGTCGTGCGCGCGTCGCGCTGCAGCAATATATTGGTTTTGGTGTGTTTGCCATACCAGTGGTCCTACTCTATTCAATATATATATTTTTTGTTTCGAATTGGGACCGTAAAGTGTGTACCTATCCATGGACAACACTTCTGAAGCTCTGCTCAAAATCTACCCCAGCCACGTGCCTACCGATAAAGATGATCTTTCCGGAAGTGGGAGTGGGTTCATCGCTTGCTGGAGCATCAATCAGCTCGAAAATTTCCCGTACACCCTGTAGCATCTTGATCTCGCCATTGTCCAACGTCAGACGGCCTTTCGAGCGATGAATCTCAAATCTTGGAGTCTCATCACTGCCAGGGAGCTCACTCTCCCAGAGAACTTGCCTCAGCCACTTGTCAACTTGCTCCAACTGAGCCGGTTTCAGCGTGTCTACTGGTATCGTAATGGTTGATAGGTTCTAGGGCAGTCAGCGTATGTCGCACAGCCGCGCAAATTACAGCCGGAACAAACGGCCGAAATCCATAAACTTACGGGATCCAAGTGACTGTGCGCATTAGTTTTCGGTTCTGGTTCGCTAAATTGGTCATACGCGTGCAAGTCAAGCAAGAAGCCTTCCAACTTCGGCACGACGCTCTTTTCCGTGACATGGATTTTGGCCAAGCCGTTTATAGACTGGATTCTGTCCTTGACATTTTGAAGCTCTTCTGGCGTGACCAGATCCGCCTTGTTTATAACGATAACATCTGCATGCGAAATTTGGACGTGCGCCGTGGTCATGACGGGGCCATGACTGTCATGGTCGTGGCCTTCAACCTTGCCACTAGGGTCTTCGAGACTCTTCAGGATGTTCTTTGCATCGACAAGCGTTACGATACCATCGAGATAGATGGTGCTTCCGAGACCATCGTCGACCCAAAAAAGAGGCGCAAGGTTGCCAGGATCAGCCAAACCCGTTGTCTCTAGCAAAATGTAGTCAAACGCGCCCTTCTTCGCCATGAGTGACTCGATTGCATTGACTCCAGTGTCCCTGGCTGGGTTAGAATTGACAGTTCTGAGAGCTGGATAGTCGGAATTCTTACTTGACCGAGCAGCAGATGCAGCCGTTGCCAACTTCCAGCCATTCTTCCACTTTTTCGTCGCCTTTGTTAACTGTAAGGGACTTCTCAATATCCAGCGCTGCAGCGAGTCAGTAGAGTCTCACGGGTGTTGATTACCGCGATTTTTCTTACAATCGCCAAATTCTATTTCAAAGTCCGGTCAGTGCAACTCACGATAACCCGTCCTTTGGCGTCCTACCATTCATAATCACGGCAATCTTTTTGCCATGTTGCGCCGTCAGGATGTAGTTTAAAAGGGTTGTCTTTCCCGCTCCGAGATAGCCTAAATTCTGTTAGAGGCCATTTACATGTTGGTGATGGCGATGGAGTGCATAGCCCTACCTGTAACGATTGTAATTGGCACTTTGACGGTGATTTCTTCGTCCTCGTCCAGCCCCGCAATGTTAACGAGCTCTGGGGGGGCATCATCGTCAAAATCCATGGCGTCGCGTCTAATTAAAGCTGGCTAACGTTTCGGCAATACCCAGCAACCAATTTCAAGTGGCTGAAGAAAAAGATTTCAGGCAAAGTCCGAAGTGCTCGTTCGCCGAATTGGTATAAAACAGGTCAAGGGTAGCTAATTTCAAAGAGCTGATGATGTAACCAAGAGTCGCGCGAGTACTGGTAAAGACAGCCCCAGTACCCACACCAGCCTCTTGTGGCGAGTGTGTTCCATGCATTTATCAAGCTCCAACCACCAAGATATGCAACTACTGAGTTGGGAGGTTGAGCTCCGTATTGTGGCGTCCAACTGCCACAACAAGGAGACTGTGCGCGCACGACACTTCAATATACGCCCAGGCAAACCTGTTTTATGTTTCTTTGATCGCTACGTCAACTCTAGCTGCATACATTGCCCTTCATCTGAAATGGCACTGGCACCTAGCTCGCCGAGGCTACCCAGCCCTCCACCAGCTGCCGAGATCCAAATGACCCCCAACTCTCCGTCTGGCGGCCCAGCTGCGACCCTCAAAACAACACAAATGGAGCAGTCTCTCCTCGATGCCAACTCGAAACGAAGGATTCATCCTGGCACCAAGGCCGCTGATATGGCGGCTGGTCCGCCTCTGGTGCCTCTGAGCGAGGTAAACGCGTGCTCGCCCATCTCCACGAGGCCGTCCAGACGCTGATTTGCAAGAGTCGCTAACGGGAAATATGATACAGTTGGAATCGGCGTTTTCACTACAGGAGCACCTTGCTGCTCTACATTACAGTCTCACAGCGCAGGGCACTCAAGCACTGACGCGGGCGACAGCCCACCAAATTGCGCAACCGCCAGCCGGCATCGATCGAACACTGTGGCTCTACGAGCTTTGCCGATTCCTCATCTCGCAATGCAACACCCTCATTGTCGGATTTTTGTTTGACACACCGCCCTGCAGTGCTGCAACGTGTCCAGAGATGCGCGCGTCCGAGTGGCAGTTTCTCTGTGCTGTACATGAACAGCCCAAGAGCTGCTGCGCAATCGATTACTGCTGCCATACTCTCGATTGGGCCGCCAATGTGGTATCGGATCAAAACATCTTCCCGAGCCGATTCGTGATATTGAACGACACCCAAAGCAAGAACGTCGGCCTAAAAAACCTGGTCAACGTCTTTCGTCGTTTGCACCGCATCTTTGCGCACGCGTGGTTCCAGCATCGCAGTGTGTTCTGGGCAATTGAAGGACAGAGCGGGCTCTATGTCTTCTTCAAAACAGTATGCGATCTGTATGACTTGCTACCAGCAGAGAATTACAAGCTGCCGCCCGAGGCAGAGGGTCTCGAAGCGCCGGAACCTGATCCGGAGCCAGTTGCGAACAAGTCGCCGTCCGCATCGACAGCCCAACCGAGAATCTATCCGAGAATCCTGAAGCCAAGCTCACCACCGCAACAACAAACTGCTAGCGGTGCAACGAGTCCCGAAGACAACTCGCAGTCTCATGGCCGGACCACAACGAGGCGGCATATTAGAAGTAGCCCTTCGACAGGCAGTGCCGTGATGACAGTGATGGAGACGGATGAGGAGGATACGGACGCAGTGACACGAGGACTGCATGGCATGCATTTGGCCGCCCCATCGCCGCCGAATTTGTCTCGGTTTGCAGACGAACCCGAGGATGAAGAACAGCCGGTCGTCGTGAATGAGGCGCCGGATGACGAATCAGTGGCACGACCGACCGAGACAATTGAGGCTGACGATACGCCAGAGGAGGCCAACGAGGCTGGCGCAAAAAGTGCTACGAGTGAACAGCCCAAGGCAGGGTCGGCAGTTGTTGAAAAGAACGCTAAGGTGACTGAGCCCGCAGCCGAGGAACCCTCGACCACGCCAGCAGCACCAGATACCCCATTGTCTCCAGTCCCTTTAATAGAGGCAGAACCAGCAAAGGAGAGCGCTATTTCTACTGACCGGGACGGGCCAGCGACAGGCCATTCGGACACAGATGCGTTAGACAGGCAGGAAACCGAGGCGACTAGTGAGGCGGCAGACTCTGCAAAACCGATTGCGAGCGGTGACAATGAAACGCCTGCAGCCTCCTCTGCAACAGCGACTGCACCATCGGCCACGGTCACGTCGACGGAAGAAACCCTAAAGGAAAACCAGTAATACGCTTCTGTAGCCTACTGGAGTAAATTTTTCCCTTTTAGCTAGCTCTCAAAAAAATACCACTAATTGCTACGCGCAGGAAACAAGTCTCGCCGATGTACAGAAAAGGGTACCTCATTCAAGACCTATGATTCACTTACAGGGCGCATCCCTGCAAGTTTGGTTACTGTAAATCTCCCGTGTCGTTCGTACCGCGTCCGTGGAAATGCTCCTGTTGCTTGACAGAAGTGGCGGCGCCACGCATCCGCCACTCCTTTTTTTCTGCAACCTGTCCGTCACAACCGTTAACTCCCAACACGCCCCTCCAACCTGAGTTTCGCTGCAACGCCACGCCCGGAAGCCCACCAGTGACCGGTCTTTTTTAGGCGCTTCGGATTACGGCTAAAAGTCCGGGTCATCCTAGGTCTGGATCTCTGTTCGGGCCAAGCTGTCAAATCGTTGCTGTTTTAGCGCTCAGCGCGAGCGGCGCGACCGCGGCGAGGCTGTCGTCCCAATGCGTCGACGCACAAGACAACTTACACGCACACGCCCCTACCCATGTCAGTCGTTTTCTTGGCCCCGGGGGCGCCGCTCGCAAGGTCTTCTCCACAGGGCACAATAGCCGATATTGCAAAATGGAATAGTACCTTTGTCAAATTTCTTTTCCGCTCCTGCTTCTTTGGGCTGGTACTGCCTCTTGCCTTTGGGACAAAGACATAGATAAAGCCAGACCGCGATATATTGCAATATATCCGTTGTCTTAATGATCACCCACTGTAATAATAGCTGTACATACCTAACGACAATCCCCAGTCCTCCCTCGAATTTCTAGTGACCGTACTACTAGACTCCTTCCTAATACGGACACTATATAGTACTTGGCACAGATTAAGTATGAATAATTACTGCTCTATATGTGGCTTATACTCTTAGGCTATGCGATATGGTTATCTAATCCTTGCTGACAGCAATATTATCTCTCTCATTGCTGAACGAAACGTGTACTTTTTCACAATGCTCTCTCCCTGCTGTTTATTATTCTAAATCTGCTCTAAAATCGAGCCTGTCAAACAGCTTCCCCATAACTTGGATGTAGTCTAGCTGCACAGTGGCTGCTGCATTATGCCGCTCCTCAGCAAAGTTACGGATACTTTGCAGTACCGGGCTGAATCCTTCATCGTCAGGTAGCCACCATCGCCTTGCGTCCTCGTCGTGGAACAGTTTTGCCAGTTTCGACCGGAATGGGAGAGTTTGGATCGACCTGTTTATATTTTTCATCCAGTGTTAGCGTGAGCCCGCCAAGAGGAACGCGTGCTTGGAAGGAAGCATCGGGCCAAAATTGGCCTAGCTGACCATTGCACAATAATCAATCTCTTACCCCATCGTTTCCAGCAACGCGAACTTTCGCCACAACCACGCCCTATGGCGCATGTCCCGCGGTAGAAAGAGTGCCACGAGCACCAAGAACGGTCCAAGGCCTAAAACAACGCCCTTGGGTGTCGATGGCCAGTATTCCAACGCTTCGAACAGTTGACATACCGCATAGCTGTGCTTGACTAGATCTGCCATGAGCTTTTCTCGCGGAACGTTCTTGGCTAGCGACTTATGCAATATAATCAATGCGTGCCATTCCACCGATACAATTGTTGAGCTGAGAAGCGGAGGAGTGTAGAGTAGCCCCGGCTCGCATGGATCGATAATGTCCTCTGGGTCTGGTCCTGGACGCCACGAATAATCTCGAACAGCGTGATCCGGCGCAGTTAGTATGGGGTCCCACGTGTCTCTCCATTTCATCAGCTGGATTGTGATTTTCTCGTGCTCTTCGGTAAAGCTCGACTCGGATAGATCTCCATCTGACGCATCAGAGAACAAAACAGACATGTCGTATCTGATTATGTGAAGCCGTATCAAACGCTCCTCGGCTCTCCACCGTATTTCGTTCGGCTCCTGGTTGACTTTTTCTCGATAATACGTTGCGGCGCTAGTAAGCCAGTCCCGTGAAAACATCGACCGCGACATTCGGAGAAAGGCAATGCCAGTATCGAATCGAGAATACCACGTTAGACAAATTTGGCCAATACGTGTTTCCATGACTGTCTGGGGAGTAAAAAGCTTGGTAAAAAGCTCCAAAGCCGCTCTTTGGTGGCCCATCAAATTTAGCCAGTCTCCCAAGTATTCCTGCATCATAATGAGTTAGGGAATCTGGATCAAGTAGTATCCGCGCCGAGAATGTACACGTGTCTGACGAACCTCGATTGTTGCTAGCTGCAGGATACTCAAGAGAGTTGGGAGATTATGCGTCTGCTCTTGTGTCAGGCACTCCAAAAGTAACGTGATACTGCGGTTATAGTAAAGCAGAAAGTCTCGAAGCTTTCCGTCAGGTTGTTCGATGCTTCGAAGGTAAGCAGCAAACGCAACCACTGCATTAAGTAGAAGCTGGTTCTTAGACGCCTCGATAATCATACCACGAACAAAGAAGTTGTCTGTGTCGTTGGCAAGAGAGTAATGATGACAATTAACATTTTCGTACAAGTATTGTAAGTGAAGCTGGTAGTCGCTGGGTAGATTCGAAAGATTCGGGTCTCCCATCAAAACGGAATGGAAATCAGACTGTTGGTTCCCACCAAAAAAACGGTCTCTCGGGGTTGCTGTAGAGGGAGACGGTGACAGGCTGTTGTTTTCATACAAATGATGATCCGATATTTGGAGGACAAGCTTATTTTTGAGCGGCCGCGTCGGAGATATGCTATCTTCGTCCTCGTCCAGTATCGTATCGAGCGGTACAGAGCGCTTGTTGTCGTCGTGCTCCGCCTCCTCGGAGATTGATGATGTCGGGCTTTGGTTTGACGCAGAAGTAGACGTAGATTCTTTTTGTCGCGAGCTACTTTTAGAGATTGATGGGTCAGGATAGACGCAATCTCTGCCTCCTTTGCGACAACCTGAGAGGGAATTAGAGTTGCACACAAAATACATGAAATTTTTCGAAGATCTTACGCTCGCAAATTGGGCGGGCCTCGTCACACTATATAGTTATTAGTACTGTTATGATGCATATGTTGAGATGGAAAATTACCTTGACTCTGCGGCCTCGGCAGGTAAAACACCCAGATCTGGTCCTACGATGTTTGACCTGTTCTGCGTCCGTAGCGGTCGCGGACGCGGATTTTCGCCTCCCTTTGGATATTGACGGCTGAAACGCAAATGACGGCCCTGGAAATCCGGTGAAATGCCCAAAATTCTGGTAGTTAACGGGAATAGCATTGATAGGCAAATGTGACCCGGCTAAGAAGGGGTGATTTAGCTCTTCTGGACTCATAGACGCGTGCGCTTCTGCGCCAGCCATCATGGAGGAAAGGAACTGTGGATAGTTTCCTGCCATTGTACCTCTCTTGTCCACTAATCAAAACCAGTTTCCAGTATATCGATATGGAAGCTTGGGCAAGCTGCAAGGGATAGTAACGTAAAGCCGCCAAACACGCCGATACCCCTTGCTTTGCGTTCGTTACAAGCCACACAGGCTGCAACGAGTAAAATCAGAGCAATTTCGCATTCAGAACGAAACAATTCGTGACTGGAACGTAGTTCGCAAAGGGTTGGTGTTCGGCGTCGTTTCAAAGAAAAGCTTCAGCGAGGTGCAATATAGTGCTTTCAGTGGAAGAGAAAACTGTACTGCTATCGCAGCTGTCCACCAACATCGAAATACATTAAATAGAAAGCAAATGTTAGGTCGTCGAGGCGCCACTTCTCTCCTCTCTCCTGTGGAAATGGAAGAAAGGATAGTACTGGTGTGGCCACCAATCGTAACAAAGGCGCAGAAGATGAAAAATGACTGAACAAGACAGTTCCAGTCGTTCGAAGAAGAGCCACAAGAGAAATAAGAGGTTAGTCTGGCGTGTCGTCGGTGGCCAGAGTTGGTGATCTTGGCGCTTTTGTCCGTTACCGCACTGTTTCTCAGGACAGCAGGTTGCTGGTGGAGAGTTTGAGGTGCAATTGTTGTCGAGGGGTGTGGATGAGTACCACCCGGGGTCTGTCGCCCATGGAGGAATGTACTGTAAGGCGCTGGACCTTGTTGCAGATCACCAATGAATTGGCCCTCTAGGATCCTTGGCTGGCTAGGGTGTATGGCGGGAGAAGAGGCCGGCTTGCGGGAAGTATCAGATTTGCGGTGGGATTTGATCTGTATATGACTGTATGTTGAACAGGAAAGAGACGTGTCAGAAGCGGAAAAGAAACCGAGCTGACATGAAGGAGGAGGAGGAGGAGGAAGAGGGGCCAATGGGGTTGGATTGGTGGGCAGAGCAAGATGGCTCCGCCCAGGGCAGTAGTCGTAGATAGATGAGCACCCACCGTGCTTGTTTGGCTGAAGCCTGGTTGCTACAACCACTGTAGTCTGGTGACCCAAGATAACATGGGAGCTCTGAATCTGTGAGATGTGATATCTTGACGAGACAATGAGTGAGCGAGTCAATATCTTTGTTGTCTTGGTTTGTTCCTTGGAAGAATACCGGCGGTAGGACCTATTAGGGCAGCTGGAAAAGCCTTCGATCATGCAGCAGCGGCTAAGACATCCCAAAAGGAGCAAAATGACAAGGGACTAACACTGATTCTGCCTGCGGACAGACGATGTACACTCAGACACAGAGCCAGATCCAGCCCGCTAGCTGCAGGAAGCAGGGCGGTCACCTGAAGGGGAAAAGATGGGCCCAGTCGACCTGGGAAGCACGAGTGAGTGTTCGTCGACTGGTGGCGCTCAAGTGTGGTAATTTTGAAAGAACCCTGTCGAGCTACACCACTGGTATGCAGTGGGATGGAGAGTCCTGCCCCGGCCGTTTCAAACAGGCGAGTAACCAGAGCGACTAATAATGGAGAGGGGACAGAGAGGCTTCGGAAGTAAATAGGATGGGGTGCAACGGAGTAGGAACAAGATGTACGGAGTCAAGGCCAAACATCAACTTTTCAGTTGGACTACAAAGGCTAGCTCAAACCAGGTGAGGGAAGCTGGCAGGGTGGCAATACTTGTATTGTCATTGAAAATGGCTCTTGTTAGTGCGCGGAGCATCAGAGTTTCAGGCACGCAATAAAACCAACCCGCATACTGGGTAGGCTCCTGGTAAAGGAAGGGGACCCGGAGCGGAGACAGGGCGGAGGAGAAACGAGCGAAAGCCAGCTAAGCCCAAGGTGATCCCCAAGAGTAGCTTGTGGGTTCTGGCTACGCCGACAACGAGGAAGGCCGCTAGCCTCCAAAGGCAACTTGGACGAGAGAGCCTGGGGTGGGCGGCGTCTGGAACAGGGCAACGGTTCCCAGCTGTGTGGAGTGCTAGTAGTTGCCGTGTCGTGGCTGGGCAAGGGCAAGGACAGGGGCGTGGCGTGCCAGGAAGGCCATCATCCAGCCTATCCACCACATCTTAGGACGGATGGGTGGTCTGTCGAATGGTAGCATTGATGGTGGAGATGTGTGGTGTGGATGCAGACACTAATGGCGATCTGGGACATTGCTACCGGCCACGAGGGCTCCGCAGCAGACAGGAGGAGGGCCAAACTACTTTTCAGCGCGGGTGGATGCCTTCTTCTCCAGCAATGAACGGGTCGGTCGGTGTAGCGTCATTCGGCCGGACCTGATGATGTTGGGACGAGCGACTAATGAATGGGGGCCGCGTGAGCGAGTCGTTGGGCACGGAGCGCCAGCGCCGCAAGTTCTCCCGTTGTCCCTGTTCGGCCGAGAAAAAAGGGCAACGGATGACACAATGAGCCATGATGCAAACGTGGACAATGGCAGCTGAGGGCGGCGCGCGGGCTGCAAAGCTACAAGCTGCAAGCTGCAAGCTGCAAGCTGCAAGCAGAAGGTAGGCTTGCGTCCGATCAGCCAAGCCACCCTCAGGCGGGCAAGGGCCGGTGGGGGATCACCGACGAACTGGACGCTGGCGCGCCTCCATGGCCTGCGCGCCGTATGGACTTGGGCTTAGATCCGGGAGGCCAGGGCGGCGGCGGGGGTGCCGAGTAGTAGGGAAAAGTCTTGATCCAGCAGCAGCAGGGGGAAGTAAGTGGTGAAGAGCCAGCAGGCAAGGCAGCCCGCCGAGGAGGTTGCAGCTGTTTTCGGCAGTATCTGTATTCGGCTGTCTTTACCCCGGGCCGGGGCCTCGGTGACAGCGTGGCGGCGGTACTGGGACAAGCAAAAAGGGAAAAAGGTATTTACTCTCTCTTTCGTGTTCTCGTTCTGAGTTGGCCTGCTCCGCTTGCCTGCCAGTTCGCCATCCATCTGGCCTTTGCGACGGAACCAAGCAGCCGCTCCCGAGACCCAAGTACAAGGGGGACAACGAAACAAAAAACCGAGGTATCGGGAAGCGCAACGTGGAACGCCCTCGACCCTAACGCAGCCCGGTGCCTTGGTTGCTGGGCTTGGCAATGCAACCGCTGGAGACAGATACGGCAATCGCTCATGTACCGTTCTCAACTGGGTTAGTTTGGCGTTTTTTGTGCGCCAGCGAGAGCAGTCGACGGGTCAGATGGGAAGTCGCCGCCTGCCTTTCCTGGGGGAAGACTGTATTGCGACGTAGATGCCTGGTCATAACGACTACTCAGTATGCAGTTCTCTGCAGGCTGGTCATGCATCGGTCATCCTTCAGCAAACCCTCCTCTGCCCACTCCCCCCCCGCCCACATATCGTGTCCAATAGACCAATTCCGATGAGGCCTGGGTCTTGGTCGCAGGAAGCACATGCACACGCCCGCTGTCCTGCTGGCCCATGCTTTTCGGTGCCCGCACCTACAGTTTGCACGGCAGTTGGCAGATCCAAAGCTGGTTGGCCTGGCGCGAGACAGACTAGCAAAGTTCAGCAAGCAACTTGAAAGCCAATCCTGCAGTAGTAGACAAGCCACAGCCGCCTCCCCTGTCTTTGCGGTCTAACTACCCTAGCGGCACAACAACCCTGTGCCTGCTTTGCCAACCCTGCCCAACAGCGCCCAAAGCCCATTTCTATCAGATGTCGATGTCCATCTGGTGGGCCAAATCTGAATTTGACTTTAATTAATCAAGTTTTTTTTTTACTTTGCCCCCCTGTCTATTTTGTTCTGTCCCTCTGTCAGTTATTAGTATCCACAAGGGGTAAAAAACAAAACCTTGTTCTCCGTTTTCCGTGGCGCCTGGCAGTAGTAAGTGCACGCCACCGCATTGTCTGGACGGAGAAATGAGGGCCAAAATGTGGGCGGTAACCGGACAATTAGCATTCTGCTAATTGAAAAGGGAAGGGCAGGATTAGCTTACTACCGTACAGCTCTAGGGGTCTCGCTCGACGACTTAGCACTTACAACATTCGAGGCAGAATATTTTGCCTTTGTTCTCTCATAGAACGGGAAACCTTCCAGGGGTAACGAAAAAATTACAAGGAATTACATTAGGCGGCAAGAGCTTCTGGCCACGAAGCAACCCGATCAAAGGGAGAATTATCCCGTAGCCCAATTTTCACTACACCGAGTCTGTCAATTCTGCTGGGTGCTCGCCCTGTCCTTCAACCTGAACCAAGCTATTGTGATGTATCAGGCCTCTCTCGTATCGTTGTACGCCCGGGGTGCTGCATGACGGCAGGCTTCAGGGTCCTCCCCATCCACCAAATGCTTTTTTTCCCTGAAACCAGCCCCAGAATAGCGCCACATCTGTAATCGCAAAAGAGTTCGTATCCCCGATGTTGTTTGTTTTTCCTCCTTCATGGCATGTACGGCTGTGTATCATCCAATATTACCGAGTCAACCTGCCCCCGGACCAGTTAGGCGCACGTTGGCGTTGGAAAAACCTTAATATGTTTCTTGCACCGTTATGTCGGCGCTGTCACCAAGGTTTCACACTGGCCCACCTGCCTGCTGGTGTGCGACTGCCGCTTCGACAAGAGTGACAGAGGCTACAAAGCAATTCAAGTGCTCCGGAGCAAAGAAAGGCCATCATCTCATACATCGGGAAGATTATTCGATCGTGACATGTCCAATCATGGGCTTCAGAACCACTTTGACTGGCACCCAAATTACTAAGTAGGTAGATTGAAACGATTTCGTGACATGACGTGGGTACCACTAGCCAGCCCATGGCATGTTACTGCTGCCCTCCCACCCTTTTGCTTTCTTATTGCAGTTGACAGGGCTGCCCGCAGTCGTTCGATTGTCTCGTCTGCGTCTCCACCGAAGATCCCGACCCTTGGCACGCCGAAAATACCCTCACCCGTTCGAAGAAGGGTCGATGCTGCGCGTCAAGCTTGACCGACAAGGCAATGTGCTGTTTTCAGACGACCTTGAGCAAAAAGGGCATCTAGCCCTGTTCGGCTGGCTGTTTGGCGAAGTTTGATCAACATGTCCGTAGAGTGTTTTAGACTCTGCCCACGACAGCCACGCAATCCGTACGATACGTGGCGACAGGGCTAATAAGTGTGTATCCATGCACGCGATGCCCCCCCAAGGCGTGCCCAACAACACCCAACAACAACACGCATACCAACATCGCGACCCGAGCTACAACGCGCCGTGGCTGCAGAACTCATCCACGCTCACCACAGACAACCTTTCGGCCCATGACCTTGCTGCGGAGAGTAAACTAAGACTCATTCGGGCCATCCTGCCCGCCGCACCCCTAACAATGTCGAGAGCATGTTAAGCTGAAAGATAACAGGTCGTCCCCACCGGGCTGCAGCGATGTGGTGCTTCCGCTCCACAGGTCGTCAAAGGTCCACCAAACGGTAAAAGCCTGGAGAGGCTTTTTACTTTCTGGTCAAGCTGCTCTGTCTCTCGTTGTGGCCGATGCAAGCCACTCATTGCGCCGTTGTCGCCGAAGGCGGCGTGGGGACTATCCAGACGACGGGAATCCAGGATGCGCACAAGTTTCCGAACAGGGCCCGCAGCCACAAGATTAAACCAAACGTATTCGGTCAATGCTTCGACCGCACGGTCTTACTGGTACAACGGACGGCAGCCTGACAGGGATATTGCCGGATGCCCCGATTTTGGATTCCCGTTCCAACACGGAGAAAATGTTGCCAGCAGCCTACTACTTTTTGTCCTACCTGGTGCCAAACCGATTAGTTGGGCCAAGTTGCCAAGCTACCCGTAGTAGTGTAAGTGTAAGTGCAAGTGGTGCCACGACTAGTGTAACTTTTCTAGCTCTTGTGATGATCATACTAGAAAAGGGTCACCAACGTGCCCCTCGCAAGTAACTACCGTCCCGCCCGAGTGAGGACGGGCGAGAGACCGCGTTTCTTTTTTCTTTCCCCGCGCTGGCCCACTTGGAGAGTTATACTGGCATGGTACATGGTTCCTGCAAACGCCGTGCTAGTATTAGTCGCAGCCTTACTATAATTACAAATGGCAGGGGCTCGCATTGTACAATGAAACACCAACAAGGTATAGCCTGAGAGCGATGTGGAAACGGGCATGAGGAAAACGTCCGGCGCTGTTCTTTTGGCCAGACATTTCTAGATCAAACAAGATTTTTTGCTTCCCCTATTATCTCATATGCTTGGCATCACCTCTCTGGATACGGGGCGAAGGGCCTAGATCTACAGCAGCCAACATGGGTTAACGTCCAAGCTACAATTTGCGTTCCTTTGCTGGGAGGTGATGGCAGCTCCTTCATTCTATTGGCGAAATAGCTCTCGTGAGTTGAGACACATTTGCTCACGTCATTGTGTAGAAACGTTGAGCTTGAGAGATGATGAACTGTCTCTGCTTCAGTTATTAGGGCGCAAGATCGTATCGATGATCAGTCACGAGTAGAAACTTTGGGGGCGAATATCTGTGAGGAATTTCCCCATGCATTGATCCCGAAAGTCGTCAATGGCCTAGACCCGCGCCAACGCTGTGCTGGGGTAACTAGTTAGTCCTGACATGACGCGGTCCAACATTGGATGTGCGGCACTAGTGCTTGGTCACGTTATAGTCAGTAAGCAGCAAAAGACACAGAACAAGGGCCGGCGATCTCATTGGAAAAAGAAACTTTTCGAATTAAATTACTGCTGATTTTCATTAGTGAAGACAAGGCCCCTTCCCCTATCTGGCGCTTGTTAACTAACTAGGCTGGGGGGACGGGGTCTCGGTTTCATTACCAAAGCGTATGGAAGCTGAGCTTTGTTTTTTGGTTGTTGTGGGCTATCCGCGCCGCGCAACTTACTATTTTGCATCCTGAGCATATTAACTCGAAGCCTCGATAATAATCTCCGCCGAGAGTGGCCTTGGTTTTCGTTATTGTCAGGGGGGTCCCTAGTCTAGCTGTCGATCAATCACCGAGGCCCGCCTCGCCTCGCTGGTCAGAGCACTCACTAACCTCCTTATTAGCTCGAGTTGACAGGCTTGGCTTTGCGGGTGTCAAATGCCCTGCCGTCCTTGTACACGGAAAAAAAGTTGACTCGCGCAATGTCAAAGATAGCTGCCCTGCATTCCACGGCCCAACTTGGTCACTAACAAGTAAGTATTCGTTTTCAGTGCCGTTTTTGGGGGCCACGCCAAGGCTTTGATCGCCCACTTGAGAATTCCTTGTTCACTGTTTAGTAAACACAGCATCTTGGCTTGTCACTCAAGAGATGACATTGATGTTGACTCGCGTAGTGTCTTTAAAACCAGAGGCGTTCCACGCTCCCGTCGGTTAATTGTACATTGTTTTTAAGTTTTACTAAATTTCTTTCAGTTTAACAGTTTATTAACTCTACAATCTCATAATTGGGTCTATTTCGTTTCAGGCCCATTACTCTTTTAGCGTACTAGCTATGACGTCTGCACCCTCCCCCTCACAACCCGATCAATCTCATCCAAAACGACAGGATACACATCTTTGCAAGCCTCAGGTCCCATCCAGCAGTCAAGATGCCCGTACCCCGGGATCACCCTTCTGCGATACTGCAGCCCAGGACGCTCTCCACTGGCCGACAGCCCAAACTTACTACAGAGTCTCTCGTACGTTTTTTCCGTGGCCGCTGGCGAGAGCACCCCGCTATCGCCACTCGAAAACAGAAATATCGGGATCCCGCGCAGCCGCTCCAGGTTCTCATCCGTTGTCAGCTCCTCAAACGCAGGACCGTTTGTCGACACGTGCCCACGGCGACCCATGCGCATGAGCAGATGCATCAGCGTCATGTTTGATCCGCCAAAGAACTTGTCAATGTGGCGGTGTGTTTCCTCGTTGAGGTTTCGGTGGTTCCAGCAGCGACCCAAGAGGAAAGTCGTGCGATGGCAGCTGGCGTTGGCGCAACGTTCACCCTTGTCTTCAGGCATGAACCTGAGCATTTGGTTGAGCAGTCCCTGCCGGAATCCGTCACCACCCGGCGACGCTTCACAACCGAACCACGGCCCAACGACGGCGCCGTACAGCTTGTCCAAGGGCACGCGGAACTTGGCCTTTGCCATGTTTCTTGCGCTCCAGATGGGGTTCATAAAGACTTGGCCGCAGGTAATCCCAAGAATCCAATCTGCGGGTATCGTCCCATCCAGCAAGCCACATGCCAGGGCCATGGAGCCCACACAATGGGCTACTGTGTACGTTTTTCGCCCACCCCAGATCTCACGAATCATTTCGAGTCCGGCCCGAATATCTAGGCGAGTATCGTATGCTGTCCAATTGCTAGTTCGGCTGATGGTGTCCAGTAGTCCAATCCGATGCACAATGACGAATACTCGGTATCCTGCTCTGGTAAAGTAATTTACCGCGTTGGTCGCTATAGTTGGTAAAGAAAAGATTTGGTGGTCAACACAGGCACCGGGAATCATATACAGATTCTCAACCGGCGCCGGGATGCCAAAGGCGTCTTTGGGAACATGATGAGGTTCCGGCTCCCACATGAGCAGTTTTGTGACTGCACCGTCTTCGGCCACGATTCTGTATGTCGCCGTCGGCTCCGTCGGGTTTGTGAAACCACCTCGTGGCTTCATAGCAACGTATTGCATTGGTAGTAGTGGTAAGAAAAATTGCGACGCCATTTGGCGTGCGAAATGCGACGATAGGTCAACTACCCGCTTAGATCTCTCCAGTGGGTGTTCTCCGGTGGCCGTCATTGTGCGTAGTTGCTTTAGGAAATTTCCTAGCTTAACTTTCAGCATCCCAGCGGCAACTGTTTGGTATTCATTGCCAGCTTTGGATACATTGTCCGTCTTCTCGACAATTGCTACATTCAGAGTAGTCATCGCCCGCCATAGTTGTCTGGGGCTGAATGAAACAGAGGAATTGAGAACCTTGAAGCCGCGGAGGCACAGTTCCCGTCCATTAGTCCCCGTCATGAAGGAGTCATATACGAGCATTGTCGTACCGGATTTATCCAGGTCCGGCTGAAACAGCTCCACGGTGCCATCATGGATCATAAAAGGCGAGCCTTGGATGGTAGGACAAATCAGTGTACCGGAAATTGTACCCTTGTAACGTCTTGCCCTGTGTTTTAGGGTAGGCTCCTGCAGATGAATGCTCGCCAACAGCCGAGCTACCTCTCCACGTCCATTTGCCATCCAATATGCTCTTTCATATGTCGCGTTCCTGCCCAAATCCATAGTCTTGCTGCTGTAGAGACATCCTTCCAAAAGCTCTGTAAAGGAGATAGTATTGCTCAATCGTAGTATGGTTTGGGCACCGGGGTTAATTGGTTCTGGACCAGGTTGGTAGGCAGAAACCGGCTTAAGAAGGTCAATATTGCCGTTTGACTTGGTACAAATGGCGAGCGATTGTCTCTTGGCAAACTCCGCAACGGACCTCTCTGCCAATGCGGCAATCGTGGCGCATGGGTTAACCCCCAACGCAGAAGGGATAGCTGCGCCATCAACAACAATCAGACCAGCATGCGTTTCAGACTGTTGGCCAACGAAGACTTCACCAACATGATTTGTGACACCACTCTTGCCGCTGTTGTCCCTGGACATACTCGCACCACTAAACTCAATGGTTAGTACTGCTTAAAGTCGCTGAAAGGAAGCTTCTGCCTCAGAGCTAGTGCAGATCAGACCTTACCCAAGAGGATGGACGGTGATTTGGTGGTCGCCCCACAGACCGCGCAATGGATTGTATACCAATGTGCCTCCTTCTTCTTCAATAACCTTTCTGAGTGGCGCAAGTATTCTTTCTACTTGGTCTTGACCGGCTCCGAGAAACTCGTTGACTAGCTTATCGTTATCTAGCCGAGCTGTCGCCTGGTTGCCTGTTTATGTTGAGTAGTTGATCCCTCATTGGAATGGCCAATAACTTACTGTCATGAGACATGATCAGGAATACTTGGGCACCTCGGGTAGTGCTTGTGAGAGAGAGTGGATGTAGCAACCGCTGCTTGTACCTCGAAAGCATGCGTTTCATTCTTTGACGGAGCGAAGCCTTTGACGATGACGAAAACGTCGCATGGGCACAAAGCACGGTTGCGACAAATTTTGATAACACTTTCGGCACGACTCCGTCTTGGACGACGTAGCCGTCTAGAGGATTACCGGTCTTGTTGCGCATGTCGATGGTGGATGTGATGGTAGGCCCGACTCGGTCTGTTGACCTCAGGTTTGGGCTTTCGGAAGATTTCACTCCATGGCTGGTATTGTATCTGGAATTCGCGTCAGTAAAATGTAGATTCTGCAAGTAGGAAAACGCACCCAAATGCCAGCATATCACCATTGCCACTCATACCGTGTCCGACATGGTCACTCATGGAGAGGCCCATGGCTTTGCTCCTGAGCAGGATCTCGGTAGTGCCAAGAGAGCCAGCACCAAGAAACACGGCCTTTTTAGCGTGCACCCATGACAGCCCCGCGTATATGCCTTTCTGTAACTTGGCACGCGGACTGTTGTGTGAAGCAAAATAGACAATGTAGCCACCAAGTGCATCCGATGCCTTCTCGATATACCGAACCTCACACTCACAAAACATGTCAGCACCCCAATTCCACGCATCCGTGAGGTATGTAACTAGCGTTGTCGTCTTTGACCCGTCGTTGATTCCCGTAGAATCCTGGCCAGTGAGTGTGGAAGGTGACATATGCAAGCCAACACTGTTGTTACCTGAGCGGAAGCGCGTCGTTTGTGGAACTCTGTAGAATCTATCATCCAAACCAAGGGCATGCGCTTGCTTTTGGAGGCGAACTGTCTTGTCAAGGATCGGCCAGGTTTCCGGATACGGTTCAGGTTCCAACACATCTCTGACTTTTCCATAGTCTAAATGTTCCCCAATGGAAATGCGTTAGTGCCGTCAGATTGAGAATCGATGAGTTTAAATGAGAAGAAGGCAGGTAAACAGAGTTGAATAGAAAATGCGTGCATTTTGACAAACATGTTGGGTCTTTCCGAATTTCGGACGGCCATAGTTCCGAGGACAAGGTCGCCTCATCTGCCTCAAGAAAAACATTGGCATTGATAAGGCTGCCACCACCAAGACCTGCGGATTGTATGGTGAGTTCCAGGCACACTGGCAGAGTGGCATCAATGACTGCTTACCATTGCAGACGACAGCGCTCTGGCCCTTCCCCGTGACTATGTGGTACATGCCGGAGGCTTTCCCACGAGTCACTTTCTGCCCATTTTTCGATTTCTTGCCAATTATTCCAGAGACACGTAGTTCTTTGAGAACCTCTAGAAAAGTGGCTGGATATTCTCCTGGCCATTTTTCCTGCCCTCTTTCGAGGACGCAAACTGACTGCGCGCTTCTGGCCATGCGCGATGCTGCAATAGCACCACCATAGCCGGAACCAATGACAACGCAGTCATAAGAAGGTTTCAGGTGCTCCAAAGATTTGGATATCCGTGGAAATGGTGGCGTGGGTAGTTCTGTGTCTGTCTCATACTGGGTTGTGGGACGATCGTCTGAGGAGGGCAGACGATCGTACCCAGCGCGGCTGTTATTTAGAAACAACATTGTAGAGTACGGCCGGTTTAGCCCGAGAAATGTATTACTTTGAGCAATGGGTTGTCTGGAGCCTGTTTATATAAATGGGGGAGTCTGCATATTTCCGAAACCCTACTGCATCTCTCCCGCGCCACTATCTGAGCTCCCTTGGTTGGGCCGAAATTAATGGCATCTGCCCCATAAGATGTCATGGGACAGTTGGTACAAGGCTATCAGTAAGGCCCAGGGCACAAGAAATCATGATCGGGTGTTGCTGCTGCTGGTGCTGCTGCTGCGTGAATGTTTGCTTTCCCCATGGGGAAAAAGGAAACTGAGACATGACGAGAAGAGCACGGCTCTCCGAGACTCACGGCCGCAGCGTTAGGCTTAGTAAACCGTGGCGTTGTTTGTGATATACCCGGACTTATTGTTAAATTTCTGTAAGCCTATATCGGTAGTCCCAAGAGCTCGATGAGGTAGAACTACACGGCTCGCCCTAAGAGTGGAAACAGACATACACATGTGTTTTCAGCACAGCGTCTCTGCCCAACCCTCTTGTTAGTCTCGGCAAGAAGAGATAAGGTTTTATAAAGACACAAACATTCCATACTGCCGGAACAGCAGAACTAAAGGTCTCATGATGCTGATGCAAGGGATTAACAAGGATGTACCTGCTGTACACGTAGGCTTGTGGCTGCATATATCGATCAGCCGCTGCTGACATGCAATGAGCTATGGACACAAGGCTACGAAGTCCATAATTTAAGTGGTTGGTTACGCGCCAGCACAATCTTTGATCTACAGTGTGTGAGCCAATGACGGAGTTCAGACATGGCGTACGGCACTACGTCATTTGTTGTTGGGTACCCAACCTCTGTGGTCCTCGAACAATAATAGAGTCGCGCTCGGCACGCAATGGACTCGCTCAAAGTCACAAGAGATAAATGAACACGTCGTCTGCAAGGCGGCCTAAAGAACCCGCAAGGTCGAAATGGTGCTCCGTGAATTTGTTTGCCATGGAGGTACCAGCAAGGTATGGATCGTCTCGTTAGCCTAACGCCGACTCCAAACCCACATGCAAGCTTGGCTCCGAGGCTAATATCCTCGGCTGTGTGTGGTACATCATATCGGCGACATTGCTGCTGCACGAAATAGGGAGGTAGAATAAGGACTGGATTGGGGGCGAGCAGTGGCTTTCCCCACGGAAGCATATCCGTGCTCCTCTTAAGGACGGATAGACCGAATCAATTCATGGGCGTTCAGCCTCCCCCCCTGTGGAATGGCACAAATGTGTTGTTCAACTATATTGGCTGAACGCCCCATTAGTGACGATTAGTACCAGTTCAAGGGTCTAACTTATGGTGATTGTGACGAGAAGGCTCGGCACGCACCGGCCCGCCCGCCGTTGGGATGGAGCGGAGCATACTCGGGCAGCTTGCCCTTGTTCAGCTGTTGATCAAGGTCATACACAGTCTGCTCAAATATGCCGAAAGCGCCGAAAGCGCCGAGATGGACGGAGAATTAGCAACGCGTATGGGAAGACCATGTGCCTCTCTCTGGAGACTGTCGCTCTGGTTGCTGCACCTACCCTACGGAGGTTTGTTAGCCGTTCAAAATAAATGCGCGCAAGCAAGGATTCAACAAGGATTCAGCAACGAGGATTCGACCAGGAAAGATACATCAGGGTACAACAAGCCCTATGATGCGTGCTTATCGAATAAGATTACAGTGTCTTACGAAAAGGGTGTTTGGGGGTTAAGGCTTGCTCAACTAGTTAGAGGTCTCACTATATTTTTAGTGACAACTCACTGGAATAAGATGTATCCGAATGTATCCGAATGTATCCTACTAGGCTACCCTGGTCAGTCTCAGATTCTAGCGTGGACGCATTTGTTCTTCAGGCGGCTAGTTGCCTCCGAACGTGCAGCCAGCCAGGATGTTTGGTCGCAAAGAGTTGGGAAGCTCACTGCACCAAAAAGAAAAGAGCCATCCTAACCGAAACAACTGAACGTTTTAGACCCAATATCGTTTTTCCGACAGCATGTCGCCAAGAAAATTTGCTGCGCCCTTGCGGTGGCACGCCCGGCCGTTGCTGGTGGAACCCGAACCCCCGGATGCGGACTCATACTGATACGCGCCATGAAACAGACAACGAACGTCTTTGCGCAAACATATCCCAGCGTGATACTCTTGTCTCGGCACGCGTCATATCAAGAGTAAAAATAAACAGCACATCAACCGGAACTCTTTGCCTCCATACCTCTCTTACCCCCTATTGAGCTTCTTCCGGAGCATTTGTGGCGCCAAATGGCGTCGTGGTTGGCCGAGATTGCTTCGTTGCTGGACGTGTCGTCGGTCTTCTTGTTCCTCATCACCCTCGTCGTCTTTTCCATCCCCGTCTTCATAATATTCCCCCCCATCCCGGTGGAGAGATCCGACGCCCTCGGGCAGACGCACTCCAAGCTTGGCGTCTCGCAACGGGACAGCAACCTGCAGGACCAATGGACGGCGGCGCACGCAGGCGGCGCTAGCGGTGATGCCGGGCGCAGCACCAGGACAGGAAGCCAGCAGCCATCATCACCGCCCAGGATTCACAGCCTGCACATCTACCCTCTCAAGTCGTGCCGGGGCATCGAGTTGGCCGAGGCGACGGTGCTGCCCAAGGGCCTCGAGCACGACCGCGTCTTCTGCCTCGCGCAGCAAAAGACCAAGAAGCAGACGGGCTCTGATGCCGTGGCATCCGTCGACTACTGGGAGGTGCTCACGCTGCGACAGATTGCGTCCATGGCCAACATCAGAGTCGACCTGTGGTTGCCTGACGCCTCAAAGCATAGCCGGCAGCTCGGCCCCATGATGGGCGAGGACGGGGTTGGCAGCGCCGAAAGCTTCGTCGTCGTGCGCTTTCCCTGGCGCAGCCCCGGACTCAAGGGTCTCATCGAGACGGTGGCCGCCAAGCTGAGCCGTGGCTTGTCCGCCACCTCCGAGCGAGAGTTCATGCTCCCCATGAGCTTTCCGTCCGCCCGTGAAGTCAAAGCCCGCGGCTACTCGCGTGCTGAGGTGACACACTTTCGTAGTGTGATACCATCCCTCAACATGAGTTCTGAGTTACCAGCAGAGCTTGCTCTCTACCTTGGACTTGAGCCTGCTAGATTGGCCCTCTTTCGCCTGGATCCCGCCCAGCGCCGTCAAGTTTTTGGCTGCGCGCCAACCCGCGATGTTGCAGGTTACCAACCCGAAATTGACTTCCAGGATGCAGTGAGTGAAAATCAGTTTTGTTTGCCCTTTTAAATGTCTTACTTATCCTTCGCGTCAAGCCTCCTGCGTGGCTTATGCATACCCCTGTTGTTCCTTGTTTTGACCAATCTAGCGTTGCATCAGAGGCGGAAGTTAGCTTCAACGGCGCTTTCGCTTGGTCCACCCAAATGAGTTGCATCTGCGGGCGTCTTCTAACAGAAATTCACACGCATTCAACTGTCGCACTGAAGAACGATGAAAACTCTCAAGTACTGACACGATTCGGTTATAGTACCCGCTGCACTTGCTCAATCTGAGCAGCGTTCGAGCTCTCGAGTCCAAGATCCGTCGAGATGCAGACATTGACCGACTGGACGCTCGCCGGTTTAGGCCCAACATTATTGGTAAGTAAGCAGTGCACTCGGCTTCTCCCCGCGTCGCTGGCACCTCCGTCACGCGCTATGAGACGAAGCAAAGGAGAAATGAGTTTGTCCACTGACATGCCGCTGGTATTTCTAGTGTCCGGTCTCGCCGAGTATGACGAGGATGACTGGCGGTCCGTTCAGTTCAAAGCTGTAAGCGGTAAAGACACGGACAGCCTCTTTGACGTTTCTTGCCGAACTGTCAGGTTAGTACTCATCTTGACGTCGATGGGAAGCCCCAAAGATGGGCTCCAACTACCAAACGGGAATCTCTGGACAACCTAGCTAATCGGTCATTGCGCGTTGCAGATGCAAATTGCCGAACGTCGACCCTGCCACGGGGATTCGGCACAAAGTAGAGCCAGATCACGCCCTGCGATACTACCGAGAGATTGATGCCGGCGCCCCGAAGAAGGGATGCATGGGCATGCAAATGTGCCCTCTCTTCTCGCCAGATAGCGCGCCACACGATCTGCAGTCGACGATCCGAGTCGGCATGGAGATTGCCGTCCTCAAGCGAGGCGCCCACCACGCCTTGTAGACTGTCAAGCGTCTGAGTCGAACGCGTCAGTCACTACTTTGTATAAAATATCTGACATCATCATAATATATCGTTTGCATTAAAAAAGCTACCAAGTAAAAACAGAAAACGCAATTCTCCACGCTCCCAGTACTTTCCAGTCCCATATCCAGCAGATCATAAACGACATCCAGTAGAATTAAATATAACTGTTGTTCCGGCGGTGAAGCACATGTACAAAATATCAGCGCCGGTAAAACGTAGCTTTGGCGAAGCGAGGGCCAAAAATCCATGACCCTCTTATTTACTTCAGGTCGGCTGGCGTCAAGGCTTGCACCATACTGGTGCCTTCGCTGAAACGTGTTCGGAAAATGCGGTTGGCATTCTGGAACATGCCATCTTTGAGACTGACGACGATAAACTGCGAGCCCTTGAAGCGCGTCTTAATGAGACGTCCGATATTTTGCGTATGCGACAGATCAAGCGCGGCGTCAACTTCGTCCAGAATGTACATAGGAGCCGGCTTGAACTGCAGGAGTGCCATGATGAGAGACAAGGCAACCAGGGAGCTGCGGAAAAGTTAGCATGCGGCATAAAATGCTCGGCTGAGCAGAAATGACGAACCGTTGACCACCACTTAGTTCCGTGAGACTCTGCTTCCACACCTTACCAAGGCAGACCTTGACTTCTAGACCGTCGCCAATCGTCTTGCCCTCCGGAGGATCAAGCTTGGCGAAGCTGCCGCCTGGTAGCAGCTCAGAGAAGATCTGGCCAAAGTCGCCATTTACCTTCTCCCACGTTTCCTGCAGAGCTTTCTTCTTGTAGTCATCAAGACTGAAAATGGTTTCCTCAATCTTCCTTTTATCGCGGATAACCGTTTTGATCATGTTCTTGAGAGATACCTCCTTCTTCTCCACACTATCAATCATGTTCATAACCTTTGGGTTGATCTTCTTCTTCATGCCTTGCGAGCGCTCTGTCAAGTTGCGCAGAGTCGACTTGCACTCAGCAATGTTCTGGCCCTTGAAGTCGTATGGAGTGCCGCTGCGACCAAAGTTGTCGTGCTCATCATGGATCCAGTCATGATCGCCTTCCAAGCGAGAGACGTTCTCAGCTGCAGTTTGCTGCTCCTTGTTGAACTTCTCAATCTGATGGCCCAGTTTCTGCATTTCCAGACCTTCTTCAGCGATACGGGCATTCTTTGAACGTGTAGCTTCGTCCAGCGCACGCAGCTCATCATCAAATTGGTTCAATTTGGCGCGTTCGTCGTCCAGGTCAGCTTGCATCGAATCATGCGTCTTTTTCAGCTGACCTTGCTGCTTGGTGACATCTTGTATGTCGTTCTCTTGCGTCTTGATGTTAAAACCAACTTCCTGAAGCTGATCCCGAGATGCCGTAAGATCAGTGTTCACTTGTTCCAAGTCGAGCTGTACACCCTGCAGTCGCTTTTGCAGCGCTTTGACAGCTCCCGTGTTCTTTTGTAGATCGGTGCGAAGTGTGTCGACCGACTTTTGAAGTTCGATAAGCTTTCCGTCCTTGTTGCTGTCGAAATCTTTCATGTCCTTCTCGATGCGCTTCACATCGGCACTGGCTTCACTTTGACGGGTCTTTGCTTCAATTATGCTCTCGTGAAGCTCAGTGATGGTCGTCTTCATGTTCTCAACCTCCTGAATGATTGACGAAGAGGAATTGCCGCTGATTTGCTCTTCGCCTAGCTTGATTTCGTGGCTCTTCAAGTCATGGTCTTGCTTGATGCGGCGAGCTTGGTCGAGTTTCGACTTTTCTTTAGCCATCCTGGCCTGCAGTTGCTTAAGAGAGCTCTCCGCCTCATTGAGATCACGGGTTAGGCTGTTGAGTTGTTGCAACGTGACGAGGACGCCACTGGATGTCGGAGCACTACCACCGGACAGAGTTCCCGATGGATCGTAAGAGTCTCCCTCAAGGGTGATACTGCGCATCTTGACACTCGGGTCAAACGTAACACGTTTAGCAGTCTCTGCGTCCTCGCAGACAAGGGTATTTCCGAACACGTATTCCATCGCAGAGGAAACCTCATCGTCATATCCGACCAAAGACAGCGCGAGATCCACTTTGCCTGGAGCAATATTTTGCGCAGTCGTGATCGTTTGTGCTGACGCCTTGAAAGCAGAAATTTTGCTCAGAGGGATGATGGTAACGCGCTTCCTGAGTTTGCCCTTTTGCAGAAGCTGCGTGCCAGTTACTTCTGAATCAACGACCACATTGTATAGGCGACCACCAGCACAAATCTCCAGTGCAGTTCCTGCTTTGGTATGATTTTTGTCGAGGGTGAAAAGTTGAGCCACTAGGCCTTTGACCTTTGAGCGATCGAAGTTGGGCACTGGGTCGGCATAGTTGAAGTCAATGTTGGCGACCTTCCTCTTGAGCTTGTCGGACTCCTGACGCAGGCTACGAATAGTCTGTTGCAGAGTGGACTCTTGCTTGTACATTTCCTCCTCTTGGCCAGGCTCAAAACCAAGCTTGGACAGCTCCTTCTCAAGCCTTTGAGCCTGTGCCTTCAGCCCATCAATGTCGCGGAGTAAACTAGCATTTTGCTCCCTGGCTTTCTTCGCGCGTGGCTCTTCCTCCTTCACTCTGCCCTGCAAGTGCGTAATCTTGATCTTGGCTTGTTCTTGTGCAGTGGCAGCCGCACTAGCGCGACTTTTCGCGTCTTGAAGTTGGCCTTGGTAACCATTTTCCTGGCCATCTTTGGAAGCCACACCAGTTTGAAGAGTCTGCAGCAGCTCTTCTTTCGATTCCACCTCTTCGGCTTGCTTGGCGAGGCTATCTTTCTCTGCGTCACATTTTGCCTTCGCAGTGTTGAAGGTAGCAGTCTTCTCTTCCAGCGCGGCTTCAAGTTCGGCGACGGACTTTTCCAGAGCAAGCTTCTTCTCCTTCTCTTCTGTCAAGCTAGAGGTTTTCAGATCCATGATCGTGGCCAGTCGGACCAAGTCATTGGCATGCTTCTTGACTTTCTCCTCTAGTGCTTGAGCTTTGCTACCCTTTTTGGCCTCCTTCTCTCGCTGAGCTTGAATCTTTTTCATATCTTCCTCCAAGTGAGAGAGCTCGCTTCGAAGCCGTTTTGCCGACTCTTCGAGTCCAGTGTGTCGCTGCTTTTTGCCTTCCAAGTCAGCACCAGTTTGACGGAGCTTTTCTTGGCATTTGACATAATCGTAAGCAACGACTACTCGAGTTAGTCGCTCAAGGTCGTTTTGTGTCTGCTGGTAGTCAAGAAAGGCTCGTTTCTCAGTGCGTAGCTTGTCAAGCTTGGGCTCAATCTCGTCTTTCAGCAGCTCTCTGAGTTCCTGAAGCTTGACCTCCTTCTTGGCCATGGTCTTCAGGGCCTTGTCTCGCCGATCCTCGAACATTCGGGTTCCGGCTGCCTCTTCGATCATGGCAAGGATCTCAACAGCTTTCATATTGAGGACCTTTGTGATACGTCCCTGCATGATCAGGAAGTTCGGATTGTTGATATTGAGTTGGACGGATTGAAATAGGTTCTGAACCGTTTGCTGCTGAGCTCGATGGCCGTTAATGAGATATTTTGATGTGCCGCCCAGAACAATTTGTCGCGTAACACTGATTGACGCATATTCTTCGAAGCCGATTGGAGATTTTTTAGTGTCTCGGTTGTCGAAGACAATTGTCACGCTCGCTTTTGTGACGCCGGCCTGACCGCGCTTGTAAATGAGATCCTGGACATAGAGTTAGCGACGGTAGTACTGTACGCTAGCACGCCGAGTGTTGTTTACCTGGAGATTTTGCGCTCGCACTGTCGTCATATTCGTGATGCCGAGGACAAAGCAGATCGCGTCCAAAATATTTGATTTTCCACTGCCGTTAAGGCCAGTAATCGAGTTGAAGCTTTCATCCCTAGAAAAGAGTCAGCGCTGCATCGCGCTTGTGAAGCATCAAGTATAACAAACCATCCCGAGATGACCGTACGAACGGCGTACGACTTGAAGCCCTGCAAAGTTGGTTAGCATACTCGCGGCAAATTATCATTTCGGCTGGATAGTCTCACGTCGATGACCACTTCTATCACCCTCATGATGCCGTATTAGACCTTTGTCAGAGAGTGTGCTGTTTGAAGCCTTGACTGGCGGCGCATCCCATACAGTTGCCCGCTAACGCGAACCGAGAGTAAACAATCCCTTGTTTGGTTTCTGATAAGCCTATCTTCACGTGATCTGGATTTGCCACTGACGCGCCGGGACAGCGAGGTCGTGGCTGTTTCGCGCTAACCTGATCTGGCTGGAATCAAAACATTGCCTGTGGAACGGACTGGGCACTGGTACCCTTGCTAATACCTCGACCTTGAACGTCTACTCTTTGAACTTGTTTTGACTTTGTGGCTGGTCATCATTTACACTTTTTTTATGTCTTCGCAATTACCAGTGACTTGACGATCAATCTCCTAAGACCACCGGCACAGCTCGTTAATTCTGTCAAACGCCCACGCGGCGTTGGCATCAATTCAGAATGGCCGCCATGCGAGGTGCTCGTCTCCAAGTTGGATCCACGCCATGGATTGCTGAAGAACGCTCATCGGCCCTTCAGATTGTCCAGTCGGAAGTCGAAGAGTTCTCATTTTCTGCCCGAAATGAAATGGAATGGCTGAATGAACATATGGCGGGTATCTTCGACGAAAACGAAACGTACGCGCCTGCTTCACCGATTTGCCAATCCTGCCTGCTAACACTATATTAGCAACTTCGCCGATGCCTTCAAAACGCCAGGCAAATTACGCGGCAAGACACCGCGCACAATTCGAAAGGCCATCGCGCCAGGCGATGCCCGCGTCGTAAGTGTTCCCGTACTACTGTTGACGGATAAGTCTAACAACCACCAGCCGCTTTCCGATGTTTTTACCACGACACCAAACGGTGCGCCTCCGCAGCATATCAACAGAATACTCTCCCCGAAAGCCATCGGCCGGTCACCGAAGCTTCTGGCGACGGCAACAAAGCCCATACATCAGTCACAGTCGACACAAGATTCTGGGTACTACGGAAGCCAAGATGTTGACTCGGCAGCTCCCGTCTTCAGTGACTTGGAGAGCAGCTCACAAAAGCCTAGGGGACTCCACCATATGAGTATTTCGACGAAACAGGGTCAATCTCAAGCGCCTTTCGCAGACATATCCGATAGGACGTCGCAGACTGCCAAAGAGGAACAGTCGCGTCAATTTACAAAGCAGACCGTGTTCTCCATCCCTGAAACATCTCCGATGCGACACAATCTCGCCAACCAGGCACAGTCATCATCGCCTTTGAAGCAGTCGCCACTGAAATCTCCCATTCTCTACTCCAATCCGACGGACGGGGTCGATGAAAACGACGAGCCAGATTCTCCCTCCGAAGCTTCTAGCCCCATTCGACAAGTGGTGCGTAAGAGCAGCCTGAATTTTGCATCGCTTCCGGCTCGAGAACCACTGGCTGCTGGTAAAAATGCTGGAAGAGTCTCGCGTGTGAGCCATCTGGAGAAATCTAGCGCAGGCAAGAGCCTCGGTTATGTTCCGAAAGATACCAGTTCAGAACGCGACAGCTCCAGTGACATGGACGTGGATAAAGAAGAAGAACAAGAAGAAGAGGAGTCAGATAAAGCAGTTGCCGGCGAACCAGTCAGTGACACAAAGACATACACCCAACGGCTCCAGGACCAGATAAATCAGCTGGGCAAATCGAATGGCGGCACTTTGGGACCTGCTCGCTCATATCCCAATGTTCCGTCCGCCAAAAAGAGAGCGCTGCCAGTGTCACAGTCAGACCCGAGCATGGCAGTTTCTCCAACTCGGAATCCAAGCATCAGCAAAGTGCTTCAGACAACACCAGGCGCGTTTCCTGCAGAAGAAGACGATGATGACTGGATCGAACCCCCGACTGCAGCTCCCCCGACAGAGACACGTCCTGCATTCCCTAAGAGCTACTCTGCCGATGTCATGGAGGGTATACAAGGAAAGGGCACGATTGGCCAGCCAGAATTCATGGTTGCAAAAATGGATTACGGCACCCGCTTGCAAACTCATGGCAAGTCTGCCTCTGTAACAACGTTGCCTAGCATGAAATCTGAAGCCAAGAGTGAGTTGACTCTCACCAAATCCACATCGGCATCCCATGGACTGGACACTGTCACAGAAAGTGAAGGTCTTGAGACGCCATCTGGCTCATCATCACGGCTATTCCGTGATAGCCCGCTCAAGCAGATGAAGAGCAAACTGTCGTCCATTTTGAAGGGCTCAAGAAGCCTTCTGGCAAGCAGTGCGGCGATAAGCGCAGAGGGAAAGTCTTCGTTGCTGTCGCCTTCTACAACTCAGTTCGGAATGCATCCATCTCCCTCCACTACCTCCCTTTTTTCCAAGAACAGGATTGCTTCCGACGCGTCGCAGAACACAGGAAGCTCCTTGAGTCCTGCGAAAATCCGCCGCACGCGAGCTTCTGCAGAACGCGAGCGAGAGGATAAGCGCCGAGAAAAGGAGGCGAAGCACATGGCTGAGCAGATGCACCGACTAGACAAGGCACGTGAGAAGGAGCGTGAGAAAGCCCGTGTTTTTAGCAAGGAGCAGGAGCGCATTGCTGCGATGGAGAAGGAGATTGCTGCCAAGAAGCAGGACGAACAGATGCTCGCGAAACAGACGCCGAAGGCTCGTAGCAGCCCTCGCATAGCCAAGTCTGACGAGGACGAACAGAAGACTATCTCACAGGATGTGGATATGGCCGATGCGCCACAAATCGCACCGCCATCGGCTGCTCGAATCGCAAGCACCACACACTCTCTACGAAACAGAGATGTGAAGCGGCCTGTGAAGCCAACCAAGGAAGACCTCAAGACGAAGCAAGCCCCGACAGTGATTCGTGTCAAGCCCGGGTCTCAGCACTCGCAGTTTCACCAGACAGGCAGACAGTCAACAAACCCACAAGATCTTACCAGCTTACCTAACTCTCAGCATCAGCTGAGCGTCAAAGCGAGCAAGGCGTCTCTTCACAGCAAGACGTCGACGCAGAGCCTCAAGTCAAGCACAAATACGCGCCCAAAAGCGGCGGAGACCGCTGCGAAGAAGAAGGAAGCAGAAGAGCGAGAGGCTCAAAAACGCCGGGATTTAAAGGCTGAAGCAGAGCGCAAGCGTGTTGCTTCTCAAGAAGAGCAGCGCCGTCAGGAGCAACAGCGACGGGCCGAAGCAGAGCGTCAGAAAAAAGAGAAGGAATTGGCAGAAGAGCGCAAGACGGCGCAGCGACAGGCAGCCTTGGAAAAGGCAAAGAAAACGAAGGCGCCTCCCCCAGCCGCTCGCTCTCAGCCAAACGGCCCTCCCGACTTCACACTGAGCCAGCAGCAAAAGATGGAAAGCCAGGGCAACAGACCTCCCTCTCGCATGATGGCAGGTCCTCAGCGACAACAGACCGAGTCGAATCTGAGCAAAGCTGGGACCAAACGCCCTGTCGGACACGAAAGCAATGAAGATGCGCAGGATCGTCGACCACCAACCCGAGCTGGACCGGCATATCAAGGAAAGGATGCCAAGAGGCGCCGCACTAGCGAGGCCTTCCAAGACGATGCTGAAAGCGGGAGCCATCCCATCAAAGGCCATCCTGTGCGACCATCTCCCGGCTTTAAGAAGGACGTGCCGCCAAAGTCGCTTTTCCAAAATGGGTATTCGAATGCACCACCGAGTGCGTCTCATGATTTGTTCAAGGCTTCCGTGGCATCGCATCAGGTTCAGAGCAAGGCTACTCGCCCTGTGGACATGGCGCAGATTTCCAAGGGCAACATTCCTTTTGCGCCGAACGCCAACTCGGCTGGCCCTGCCTTTAAGACGCCGGCGCGTCCTGGCCCGTATCTTGCAGCTAAGTCGGCAGCAAAATCCGTGCCTCGTTCATCTCCACAATTCCAGAACGGAGAGGCAATTGATTTGCCTGAAATCCAGACTGACGACGAAGACGAGGAGGATGACCCGGGCATGAACAACATTGCAGGCTGGGCAGCGTCCCCTGACCTCCGGGCAGCTCTGATGCGGCAAGAAACAATGGACCCGTCGCAAATCTTCGGGCCGCCAGCACCACTGAACATGGAAGAGGTATTCAACAAGAGCAAGGACAGATGGCACAAGTTCCGCGCCAGAACATCGAGTGCCAATTGGAGTGGACCAGATGGGCTGACTGAGGACGACATTCGGAAGGACATGGCAGCAAGAGAGAAGCTGAGGCGCGAGGGAGGTTGGTCGTATGAAATGAGCAAGGATGTGTTGTAAGGCAGAGATATATATACCTGACAGTAGGGATGCCTATGAATCGAAAGGCGGTTATGGAAGGTGATTTGTTTTCTAGCAAGGCATAGGTGCATCTTTAGAAGGAAGGAGAGCGGCATTGGAGTTTGGGTTCATTGGTCACTGGCGTTTTGATAAGTTTTCTTTCTAATATGGTCATCATTCTGGACGATGCTGCACGCGCCATAGTAAGCAAAGGTTATTCAATTGCATTATGGCAGAAACGTTTTATGGCTGTGAAAGGGAAAGCGAAGAGCACCAATGGTAATTATGTCGTCCCAGTGAAGTCAATCAGTGAAGCATGAATGCGAGTCGCGCTAGTGGCGGGCTATGTGGGGCGTTGGTGGTGGCTGAACCGGGGCACCGCGAAAGGGGGAAAAAAAGTTGAAAAGTTTCTGCCGCCTTTTACCAAGGGTCCTGCTATCCTCACCACGCGATCCGTCTGTTCTTCTTCTCTTCCATCCCTCGCACTATACCACGGCATTCCCCAGACAGTACTCTTTGACTAGGATTTGACCGGCGTGATATATATACACTGCGAACCATGTTTCGCCAAGGATTGAGGACTTCCGCGGGCCTAGCCCGTCGGGTCCTGCCCCAGGCGGCTGTCACCCTCGCGCGACAGCAACGCATCATTGTGCAGACGATCCGCCCCTCGATGCCGGCAGTCAAGTCCTGGAATGCTGTCAGCCAAATCGCGCGCCTCTACAGTAGTGATGCTGCCGCCGCCGTCGCCACCGAGTCGCCGGCTGAGCAGCAAGAAGCCCGGAAGCTGAGCGATGAGTGGACCAAGCAGTTTGCAAGCCTCGCCGACATGGGCGTCAACGAGACGCTGCTGCGCGCCATTACACAAGACCTCGGCTACGAGACCATGAGTCCCGTCCAGGCCAAGACGATTGCGCCCGCTCTCAAGGGCACTGATATGTAAGTTGCGCCCACCCCTTTGCACATTAGAAGCCAACCGTTTACTGACCGGCGATGACAGTGTGGCGCAAGCCAAGACCGGAACTGGCAAGACCATTGCATTCCTTCTGCCACTCCTGCAGCGCATGATTAACGAAGACCCGACCCTTGCCACCAAATCCGCAAAATACAAGGCCCGACCCGACGATATCCGCGGCATTATCATGTCTCCTACGCGTGAGCTTGCGGAGCAGATTGCGGATGAAGCGCGACGTCTTACTCGTCACACTGGACTGGTTGTCCAGTCGGCTGTAGGTGGTACGCAGAAGAACCAAATGCTGCACAAGACGCGCCGGGAGGGATGTCATCTCCTGGTAGCGACGCCCGGCCGTTTGTATGATTTGCTTTCCGACGAGCACAGTGGTATCGAAGCTCCAAACCTAGCCGCCATGGTGCTTGACGAGGCTGACCGAATGCTTGACGTCGGCTTCGAGCGTGAATTAAACGCCATCATTAATATCCTGCCGAAACCTGACGAAAAGGTGCGCCAAACGATGCTGGTTTCGGCCACCATCCCTGACTCAGTTATTCGCCTCACACGAAGCATGGTTCGCGCCGACGATTTTGAATTTGTGCAGACAATTTCCGAGTCGGAGTCGCTGACGCACGACCATGTTAGCCAGCACGTTGTCACTGTCTCGCACATGAACAATGTCTTCCCAGCCCTGTTCGAGCTCATTGGCAAGGGTCTTTTGGAAGCCAAGGAAAACCCTGATAAGAAACCGTTCAAGGCTATTGTTTACCTCAACACGACAGCCATGACCGAACTTGCAGGAGAGATGGGCTTCGCGAAAAACCGTGACCGCACCTTTATCCGAAACTTTTCCATCCACTCCGGCCTGACCCAAAACGGCCGCACCCGCGCCGCGGAAAACTTTCGCAAGTCACAGTCTGCAGTTCTGTTTTCTTCTGACGTCACTGCTCGTGGCATGGACTTCCCGGATGTTACCCACGTTATCCAAGTTGATTGCCCACGAGACCGCGAGACGTACATCCATCGTCTTGGCCGCACTGCTCGCCAACAGAAGGACGGTGAAGGTTGGCTCCTCTTGCCTGCTATGAGCAGCTTCAGAGCGCGTGGTTTACTTCGTGGCCTGCCCCTCAAGCCCAATACCTCCCTAGAATCTGCTACATTTGATAAAGCCTCAGGTGACGCGCAGCCAGAAGTCATGGCCGCGACCCAGCAGCTATATTCACGAGTGCCATCCCGTATGCTCGAGGACGCCTACCGCGTTACCATTTTCAGTGCTGCTGACAAGCGCGCACGCGACGACATGGTTGACCAGATGAACGAATGGGCCACTGAAGGTTGGGGCTGGCAGGCGCCTCCCACAATCTCCAAGGCGAAGGCTGACAGAAATGGCTTCAGCCGTACCAACCTGAACTTTGGCACTGAGCAATCCTCCTCTTCTTCTGACTCTCCCCGCCGGTCAGACAGATTCGGAGGCCGAGACTCCGGCCGAGACTCTGACAGAAACACTCGGCGCAGCAGCGACCCGTTTGATGGCATGAGAACGAATGCCAGGAGAAATGACTTTGGTGGCCGTGGTGGCGGTCGCGGTGGTCGCGATGGCCGTGATGGTGGCCGTGGCGGTCGTGATGGCGGCCGCGGTCGCTCCGGAGGCAACTTTCGCCGCAACTCGGACAGATCGCCACGGGGAGACTCTGGAGAGTCATCGTGGTAACTGCCCACAAATGCCAGACCGAGCTGAGTTGCAACACCAAAACGTTACCAGCGACGACAAGGCTTAAACAACCTGACGAACGGCAAAATCACATGTACAACACAATTTTCTCTACACTTTCTTTTCATGTCTTTTGACTTGTGTTATTACGTTCATGATTTTTACATTTCCATCAGTGATGGTGGTACCGGAGCTGAGAAGACTGAGCTCGCGGAACTGAGCGCTTCTCTTTGATAATATAAAATTTATTGGCAGTGGCATTTCACACATTTTTTTGTTATGCTATGGATGTACGGACAGACAAAGGGTAAAGGGTCGTCTGCTACAATGTATAGAACTGGATGCAAGGATTCTTTAGATGGGAAGCGAAAAAGAAAAGATATAGGCGCACAACTGGATAATACACTCCTCTTTCAAAAATAATCTGATGCAACTGCCTTCGACAGAGCTGCGTGAAAGGACTTTGAATGACAATATGAGTTCTCACAACGATATGAGAAGGCCAAGTACGAATAAATAGTATAATGCCATAAATGGTATCAAACACCTATAAACGCCAATGAATAGTATATGCTCTAGACTCCAAGTCATCCCGTAGCGTTAGCTCGTGATGCCGCAACGCTCTCCTCGTCATCTTTGCTGACTTGCCGGCCACACGCGTGTCAAGACATGCAAAACGACATATATATTCTGCTTCAAGCATCTTTGAAATCTGACCACCAAACAACAAAGTTTGAGGGCTATCTGTGCCCCATCAGCATGTTGGCATCCCACAACAGCACCCTCTCGTCCCAGCCTGCCGAGGCCACCCAGCCTCCGACGCCAAAGAGACACCAGTCGACACCGGTGACGAACTCTGTGTGCCGATTCATGATGCCCATCTGCTGACCGACGCGCGCGCCGCCAGGTCCCGCGACGACAGGGCCTTGCGTGGAGCCGTCGTTCCACAGGCGCACCGTCATGTCGTAGCTGGCGCTGATGAGGATGTCGCTGGCGTGGGGGCTCCAGGCGACCTTGCGGACGGCGTACTCGTGGCCCTGCATGAGGGCCTGGGGCCCGCCGTTGGGGCTGCGAATGTCAAAGGTGCGGATGATGCGGTCGACGCCGGCGGTCGCGACCACGGTGTCGTTGTACTTGTTCCAGTCGTGCGTGAGGAGCTCGGAGGGGGTGGCGCCGCCGCCCACGCCGCCGCCGGGTGGCGGCGCGTGCACCGGCACCGTGGCCACGAGGTGGTAC
Source organism: Samsoniella hepiali (assembly GCA_001455915.2). Taxonomy (NCBI): domain Eukaryota; kingdom Fungi; phylum Ascomycota; class Sordariomycetes; order Hypocreales; family Cordycipitaceae; genus Samsoniella; species Samsoniella hepiali. The sequence continues at coordinate 3,748,073 of LNDK02000066.1, read as the reverse complement.
TTGGCGGACGAGGGCGTGCGCAGGTCAAAGAGGCGCAGGTGGGAGTCGGAGGAGACGGCGGATATCAGGGCCGGGTTGGAGGGGCAGAAGGAGGTGCTGTATGTGCAGTTGCCAATTGGCAGCGTCTTGATGGAAAAGTTGCGTGTTGGCGACCACTATTGGGAGGGAAAACGGTCAGCGAACAGGCTTACGGGAGAGGTTTGGGGAAGGGCCAAAGTCTTGAATACAACGGGCGCATACAATTTTGACGGTGCCGTCCCAGGAGCTGGAGACGAATGTGTCCTTGGTGACTGGGTTCCAGCAGACGGAAAAGGTCTCGCGCTTGTGTTCGTGAAAGTTCATGACGGGAAAGTCGTCGACGCCGAGATCAAAGAGCTTCAGCGAGCCATCGCCGCAAGCGACGATGAGCTGGTTCTCGTTGATTTCGGACCAGGCGAGATCGTAAAGAGAATCGTTTGTGTCGAATCTGTAAGCCGTAGTGCGTTAGAAGAGCCAATGGTACCGGAACAGACTTGAAGCGAAAGAGCAGGCGTGGAGAGCGTGGACATACGCCTTTTCTACCTGGACGCCTTGCGCCGTGAGCGCGAGCGAATAGAGGCGCCCGTTTCCGACGATGCCGAAATTAGCGGCCGAAGCGACGGCGATGCGCGAATCATAGTACGGCGAGTACTTGACCGCGTAGGGGTTGAACCCTTGGGTGCGAAACTCGAGCATGGCGGCCATGGCTGGCGGGGAGGGAGGGCAACGACGAGGCGGGGGAGGGTGGGTGCGCCGCGGGATGAGAGCGCATTCGACGGGACGAGGTACGGGGTTCGCAGGAGCCTGTCTTAGCGGCGTGTTTATTGGACAAGATCTCTATGTTCAAGAATTGACATGGAGGGGACTTTTGGAGCTCGTCGCCGCAGCATAGGCCTCAATGCGAAAGGGAAAACTACCGACCGTAGGTAGGCATGTCAGAGGACAAGCATGTGCCTCGGTTACAGGGACCCGCACAAGCTCCAGCGAGACGTCACAGGTGAATAGCGCTGTAAGCTGGAGGCTCTCCCACCATGGAGGTATTGATTTAAGGGCAGTTTACAGTGCAGAACTGGGCTTAGGTAATTCTTGGGAAAAAAACTCAAAAATTGTTTCATTTTATTAGCCATATACATGTATCTACTCAGTAAGTGGGCGATGACCCGGCGGGTGCCCTGGTCTGGTAACGGCGCATCGGAGGGCAGCTAATTGACTGAGATGCAATCAAATTAGCGGGTTTCCTACCTCAGATGAAGGCCAATAGTCTTCCGCTAATAAATAACTACAGACGACAGTGTAGCCAGTTGCTGCTCGTCCATGAAATCGCTGCCAGTACCCATAGATCGCCATCACATGACTTCGCGTGCCAACCGTGCGCCAGTACTGTAAAGGAAAGCCAGGGCCCCGCGCGCCCTGCCATTGACCCCGCGTCGCCACTGTGTGTTGCTTTATAAGTTGGACAGATTCACCATCCTGAGTTTTCCATCTGGCCATGCCATGTCCATCCAGACGCAACGCGGGTGCTTCGTCTTGTCGAAACTACACTCATCGAATCACTGCGGGATGACGCTGCTCTGAAAGATGAAGGCCTTTCTCTCTAGCAGCAGCCGCAAGCGCAAATCGACCGAGGAACCGCCCCGCCACGATGCAAACGAGGACGAGCCGACCGAGGTGAAACTCGCGATGCTCTCCTCACTTCATCCGCAGATGGAGCAGGATACCTTGATGGATGTGCTGCTGGCCCACGACGGCTCCGTCCAGGAAGCCGCGGCCTCGCTGCGCCATGCGCCAACCAGGTCCGGTGGCGGCGTCATTGGCTACCAGCAGTCGCTCAAGCAGTATGCGCGCCCTGCCGACCCAGCCTCGCCGCAGACGACGACGAAGAAGAAGTGCACGCCGAAAAAGGGCAGCACCCTGCACCTGTTTGATCCAGAAGACGTGGCCGAGCATACGCCCTGCACCATTGTTCATAATTTTCTGCCGCCCGACGTTGCCAACGACCTGCTCAACGAGCTGCTGGCGGAATCGGAGACGTTTGAGCGCATCACCTTTAAGCTGTTTGACAATGTCGTCTCCAGCCCGCACACGTCTAGTTTCTACGTCGATAGTTATGAAAAATTAATGTCGCAAAAGTCTGAATTCTACTACAATGGGGCGCAGCTTACTGTATGTCAGAGCGTCCGCCATTTCGAGTTTTCCGCCCTTGCTAATAGCGCATTGTTAGGATGTTCGGCGCATCACTCCGCAGCTATCGAAAGTGAAACCCATCGTCCAAGAAGCAGTAAATAATGAAATACAGCATCGCATCAAAACTAGATATCCCGGCGGCAAGAAGCTCAAATACCAGAGCCCCCACCGCTGGGTCCCCAACTCGGCCTTTGTCAACTGCTACAACGGCGCCCAGCAGAGCGTAGGCTATCACAGCGACCAGCTCACCTACCTCGGGCCGCGTCCCGTCATCGGCTCCATATCGCTCGGCGTTGCGCGCGAATTTCGAGTGCGCCGCGTGCTCCCCAAAGATGCCGAGACCAGGACGACGCAAGACTCTGACGCGGAAGGGCAGATTGCGATCCATCTGCCGCACAACTCGCTGCTGGTTATGCATGCCGAGATGCAGGAGGAGTGGAAACACTGCATCGTGCCCGCGCTGTCGATTGACCCTCACCCGATTGCGGGCAATCGGCGCATCAATATTACGTACCGCGACTACCGCGCTCGTATGCATCCGTCGCAGACGCCACGGTGTGCGTGCAAGATTCCCTGTATCCTGCGCGTGGTGCAGCGCAAGCGTGAGAATTTTGGCAAATATTTCTGGATGTGCCATGCAGGCAACGTCCCAGAGAAGGAAGGGTGCTCATTTTTCCAGTGGGCAGAGTTTGATGCTGATGGAAATCCCATATTCAATAAGAAACTAGCCAAACCACCATAGCCAGCTAGATTATAGAAAAGTACTTAACATAATACCTCAGCCCATTAATTCCATCGCAAATGCCTGTGAGATACTGAACAACTTCACGGCTCTTGTGAGTGTCTTCAGAGCTGATCCCCACTTCTGTCGCGACCAACAAACTTACTACTGCTCAATTACCTGTTGTACCATTCATCTACACAACTTGCAGCGTTTCAGTCATCACTCCCGCATTCTCACATAAAATGGCGGAAAAACTCACCTTTTCCGCAAGTCACGCGGCTTTACTCGCGCCTCACCTGCCGCCAGCCGAGGGCGGTCGGACAGCCATCTTTGTGACCTTGACGTATGCCACTTCGCTCGACTCGTCGCTGTCGCTCGCGCCCGGCGTGCGCACCCGCCTCTCCGGCCCGCAGTCCAAGGCCATGACGCATTACCTGCGCAGCCGGCACGACGCCATCCTCGTCGGCGTCTCCACGCTGCTCGCCGACGACCCCGCGCTCAACTGCCGCATCGCCGGCGCCGAGCGAGAGCAGCCCCGGCCCATCGTCATTGATCCGCACCGGCGCTGGACGCCCACGCCCACGGACAAGGTGCTCGAGACGGCCCGCCGCGGCGCGGGCCTCGCGCCGTTTGTCATGACGGCGGCGGCGCCCGAGGACATTCCCGCGGCGGCGTCGCGCGTCTTGCAGGAGCATGGCGGCCGCTATATCCAGCTCCCAGCAGAGGCCACGGGGCCGGACGGCCGGATGCGGTTTGGCTGGGGGCCGATTCTTCGCTGTCTGCACGACGAGGGCATTGAGAGCGTCATGGTGGAAGGCGGCGGAAAAATCATTAATTCGTTGCTGGAGCCTGCGAACCACAGCTTTGTAGACTCGGTCATTGTGACGATTGCGCCGACGTGGCTGGGCCAAGGAGGAGTGGTTGTGTCGCCGGCGCGTACGCACGACGAGTCGGGATCACCAGTACCCGCGGCGCGGCTGCGTGACGTCTCGTGGCATCCCTTTGGCGACGACATTGTATTATGCGGCAAGTTAGAACCACCACAGGACAACCCTACAGAAACAACGGGCACGGCAAAGAACTAGCGGCGGATTTAAGAATTATGTGTATTAAGTACATCGAAAAACCACAATGTATAACCAGCGTTGTTTGCTTATGAATGAATACCCAGCTCTGCCAGGTCCTGATCTGTCACGTAGAATTCCGCCAGCGCCTCGTCCGTGAGACCAATCTCGGCCAGCGACGCCCGGGTGGTCAGCTTCAGTGACCTAAAGACGTCTGCATTCGTGGCACCAGGCGGAAGCGACGGGACGCCCGGCAGCCCATGCGCCTGCAGGAAGTGGACGATGCTGTAGCCCTGCTTGCTGAACACGATGAGAACGAGCGCGAGCACGTCGTTGCTGAGCGGTGCAGAGACTTCCTCCGTAGCGCAGCCGTGGATGGGCTGCTGCGTGCCGTTGAAGAAGCCACCCAGCCAGTTGAGCGCGCGGATGCCTTCCGCGATGCCGCCCGACGTGTGGTCGCCGGCCGTGTTTCGGCGGTAGGTGATGCTGGCACCGGCGGCGCAGTACTTTTCCACCAGCTCGTCCATGTCCTTGATGGGGGAGATTTGGTCCCTGACGGCGTGGAACACGTACAGCGGGATCGTCGGCGTGTCGGCGTGGCCGGCCAGGGTGTCGTCGTAAAAGGCGCGGACAAACGCAGGCTCCGACAAGAAGCTGAATCCGTTGACAAAGTATTTGGAAATGTCTTGATTTTGAAACAGCATCTGCGCCGTCTGGACGTCCAGCTTGGCCGCGCTCAAAAAGGTCGTGGCATTGTACGGGCCCGTCGTGTGCAGATTGTCCACGAGAATCTTTCTGGCGTCGGGAAATTGCGCCGTCGTGCCGAGAAAGGCGAGCACGACGAGACCGGCGGAAGGGCCGCCGTTGACCGTGGGGAGGGCGGCCGTGGCATTGACCGCGAGGCCGCCGTAGGCCACGACGCCAATGTCGAGCGCCGGCGCGTACGCCGGCTGCAGCTGCGCGGCCCATTGGCTCGCAAACGCGCCGCCCGAGTAGCCGTACACGGCGTGCCGGACCCTGTCGTCGTTGGCCGCGAGCCCGACGTCATCGCCGAGGCTCTGCACGGCGCGGATGGAGTCGAGCACGGCGTGGCCCGAGTTGTTGCCCGCGAGGTACGCGGCGCGCGGGCCCTCGTAGTCGGGCATGTTGATGATCCAGCGCTTGCTGACGAGCAGCGGCGTGAAGATGGCCTGCTCAATCGCGGACCCCACGAGGTCGCTGAGCGCGTAGCTCGGGCTGCTGTCCACGCTCGCCGAGTCGTACGCCGGCGGGTACGTCAGGAGCGCCGTGCGGTCGGCGTCGTGCGGCCTAATGACGGTGGTGACGGAAAAGGTCGGCGCGCCGCGGCTGTCGGTGCTGCAGAACATGACGTTCCAGGCGTCCTTGATGCCGCGCAGGCTGTGGCGCGCGCTCAGGGCCGCGCGCCGGACGCGCAGCACCTTGCCAGGCGATCCGGCGCAGTCGGCGCCCTCGGGCAGTGTGTACCATGGATCCTGGCTCGGCGGCAGCGCCTTGGCCTCGCAATGGCCACCACCAGCGAGGACGAGGCCGTAGAAGACCGACAAGAACGGCGCGAGAGTATAGACGAGCTGCATGGTTCTTCTTTCTCACTGTAGAGCTGAGTTTTGGGGGGAAAAGGGAGAAACAAAACAGCGTTTGCTGAGATCGGTCAGATCGGGGGACCTTTAAATGGAAGCGGCGCGATCGACGGCAATCGCTCAATCCGGACACAAACAGGTTTTGCTTCTTCATGCACACACCGACAGTCCAAATTTCATGACTAGCGAGCCCGGTAGCCTGCATGAACGAGAGAATATAACATTGAACAACAAGGCTGATGAGTCGCGGACGTGACGGTCCCCGACACGGGTTAAAAACGAAGTAGGGAGATCAAAAAGTCTCAGTCTTCATTAGACACAGTCTGAGGCTGGATCGAATGTCTCACTCTGACGTGTACGGGTAACATCTGGCCATGTTGTTTGTCTCGCTCCCGCATTGTCTGTCTCTCCTGTCTGCCTCGATCCGCCATCAATCAGCATTTCTGTCCTTTTCGTTTCATCCTGAGCCGTCCTTTTTTTAGTTCAAAGTCGCCGATTGGTTGCGGCACGGCAGGGTGGTTTTGCATTGCCCTCGCTTCGGGATGGACCACTGTGGAGGAGGGCTGTGCATCTCTGGTCGGCGCGTCGACTACCACCCATGGTGACGGTGGAGTCTTGATTTGGCAATGGCACACTCTTGTAGTGGGAATGATTGAGGAAGTTCGTTTGCACACTGAGAAGTAGCAGAAGAGAAGATATCATGCAGTCGTGTTGAGGCGGTTGGTTAATATGCGGAGTCCGCCGACAACCGACCCTGGGAAAACCCCACCCCTGGTAAAGCACAGGGCCGTCTTTTAAATGAAGAGAGATGCGAAAAACAAAAAGTTCTCGATTTGAATGCCTAGAACTATCAACTAGGTGATTTTTTTTTTGATTTTTTTTTGGCTTGTAACGAAATTGTTCAAATCTAGTGTCTGGCGCAGCTTCTTTACCTTCATGGCAACATCGTCAAGGCTCGTTCACGGCGCGTTCACGCCGTTTCCTGGTACCCGTTGGTGGCTTACATGACTCGGCATAGCCTAGCCCAAAAGCCATCAATTGTGGTCTTTTGATGAAGAGAAATGAGGAGTAGAAAAAAAAAAGAACAAATGATGCACAAAATTGGTCCTTTCTCTGGAGGGGAAACTAGAGGGGCCAGAAACGTCATGAAGGTGGGGGTGCTCTAAAAACTCCCAACCGTCGCAAAACCGACGATAGCTTCTCTCCATTCCTCGTACCTCTTCTCGTGTTTCCTTCTACTCCCCTTCACTTCGAATTTTGACGACGTCTTCTTCAACTTGATTAGACACACCGACCTTTTTGATCTACAGCTGCTTCCTCCCCTGTCTGCCGCCCACCATGGCTCCCCGCATCGTCGTCCTCGGGTCCCTCAACATCGACCTCGTGTCCTACGTCCCGCACCACCCGCTGCCCGGCGAGACGCTGACGGCGAGCCACTTTGAGACGTCACCCGGCGGCAAGGGCGCCAATCAGGCCGTCGCCTGCGGCAAGCTCTCGCGCTCGTCCTCGCTCGCCGACGCCTCGGCCGACGTCGCCATGATTGGCGCCGTCGGCGCCGACACCTACGGCGCCCAGCTCCGCGACAGCCTCGCCTCCTACGGCGTCGACACGGCCGCCGTCCGCGTCCTCGACGGCGCCAAGACGGGCGTCGCCCTCATCGTCGTCGACGAGCCCTCGGGCCAGAACCGCATCATCCTCTCCCCCGAGGCCAATCACAACCTCCGCCCGGAGCACTTTGCCGCCATCCCCGGACCCAAGCCCGACCTGCTCATCATGCAGCTCGAGATCCCCTTTGACACCGTCATGCAGGCCCTCCAGGCCGCGCGCGAGGCCGCCATCCCCGTCCTACTGAACCCCGCCCCCGCAAAGGAGCTGCCCGCCGAGGCGTACAAGGACCTGGCGCATCTCGTCGTCAACGAGACCGAGGCGGCCATTCTGTCGGGTTGCAAGGAGTCTGACCTTGATGACGTCGATGGCCTCAAGCGTGTCGGTGACATCTTCCTCCAAAGGGGTGTGCGCAATGTCATCATTACCCTGGGCGGCCGTGGCGTCTACTATACTACTCACGATGGCAAGAGTGCGCTGGTCGATGCCCTCAAGGCCAACGTCGTTGATACCACCGCTGCTGGCGATACCTTCGTTGGATCCTATGCTTTGGCTGTCGTCAACTCGACGAGCGCCTTCGATATTGACACCGTTATCAGAGCCTCCAATAAAGCCTCTGCCATCACCGTCTCTAGACGGGGAGCTCAGGCATCGATTCCATGGAAGGACGAACTACAGTAGAAAAGATACAATAAACAAGTTAAAAAACATAATAAAATTAAATTCAAATTCAACTTGACTGAAGCTACTTCCTAATTGATGCTGCACTACCCTAGAACCATGCGTTCCAGTTCCAAGCTCCTGGCTGAGGCCCGTCCACGTCGGTCTTGGATGCATTAATAGATGGTGTAAGACTTCTCCAGATGCCTGCTGCGAATGATTTCTTCTTTCTCAGTGATCCTGTCGTGCTTGTTGCGCCGCTCGTCTTGCGACTCCATGATCGCCTGCTTCTCACCGAGCCCATGTAAGGTTCCTGCCTTAGCACACGTTTTTCGCTCCGATAATTCAGAGACTGCAAATCATTCTGCGGTTCAGATATGCGGTTCACAGACACTTTTTGGCACATACCCTCCATGGAAACGGCGGGTCGCTGCATTGGGACCTGAGGCTTCGCCTCTTGTGATGTTCCATCTGAACCTCCTCTCTGCTGAATGCTCTCCCGGTTCACGGCCCTTCCAGGAGGCTTTATTCTCTGCAACCATTGTGCAACCACATCGGCTTTCCAGTGTCTTTGCATGGCGGATTTAATGCTTTCGAGAGAGTAAATTGGCGGCGGTGACCATGCGGACCTAACATTATGTCGCTTCAGGGCACCAACTGCAGTCGTTTCCAGTTTGGTGCAACGTTGAGCCACGCCAACCAGTATCTCGTGACCGAAATAATCCGAAAATGCGGAATGACTATATGTAATTTTCACCTTCATATATGGCATCTGAGAATCTCCGAGCTGGCTTTCGAGATCGGCCATTAGTTCATCTGATTTCTGTCTCTGGTGTGCTCTCTTGGCAAATCTTGCAATCAATTTGGAATCAATACGAATCTGCGCGAGAATAAGGATCTTTGATCCCGCATATAAAATTCTGCACTCTTAGCGCTGTACGATACTCTTGTATACGGGCACTTACGTCGGAAATGACTGCTCATGAAAAACTTGCAGTACCGTGGTCCCTTCCACTGGAAGTATTTCGACTTTCAAATCATGCAGACACCCATGTTTGAAGAATAAATCTACTTGCATTAGCCTGAAGTAAACTGGGGAAACCGTGAAAAACTTACCCAAGTGGTGTTCATCCTCTTTTGGCTGGGTTGGCTGGGCCCCAGTTCCGTCCGCCGAGTATGCATGTGACAGAATGCCGGATACTTCAATCGCTGCCCAGATGTGGTCTTGTCCAAAGTAGCGACAGTGGCTATTAGTATGTATCGAAATATGGGGAGACAAGACGTGGGGCAAGATGCTGTCCATGCTTATCGTGCAACTGGGACCGTCCGTTGACGAGGAAACGTGTCGAACGACGCTGGAGCTGGATCGTGTGCCAGACGATTTGCGTACGTTGCATCCACCGGACACGAATGAGTTCCAAGAGTTAGATAGCTCGGAAGCGCCCGAATACGTACGACTCGCTTCTCTCAGCATTTCTTCTGCCTCTTCGGCCGTGCGAGGCTCCATCTCGCTTTTCTCGTTGGGCCTGGGAACAAATGGCACAGTCAACGCCATGTTTGGGCTAACCGAATATGGGCGAGGTGGGACGGTCTGTAGCTCTTCATCCTCGATAACTTTTGATGAAAGAGCCCAAAGACTTCGACGTTTTGCGACATTGAGATGGTTGGCACTCTGTTTCTGCAGTGGATAGACGGACTCTTGCGATGGATAGACGGGAGGCTGTAGATCCCTGTCTATCAGGCGGTCGGTCGACTTCAGCTGCTTGGATATCCTCAAGGGGCTTGGGCGGTCGTTCTCGACGCGGCGACTGGACCAGGTATCGTGACTGACGGAAGTGGAAGTAACGTATGGCGAGAGACCGAGAGGCATGGTGCTCGTCCAATAGACAAATAGAAAATAACGGCCCAAGAATTGTAAAGAATAGCAAAGCTGTGATGATTAAGATAAAATGATCTGATGATGATGGTGCTGGTGAATGTTGCAGAAATGAAAATGCTCAAGTATCGACAGGGGTATCTATCTGCTTATAATGCTACTAAGAATGTCGTGATAGGGTATGAATGGCAAATCCCTCCTTCCAAATGCTGCTGGTATCCAAAGGTGTAATGAAAAAGGCAAGTGCGGATCTATACCGAGGTACCGAGGGTACGGAGTAAGTTATCTTTGATGGACTCTGCTTCCGTTTCTTCCATGGAAAGAAATCGAATCTAATTAGGGTTAGTCGAGTTGAATTTGCCAGTTTGTTTAAGCTGAGGAGGATAGAAACTTGCCAGTTCATCGTTTATTGTAGTGCCACCGTAAAGAACAGGCTCTGACAAACTCGCCGCCACGCCTTTCTTGACTCTGTCTTCCCAAACACCATCCCAGTTCCACTCGCCGGGTTTCCTGGGCACAGTTTGACCGACAGACCTCTTTTCACCAGCTGGCTTCTTAGGACTCGGAGTCACAGTGGCTCCGTCACTGCCTTGCTTCTCGCCCTCAGCCTGTTTGGCTTGCTGCTTCCGCCGATGCGTCCTCCACGCGTGCCACGCACCCGGGTTTCCAGCAGCATCCAGAGGAACCGAGTCCAACATCTCGGGCTTATCGAATGTGCTCTTTATGTATTTGAGAACCTGATACATGGACACAGTAGGTCGGTTGGTCTGCATGTACGAAGGCCCGGCACCAGCAGCACCTTGGTCGGGACTCGCAAACATGAGAGTCTGCTCGGCGACAGGGCTTGTTGGCACAGAGAGACTAGCCTCTGCGCTGCGGCGCACTCTGCCGAACCATTCCGGGAATCCATGCCGGAGGCTGAAGCCGCCGGGTGGCAGGCGTTCGTCGTCCGTCGCGCTAACTGTCCCATTATCGTGTATATCGGTAGTGTACATGTATGTTGTAAGAGGCGTAATGAGGGGATGGAATATATCAGTCGCAAATATAATCATAGGAGCTCGTCGCGGGTAGGAATCAGGAAACACGATCTGAAATCTAAGAACGGCGGGAGCATAGGGTCCTATTATTGTCAGCATAATCCTATATGCACTGTTGTCGAACGAGGTCGATTTACCATCGCGAATAAATAAAACCGCAGACCACACAGTCGAGTCGCCTGGTGTTAATGTTACGAAGACACCGGAAGGGCAAGCCTGCTTCAAGCCAGTGCTGTTCAGCGGTTAGCTACAGCTGTCAGGGGACGCTCTTGGTTAGAGGATGCGCATACAATTCGGACAAAAGCTGCTGCTTTCGCAGGGCCGGCAAGTTCGCCAGCTTCAATGCCGACATATTTGTAAAGATTCTCTGACCAGAGACTTGCAACTCCTGCTGCTGATCGCTGATGAAACTCCAAGGAGTTTGGGCAGCGTAGCTGGCCAGCTGGATGGGCGGTGAGATGCTGTGGCGCGTTCTGCCAGAACTTGGTCGCGTAGCGGGGTCGATCTGCCAGATGGAGGGGTAGCTTGCAGGTCGGAGGGCAAGACGGCGATTGTCGTAGACCGAGAACACAAATGTGCAGCGCGAATTTCATCATTGAGGAATATACTCTATTGTTTGTATTTTCTATGTTGCGCGCGCGTCATGCGCATTTTTTGCCATGTATTGGCTCGTTTGCGAATTCCACCCTAAATGTAAAGACCGAAGCAAAAGAAAGTCGTAGAAAAGGCTGCCGATTAAGCACCAAGGCGCTTCTCGATCTTGCCCTTCTCGCTGTCCCGGACTTCCCGAATGTCATCTCTCGTAGCGTTGTAGGAAGCCGTGACCTGGTTAAACGGGTTCTCGGGGCTCTTGTCAAACTCCTTGCGAATGCGCTGCTTGCGCTGCTCCAGGCGCAGACCCGTGCCGCTGCCGTCGGCCTTCATCTCATTCAAGCGACGCTCTTCGTATGCGCGGTAGGCGGCAGCGAAGCGTCTCTCGGGGTGGGTTTCGACCTTGCCGTCGCCACCACCGGTAGTCAGCGACAGGGCGTCGAGGGCATTGTCGATACCACTGGCGTTGAGGGTGCTGGGGCCGTCATCGAGCTGCGACATGTCGAGGCCGCGCGACTTCTTGACGGGCGCCTTGGACTTTTTCGGCTCAGCGCGACCGCCATTGGCTTCCTCCTCCTCTTTCAGCAATGCATCCTTCTCCGCCTTCTTTCTCGCAGCTTCCGCTCGTTTGGCTTCTTCGGCTTCCCTGAAGTTGCAAATTGCGTTAGCCTACAGCCGTCTCGGCGCCTAGCCGCATAATGCAGCGCTGTCCCGGAACGAATCGTCTCATGAGGGGTGGCATATAGCGGTATCGTGAAGAATAATAAAGGCTACACCTGGGTTGCCGTAGCTACTCACTTCTTGGCAGTACTTTTGGAACCCTTATCCCACTTGTCATCCTCTACGGCCTGGCGCTCAGCGTCCTCGGCAGCGTTCTTCTTCGCCGCAGCGTCAGCCTTGCGGGCATTGCCGGCCACCTTCTTTGAGTTATCTCCCTTCTTGCCAGCCATTCTTATTGATTGCTCGCGCTATTGATGTTGTATCACCAATTATTGTAGCAGCTGTCTCGTGTCTCGTGTCGGTCGGATGGCCGTCGATGCGCTGGCGTTGGGGTCAGCCGGGTGTAGGAGAGGTTGGGTGCCAGATGCTCGAATGCAAGATTCAGGGCTCTAGAATTCGCGGGCTGCAAGCGCTTCTTGATTAGGTGCGGGTTGGTGCCAAGGTGAATATGCAGCTCTTCGGTGTGACTGGCGAATCTTGCGTGACTATGGATGCCGACCGAATTGCTTTTGCGGGCCACGAGCATTTATGTGTGCATTACGTCAGGCATCCAAGTCCACAGAACAACGAAACCACGTGTGAACAGAGGCATTCCTCGCCGTCCGAACAAGAATAACCATCCTTTCTCAACCATCTATTAACACCACCAGCTTAGCAGAGTGTGCGAATAGCTTCGGATGTCATTCGCAAGCTAGCGCAATACGTGGACGAGGACTTGAGTGGTCAGTGCAGCGCGACCGCGAGCTGCCTCTGTTTCCCCTGCAAGCAACCTCCACAACGGTGGCCGATTACGCAGCTGTGAAGGATGAATTTTGGATTTGTCATTTCGTTCAGCGATAATATTGGAGGCGTATGAGTGCAGGTCCGCGCTGGTGTGACGGCTTCATCGGCTTTATCGCTTTCCCCCACAGCAAGGTCAAGCCTCGCAACAGAGGCAGATATCAGGCTGTGATAGAGGCGCAGCGTTGCATCAGGCGGAGCTTGCATGGGTTGTGCAGTATCGTGATGCCTTCCGGTGTCGAGGCCCCCATTACTCACCTCCTACCATGTCAGTTACATTGTAGCTGCTCTCACCCGAGACAAGATGAATGCGGTGAGGAATCACAAGGGTCTGCAGATGTTGAGCAGGTGGGGATATCCGGCCTGCCATTGTTGAGATCCCCGGCGGCTTCTAGGCTCTACCCTGAAAAAAACAGAGTCATTTTAAAAACGTTGGAAAGCGGGATGTGCATGTCTCAAGTGAGTATCCATGCAAGACCCCAATGATGTAACTGGCGGTGCAAAAAGAGCAACAATCTAAGCTGCAGCTGGGATCGTCGACTTTTACTGCAGATAGGAATTTACAGAGCAGTTTTTCGAGTCCACGGACATACAGCCTTCTCTGGTTCTGCAAGACAGGGCCATATCTGCCTGGTCGGGCTGCATCCAGCACACCTCCGATTCTGTCGCCCGAGTACCTAGCAGGATGGGCATCGATGCGTCGTTCGCGCCAACAAGGTGACACTATCAGGCTGCTCCACTGGCGCGACTGTGCTCGACGCCGACTTTGCGACTTCTCTGCCAGCATGGAGTTCTGCCAGCTGGACAGGGGACAGCGACCAGGGAGGGCCAGCCATGACGCCATTATGGGAGGTGCTTTCTACCAGAAGGGATGGGAATTGCTTTTTCCCTGCCGTTGACTCAGTTGTCTTTTTGGTTTCTTTGGTCCATTTTGGGAAGAAAATCTGCGCACCCCCTCCATGTCCTGCAGGTCGCGTGGTTGACATGAGATTGAAGAGCCACTCAGGTGCGACAAGTCGCAGGGCAGGCATTCTCTTCTAGGGTCAGGCATCTGGCCTCGTCTGCCCACGTTATCACCAACAGAAGCGAGATGACCATGGGGGCCCCCGTTGTCTCTCGGGCGCGGTCTGGAGATGCACGCACGGTCAAAACACCATCCTTGACGGAACGGCATACCCGAAAGACTCGGAGAAACGGGAATCCCATTTTAGCTTCGCACGCCGCTCCAGCCTTTTGATGCTTGTCGCTCAGCCGCGAGACGGCCTGCTAATTAGTTCAACGTTAGTGACAAACCACGACCGACTTTTGCCACCGTATTAGCGCCTGTCAGCTTTTCTTATATCCAGAAATGTGATACATCACGAAACTAGGCTTCGTCTTTGCAAACTAGGCTGGGAGAGCCGGCAACTTAAACTCGCCGAAGCTCAAAACTCTGCCCCCGAGACAATCGTGCTCTGGCCGAATCGGTCTCGAGAACGCTAACCACAGGCAAGATGAATACGTGGCGCAGTACCAAAAGAACCGGAACGTCGGAGCCTGACATGCCGCCAATCACTTACGCCCTTAGGGGGGCGATCCAACACAGCGCGCCCCGACTTGGCTGACAGTTTGCGGATAATATGACTCGCAAAGACCTTGTACAGGTGTGAGATGCGCCCAGATCTTGACACCCGAACAGCTTGTCGTCGACGCCTCAATTATTCTGCCACCTGCTCAAAGCTGGCGCGGTCTCTTACGACGCAATCCTCGTCCGGAGGCTTCCATGCAGCGACACTCTCAACAGTGTCACCAGAGCACCGAAAAAGCAAAGGCTTTGGTAGCAGTTTCAACGCTGTGTGAGTGGTCCTTGTTGAAGGCAAAAAGTAGGCCGACTGGCTTCGTACATTTGGAGTTATATCAGTGCCACTACATGTACCAGGTACCTGGGTGCGCCGGCGCGGTGGGCTGATGTGCACGGCAAGAGGGGTGGCATTGTTGTGTTCCTGTGCTTCTTGTCGGACGAGCTTGCTGTTCTTATTCGCCCGGGATTTCAGGCCCAGCGCCCCGGAGTGTGGTGGGCGGCAGCCCTCAGCCCGTCGCACTGGCCGCCATGCGCAAGTGAGATTGCACGCGGCTTGCAAGTGAGGGGAAAAGCTAGATTTCCGGTCCAATCATTTGGGGGCGAGCGGCGCGTTTGTACCAGTACATTCTGCGCCGACATTTCAATTCAGCTCTCGTTGAATGTCGCCCTGCGCGACGCGATATTTACGGCTGTTAAGGTTGTGCAAGTCATCGCTGACAGTCAACTTGGTGGCAAAGGGCCATTTTGCCTTGTTCGGCCCTTACGTCTACGACGCTAACATAAGGCCACGCAAAATTATTTTGGCCAGGTACAGGGATCATATAAGGCCGACTGACACAGAAGGCTATCGAGCCTATCGTCTCGTCCGCATAGCTTCGTTGTCAGGTGATTGCGACTCGGCCAGGGTGAATTTCCAACATTGCCATTTGGCGGAAAATTAATAAGAGAGGTAATAACTGCGAACGGCCAGGGTGGCTATTCTTGGACTGGGAACATGCTTGCATGCCCCTTTGTACGAAGTGGGTGGAGGACCACTGCAATACCGGGGCACTGATTTGAGTATCACGATGTCGTATCCCATTATTAGGACGCCCAGTTCTCCATACTGATCGTCTCGGTGGCAAATGAACATTTTGAAGTTACCAAAAGCAGTGTGGCGCACCCAACAGTCCAAGCAAGTAGGTACCCGAGGCATGACTAGCTAGTAGGACAGCCAAGGTGTGTGATAGTTCCATTGTGCCGTGGCTCAATTGCTGGTACAACCACAATAGGCTCTGTGATCTGGGGGCCGTATTCCACACTTTTGGGAGGTGCGGTTTCCCGCAGTGAATGCATCAAGTGCACGGTGTCCTCTGCCACCGATGGACATCAGCCGCGAGAGCAATTGGTACAGGCAGATTTGACACTCATTGAATTCGTGGCAAATCGCCGGCACTGGGAGCCAGTGTCACGGACCACCACATGGCAAATGTTTTCTGGAGAGTCCCATCCACTGTGGCTCCGGAAGTCGAACCGGGAACCCGGCGAACAATGGTCCCCTCTTGGCACACTAGTTTTTTTTGGCTCCAGGGGCAGTCTTTGGGAAGCGATTGGCCAGCGACGCTGGAGTCAGGCGTTGCTGATGACGATTCAAAGTCCTTGGTCATGGGCTCTTGGGCTCTCTTCTAAATACAGGGGCCCCTTTTCGTCAGGGAGTGGGGAAGGCATTTGCGACCCGGAGGTCCGTCGTGGGATTCTGAGTTGGTTGAGTCACTAATTGGCTCCTCTGATCCCCCGCCCAGTATTTCCAGGGGGCAACATGATCACGAGATGATGTGGCGGTGAACGTTCGGCGACTTGGAATATGCAAAATCAGGGAAGTTGCAGCCGTTTTGACCTTGCGGTCAAGACGAGTATGAGCAATACACGTTGACTGCATGGGGAACATTGGGAGCCACTTATCATTGAGAGAGAGAGGGAAGGAGAAAGAGCCAGTGTAAGTTTCTGCACCCTCTCTCTTCCAGAGTAGTGGGGAGAGGCAGAATGATCCGAGTGGCGCCCCCTTTATTTGATTGAACTGAAGCAAAGTCGAAACAATGGGATCCTAAGAACATTAGACGCACTGGGCGAAAGAGAAAAAGATCGGATCGGCCGCCGCCGCCAATGCAACTTTGGGAGCTAGCTGCCTGCACCCAGTCTGTCGGGTTAGACAGGCCCTTTTCTCACCACTCACAACTCTGGGTGCTGGTCTGCCCCGTGGGCCGCCAGCAACGGCGCTACCTGCAGCATTGCATAGATGCACATGCTTGCTGCATGACTTGCAGGAAGGATAGCCGTTTCCACAAGACAAGACCTGCTTTCGCTGTTCAGGGTCGTGGGCAGAATGTTTTCCCGTCCCCGCTGGCCTGCCGCCAGCAGTTGCGGTCAAGTAAGATCTGGGGCTGCGGGCAGCAAGCCACATAATAAATTAGGAGCATCGTATACGGCTAATACACTGGCTCAGCACCGAGTCCAGGCATTGGGGGCTGTGCGCACAGTATCCGGGTGATGTGCTTGGAGAGAGTCTGTCTCCCATCTCTGTATCACGTTGCAGGGGTAGCCCCTTTCAGATGGTCGTATCCAACCCACACACAAGATATCAAGTGCCGGGTGGTGGTGCGCGTCGTGGTCGGGGCCGGGCCCATTTTGTTAAATATTTTTTTCCAGAAGACACCGTAATAAAACGGGCGGCTTGTCCGTCTACGCCCAGCCTTGTGGGCGGGTGTGGTGTATTTCAAAAGGGTCTGAGAGCTGAAACGGAGTGTCAATCGACTCACCCAGGTACCTAGCCTAGCATCTGGTCAGAGAACGACAGGGTTCAAGGGTTCAATAGATGTGTTATCAAGCTTATCAATGAGAAACAAGCAACCAGCCAACGCGCGTTTTGTAATACGAAGAAAATGAGAGGTGTGACGTAACGAGAATTCTTCCACTTGAAACGCAGAATATTGGTATTGTAAGGTGCGTGCTCCATGAAATCAGTCAATATGAAGGCCTGGAACTGTCGTCTAGGATGTGGATGATAAGATTAGGCGGCGCCCGGGCAGGTATTGTGAGGGCGTACAACTTTGGATGAACGCCATGTGATTAACTATTTCCCTTGGCTGCATCTTCTCTTGCCTAGAGGGCCGATAATCTTGCCTAACCCTTGTCAATCATTTTCTCTGGTTGTCTTAAATATACACTTCTTTCGGGAGAGAATAACCGCTGGCAGTCATCTACGCCCCCCCTGTATAAGCAGCCGCGTCAAGTTTGCTGGGGTTCTCAATGTCTCACCGGTGCAGCTGGCCGGTGCGTCCATGGTACGATGCGGTGAATGACGAAGACCCTTCCAGCCGCATTAATGGAATCATGGCTTGCGGCCGAGTCGCCTGTCTGCTGGCCGTGTGTTACAGGAGCTGGGATCCGAGGGTGGATCTTGAATGTTGACAGCGTATTGTGGCGTTTGCCTCTTTTGGAGCACGCGGCTCGCTGCTTGGACCGCCGTGGTCTTGGAGCCTTCGTGGCGGGTCATACGAGTAATATGCCTCCATTTGGTGTTTTCTGTCCATGGACCGCCCGGCAGCACCGGCCTTTTGCACCGAGATTTGACAGCGGAGCTGCCTGGAGGAGGCGGGAACTAATCCAGCAATCAGCTGGTGGACTCGTCTGTGTGTATGTACTGGCGCATGGCTGAACGTTGCAGCGTGAAAGCATGCCTTGCTGCGGCTACTTGATGTAAGAAGAGGCAAGTTTGCAGCTCCCACGTCTTCCTTGGGCCGCTCCGTCGTCCCTGAGCCGTCAGCATTTCTGCGCGCATGCAGCGGGTGCTAGGGAATTGTTCAAATTGGTGCTATTTTGATTGCCTTGCTAGTCGCCGCCTAGCAAGGCTGTTACAATTAATTATTAATACGTGGCCCGGGGAAGTGCCTTGCGGGAGGCACGGGTCACACCATCCGCGTCGTACAAGGACGGCTGCGCCTAAACTAGCTTGACTTGAGTGTATGGCACCCATGTCCGGAGACAGGCCAGTACCGGAAGGGCAGGGATGCTGATTGACAGCTTTCGCTGGCATCGCTGCACGGCACAAGGTGCATTTTAGAACAGCCAGCGCGTCAGCCAAGACAGCGCCTCATGTAAGTCACAAGAGGGGGGGACGAGATGGCGGCACACGAGATTCGGTGGCAGCTCGCCCGGCTTCCCCAGGAATGACGAGCCGAAATCCCGCCTAGACTGCAGATGTCCCGTCTGCAAGAAACGTTGACATGATGTTGCTGGCTAGCATATTGCGCTAATGAAGGAGACCAACTCGACAGCCATACGATATCAGGCCCGGGGAATTCTTCACCGCCAGGTTCGGACCGACTCTGTGCGCCATTTTTTAACCAGTTTTTGTCGTTGAGTTTTTCCAATTTCATTTGCATGTATGGGCGCCCAAGTCCCGTAACTGGCTGTATGTCGTCGCATGATCGGGCGCAGAAAGCCACGGGCCACTTGGCCAGCCTGTTGCATGGCGCATGATGGCTGCTGCGCCGAGCTGCAATGCATGGAAGCTACGTCACAAGGCTGACGGACCTCCTAGAAGGCGAATGGAAAGGACGAAGGATGCTGGTCCGCTATGTCATGGTGCAGCCAGGCCTGCGGCCGTGCTCAAGAGTGCCAACTGGTGATTGGGGGCTCGCGCAAGGGAGAATGGATGCCCGGTACACGTAGCAGCGCCTAGCAGCGTTGGCAGCAGAACATGACACAATCCCATGTTTTTGGCCATGGGAGATTGGGCAGGTTACCTTTTTGTGGCCGCGGAACACGGTTGATCCGTCGATGAGTGGGCATTGGTAGCATTGCTTGGCCGTTCTTGGCCGGGTCTGTTTTCTTTTGCGAGACAGGCGGCACATGCGAGGCTAAGGCCGAATGCTGTCTTGCCAGTGTTCATGACTTGCGCATTTCCATCATATTTGCTGCAGGCGACAACATGACACGCGCGGCAGCATATGACGGACGGGCGTGCGTGCGCCGGCAGGGTTTCACTGGGCAAGACGGTAATAGAGAGACACGTTGTAAGGTTACACAGAAGGGAGCAAGAGCAATGTGACGACACGGGCGCATGGGAAGCACGAGCAAAAAAAAAACCAAAAAAAACCGAAGAAGCAAGTCAGTCAGCCAGTCAGTCAGTCAGTCAGTCAGTCAGTCAGTCAGTCAGTCAGAGGAGAGTTGAGGCGAATGGTTCGCCCCCTCCGCAGAAGCCTTGTCGGCGCGTGCTTCGAGGCACATGCGGGCGAAAGGCATAGATATCTCCATCTTGCTTCTTTGTATACAGAAATTTCTTTTGATGCCATTCCGTCTCAGACTTGCAAGAGAGCCAAACTTGGAGCAGGCTTCGCCTTTTGGGTTCTTTGCTTTTTGGGGTGGCTTTCTAGCGCTGGACAGAAGATTACGGGGCGGGGCGGCGCTCGACTACCAAGCTGATGGGTCGACTTGGTGGAGTTCTCCAGCGCATCCCAGGACCTCTATTACAGGTGGTACTGAGTGCACACCCCCCTATAGCGGCCCACCGGTTGCGAATAGAGGGCAGACAAGGTAAAACCCCGACAGCCGGAGAATAAAGGTCATGAAAAAAGAAGGAGAGAAAAAGAAAAGACTATACATCCAGACAAGAAAAAACAAATCAAATAAAAAATCGGCAATCCACTGTGGGCCAAAAGATCCAACTTTTGGCTTTGGCACTGTCACCGCCTCCCATTGGATCTCGGGCCCCCCTGGAGGCCACCACCCACTTGGCTGGCCCTCCGCCCCAAGGTGCCGTTAGCGGTTCTGGTGGTGCTGTGTCCAGTCGGCGGCCAGGGACGCTTCTTCCGATGAGCTGCCTCTGGGCAAGGGCAAGGACCCAGAGGGCAGAGCCTGTCGGATAGCCCGTGCAAGACCCGGAACGAGGGTGGCCCCTCTTGCCGGTATTAAACAAAGAGCGGGGGGTAGTGCGCATCTCTGGTTGCTGGTGTTGTACCCGTCTCTTGAGTCCTGCAGCCCGCCTGCCTATTGACTTGCCCTCCCCCCTCCGTTACACTGGCATGGCGCTGTTGCGAGACGTCAATGGAGGTGTCGCGATCGAAATACAGGGGCGCTCCCCCCCCTCCCCCCCCGAACGTAACCACTAAACTCAAACATCTGCCGCCCCAAGTCCCCTATAACGCGCCCCCCAAGACCAAGTGTCACCACTGAACACCACCATTACCACTCAATACCACCACCCACTATCACCTCCACCACCGTCATCTTCATCATCATCATCATCACAACTCGTACCATCAATATCAATGGCACTCCTCCTATTCAATCTACACCCTCCCCCCTGCTGCACATCCCATTCGCGGCTCGCAGCCCCCCCTTGTCCCCGGGGCCGCCTTTTTTTTTTCTTTCCCTTTCCCTTGCGCTGTCGCGACTCATCCAGTCTGATGGGTGCTTTCCCCGGGCACACCTGGGGCCAAAGTCAACCCATGGAATGTATTCCTTTTCCTTTGTCTCGCCAGTACCCGACTGCCTGGGCTCATGCCAACGCCCGTTCCCAATCTAGCTCGTCTCCTCCCCCCCCTCCACCATGACACTCTCTAGCTTCCTTTCCGGCGTCCGCTCTCTCCCAGCAGCCTTGACCTAGTAGGCTCTAAAACTAGGCCCCTGGTCGCTTGACGGAACCCCCCATCTAGTCCCGCGCTGCTTGGGCCTTGGGCCTTCTTTTTTTTTCTTCTGTCATTTGCCTTTTTTGGCTTGGGAGCCTGTTGCTTGTTTCTTCTTGAAAGTCGGAGAGCCAGCCTAGAGCCCTGTTCATTCTTATATCTTGCCGCATCCACCTCCCCTCTGCTGCCTTGGTGATTCCACCTTGCCTTTCCAACTTGCGGCTGCCTTTGCTTGTCTGTTTTTAGCATCTTTTACTTTTTCTATTTTCTGCTCTTCTTTATTAGACTTGCTCCGGCACACACCTCATCCATACAATTCTACACTTCTTCCAACTACTGGTCTGGCCTGTCCGCCTCACTCTCGCCGCAGCACCTGCACCACCACGTCTTACACCCCTCCAACCCCACGTCGTACAACTGCTCTATCTTGTGGTCATAATACGGCACATAAGTAAAAATTCTTCTTGATGGCTTGCTGAGCATAGAGCTTCTCTCTTCTCTATCTTCTCTATCTTCTCGGCTTCCTTCATTCGGCCACCGACTTTGTGTGTCTCCGGAACCCCCCGAGCACTCCCATCCGTCACAACCAGCCTACACAGAAACCAACGGCGCTTGACCGCCCACTTAACTCGCTACGATGCGTTCTTCTTCGCCTGAGACCGCTTCTGGCCGTGTCCGCTCCTCAGATAGAAAGCGCAGAGAGCCGCCGCCTTTTCCAGCCCAGCAGATGTTTGTCCTAGGTATGCCCAAGCCTCGCCTGCAATGACCAAGTCATGCGCCCCTGTCGGTCCACGTTCCACGCTTACTCACTATCCCGCCTTACAGCCTGCTGCAGAATATGCGAACCAATCGCCTTCATGTCGATTTTCCCGTATATTTATTACATGATTCAGGACTTTAACATTACCGACGACCCTAGTAAAATTTCAGTCTATGCTGGCATGGTTACCTCTGCCTTTACCCTGGCCGAATTTGCTACCGGTGTCTTTTGGGGGCGTCTGAGTGATAGGATCGGTCGCAAGCCGGTACTTCTGAGTGGTCTTGCTGGTACTGCTATCAGCGTTCTCATTTTCGGTTTTGCTCCCAATCTCCCCGTTGCACTCTTTGCTCGAGCCCTGGGTGGTCTTCTCAATGGGTAAGTCTGCAACGTACAGAATGAGTTTGAATGGCAGCGGCTAACCTTCTAACGTAGCAACATTGGAGTCCTTCAGACAACAGTCGCTGAACTCGTTACTGTCAAGGAACAGCAGCGTGAGTACATGCCCGTCTCTCATTTCTACACATGGTGTACTAACCTCACCCCTAGCCCGGGCTTACACAATTATGCCCATGGTATGGTGCATTGGGTACGTTACTTTCACCTTGACGCCGGGAGCGACAGAACTAACAGTCATAGATCAATCGTCGGCCCTATGATTGGCGGTGCTTTGGCACGTCCATGCATTAGCTATCCCCAACTATTTGCACGGGGCACAATCTGGGATCGCTATCCCTACTTGCTGCCCAACCTCTTCAGTGCCTGCACCGTCCTCTTCGGTGTAATTGTCGGGCTCCTATTTCTCGACGAAACGCACGCCAAGAAGAGGCTCCAGCGTGACCGCTGTCGCGAGGTGGGAGACAGGATCGCCGCCTTATTCAGTCGAGCCAGCAGTTGCAAGGGTCGCACCCCCGAGAAGCAAAGCCTCCTTCACGATCCATCATCCTCTGGATACAGCGCCATCTCGTCCCGGACGCCTTCTCTTCTCGGCGGAGATGATGAACCCCTCCCAAGCTACAAGAGCCAGGAGAGTTCGCCAAAGCTCAGCCCAAGCAAGGCTCCTGGATCGCCTTCAGTCACTAGAGTTGAGTCTACGCCACAGCAGAAACCAAAGACCTTCACTCGACCTGTAATTATGAACATCATGTCTTACGGCATTTTGGCCTTGTGAGTATTCAGCCGTGCTACTCGGTTGTTTAACCATGACTAACATTAGCAGCCATACCATGACATTCGACCAGCTTTTTCCGGTATTCCTCAGCACTTCGCCACCCGAGCACCCTGTTCAGAAGCTTCCTTTCAAATTTGTTGATGGATTTGGCCTCGACACGAAAACTATTGGTGTGATCATGTCCGTGCAGGGCCTCTACTCACTCTTCTCCAATTACCTGGTTGTCGCGCCTGTCACCCGCCGCCTGGGATCTCTGCGCCTCTTTCGACTGATTGCATTTTCCTACTTTTCGCTGTACCTGGTGACGCCCTACCTTGTACTGCTGCCCGAGAGCATGAGAATGCCGGCCATTTATCTGCTCGTCATCTGGAAGTGCACCTTTGCGACCATGGCATATCCCAGCAACGCGATCCTCCTCGCCAACTCGGCACCGTCCAAGGAGGTTTTGGGCACGATCAACGGCATCGCAGCCTCGACAGCCAGTCTGTGCCGCGCGCTCGGCCCCACCGTGTCGGGATTCCTGTACGCCCTGGGCCTCCAGACCGGCTACTCTGGTCTCGCTTGGTGGTTCAGCGGCGCCACTACCCTGGTGGGCGCCTACCTCAGCTCTCAAATCACCGAAGGTGGCTACAAATCTGCGGCGTCAGACGAGGAGGAGGAGCGGCTCCTCGATGCCATGGTGGATGAATACGATGAGGAACACCGCGTGTAGGGCACTACCGACGACATTTTACCACTTCACTTCTCTGGTTCTTCGACAGACCAACAAACGAACTTACTTCTACGACTTTTTTTATAGTACGCCAGCACACCACGCATGTTGATTCATCTCAGATTCTACCGCTACACTTTTTTTTGGATTCACAATACCCCCCGTTAAGATGGAGATGGCGTTATATAGCTTATTCTACCCCTCGTTTTTTATATAAAGATTTTTTGGTTAGAGATGGAAAGGCGGATGCAAAATATGATAGACTTGGTGGCCTGAGACATATTTTCTTTTATTTCCTACTCGATAGGGCAAGGGCATTTTTTGGTTGTTAAGAACACGATACAGGATATACATAGAGCATGAGAAGGATACAATCCGGGGCCCAAGCCTTAGCACGATGATCCACAACGTTATGAATTTATTTGCTATTTATTTGCACTCTGATCTATTCATCCTGCGCGAAGACCAGAGACCAGTCCTTTGGGCTGCCAGCCCAGGTTTGCGCTTTGCCAAACACTTCCCACCGGATCCGCGGTTGGAGAGCCACCTCAGGTGACACACCACGGAGAATAATTCGTATCGACCCTGACGCCCAATCGCATTCATCCCGGTTGCTTCCTGTAACTGCTCACGACATGGTAATTCGTCGGGCAGGCCTGGCACCGGCAAAGCGGGAGGGTTGTACAGAGCCTCTCGGGTTGCACAGCCCATGGCGCGATCCGCGGCACCCGATGTCGGCTCCGGTGTAGAAAAAATTGCCCGGACAGAGTGTAACACCGAGCAGTAGAAAGCGAGGAAGGGAAGCGCAGTCGTGTTGAGATCTAGGGGGGTCTGGGCCTTGGGAGAAGGTGTGGTTCCCCCTTGCCTTTGGGCGCATCTTGAACATGCATTGCTACGTGGGCAAATGGAAATTAAAACATGTAGAAGAATACTGTTTATTGGAGGGTATATAAGTGACGCTTGAGGCATGTAAACAATAGATTGGTGTATGCCGACACTTGCATATCTGAACCCCAGAACTCGTTCAGTGCAGTGAATGGAATTTCTCATCCCAGTTTTATCAAACCCATGATACAAATGGTAGACCATTTGGTCTCTCTTCATTCCTCCCTTCTAAATTCTTTCTTGCGCTTCGTTGTTCTTTGCCTTTGTATGTTTCTCTTCCTTTTTTTTTTGTGTGTTGTCTTCTTGGTCCCTTGCGGCTTTGGAGTGGCGTTGCGCCTGGTATCTTTTTGTGAGTGAGTGTCGGTGTGTGGTGTGCAAGTTGGGTACCTACTGGCTAGGCTAACATCTCATTTTGTGTCTTTCGTTTGAACTCTTGAATGTATTGTCCCTCCCGTGTTGTCCAAAATTTTCCAGGCAGATGCATGACTTAATAAGCGCAGAAGTCACGCGCCGAGGGCAGTCTAGACCGGCCCACGAGTTTGCCTTGTCCGTCAAAGGCGTCACCCGCGCTGTTGAAGTGGATGATGCTAGAAGTGGATGAGCCGTAGTAGCTGGGAGTGAGCCCCCTGGAGGGCTCGTGGATGGTATCCCAAGAATCGGCATAGGACGACTGATAGCTCTGACGGCCGCGGCGGCGAACCGGAACAGTTTCGACGGGCCTAGCATTGGGCATAGACCCACGGGACTTCTTGGTCTTCGACATACAGCAGCCCATTTTTCCAGATGGTATTTTTGGTCGTCTTTGTGTGTATTGCTTCGTTTTGCAGTGGTTGAGAGGATGTGTTTTATTGCGGGTTGGCTTGTGGTAGGATAAGTTTTATTCTTTGGTTGCTCTAATGTTTGGAATGAGAAGGGGAACATGCAGAATTCCGGGATAGGACTTATACTTATAGTAGAATATTCATGATAGAGTTTTCCATTCTTGCGTTGGGAAACAGTATAGTTTCGCGGCTAAGCGGCTATTTTTCATGATGGGATGTCTACCTTCCATATGGATTCGCCGACGCAAATACACGGCTGTCCATTGCTACGAACTTTATTAAGTATTCTAGCCACCGCCTAGCGGTTTCGTAGCAGAGCGAAACCTTTAAGCAGAATCGAAGATGCTAGATGGCTTCTTCGCTTGTCATTTGACGAGGGGAGTCGTGATGTGAAGGTCAAGGGGAGGCGCTGCATGTGACTGAAGCCCCAAAACTAAGAAAACACCGAGAAATTCTAGAATAGAATTCGCGAGAATAATATGCCAGGTGAGTTATGCTACAACTTGACGTGCAGCATGAAAGTCAAGGCCGCTTATGACAATAGCACCCATACAATGTCCAAAGGTATCGCATCAAGAAGCGCAGTCCGTACACTTTACGGCGCTTGAAAATTAGGGTTTACCAAATGATAGCCTTGTCAGCGCGAGCTGGCGTCTAAATGGCGGCGCTGCGGGAAGTTTGAAATGTTTAACCTGAAACTTAATTTCTAGTATTTCTGAAATTTCGGCCCAACTCTGACTGTAGTGCCAACACCGCTCAGCCCAGTGCTGCCGGCTCGGCAGGTACGAAGTCTGAGCCAGATCGATTGCGGGGGAGGAGCTTTCCCAATTGACCCGAGTTAGATGCATTGTTCAAAGTAATGCAATGCAAGCTAACATGCTACTCAAAGTCCCCCACATCCGTCCGTAATTGTCGTGGGGCTCGCAAGTTGAGCAGGCAGGCAGCCCACTGATAAGCCGGACTTGTCCAACGACATGCAGGCTTCTCGAACGCCCACTTCTGCTGATCCTTGCTGGAGTCGACAGCGGTGTTAGGAGGAGCCAGAATTGTGGCTGCAGCGAGTTGCAGGGGCTGCCTGGAACTGCGGAGAACGCCACGAGGAACTTTTCTTGATGCGACGCTGCCAGCGAAATGCGACGAACAAAATATTGGCGCACAGTTCGTGCGTCTTGGGCTGTCGAACATGACGGGAGTTGGACCCTTGGCTTGGCTGACAGCCAGGCTGAGCCAGCCATTCGGAAATTCCAGGAAGCCATTCCGGGGTCTAGCTCGGTGCCAAGCTAGCGCGTTGGGATTATTCGATTCATCGCGGGGGGAAGGATACTGACCTTGTCAGCTAGGCGGCGATGGTCGCAGCCGACACAGCAGCGTTACGTATTCTCATCGAGTCAACATGTCTGGGGTCGGCGATTCGTATGACGGCAAAACACATCGTGACGGATAAAGTCGGAAGGCTTCGAGGAGTGTCGCACAAATCATGACTTCATAAAACAAAGGATTGGTTTTAGCGCAATGCAAGAGGGAGTTGGGGTTAGGCGCATCGTGAATTCGTTGCTTGTGCGTGTTGGGTTGCCTGTAAAACGGAGGTGCATGCAAACTGACTCATTGGCAGGCAGCTGGCACCTGGCATGGCACCTGGCAACTGCAGCAACCTGCGGCCAAAGCAGCCGCCAGCTGGCAACAAGGGTAACGTAGGTACCGTAGCATCTTAGGTAATGCCCGCCAAATGCGCAGTACCTACCCATCTTCCATTTGCTGCGTCAAATCCTCCCAACAACATCATCACTCCTCCCGCGAACACCACGATGTCCCGTCTCCTGTGCACGACAACCTTCCTCAAACAGCTGCTGCCGGGCGCCGCGGACCCTTTTTCACGATGACAGGGACGTGGCTGCGCTAGACGACGAAACGTGCTGGGCAGGGCCAATGGTAGCGCTAGCCCAGCAGTGGCTGAAAGCGCTAGGGTTCTGCATGGCTTGCTGCAGGCTGGGGCATTCTGGGGGGCACTTGGGGCACTTTGGGGCACTTTGGGGCAAATTTGGGGCAATCACGGCCTCAGCTTCGGTGGGCTTCTCAAAGTCTTTTCGACGACCACGTCGGGCAGTCTGTACTGGTTCGAGAAATGCAGTACCACGTACCGAAGAACCAGCTTGCGCCGGACTGTGACAACTAATGAGCAAGTATCTGTACCGCAAAAGCACTACAAGACATTTCGGATTCCATACATCCGCCACCAACGCTGGACGCCTGCTGCGTAGTCGGGATGCGGGGGCTTGGACGGCGCTCCGTCCAGCTCCGCTTCTTCTATCAGCATTGTGTCCCGATCCATGTCTACTATCATCTCCACCACCCTGCCTGTCTACCAGGCCCACGACAAGCACCGCACTGCTGCCAACTTTCTGCCAACGCTCGTCAGCCCGTCTCTTTCCCACACTTTTCATCTGTCGCAGAGCTGCTAGTTTCTTGTCGCATCTTCTCGCCCGACAGCTGCTCCTACGATTGCATCTAACCGCACATCGTGGCCCCGACTGGTTTCGCTATATACCCCGTGCCTTATTAGTTCCAGTACCGAGGCGAGACAGCCTAGCCTCGTCGCTAGCACTCAGACCAATTTTCTTGCTGTCCAACGTCGTTCGCGCCACAGGCCTCATTGCGCTCTCCGGCGCGCCTTCGCCCTCAGCATTTGCGCAAGTCTTTCGTTGGTCGCATAGTTTTGACTACCTGATTTCGACCGGTCTACCTACGATAATCGACGACTGCCAGTCCTCGGCCATTGGAGAATGGGCTGAGGCTCTTTCTGCCAGACAACGCCGTTTTACCGATTAGTATGTCCCCAACTCAACCTCGCGGCGCGGCGCACTTGTATCTATTTGTGCAAACATATTGGCCTCGAAAATTGATGATTTAACCTTGCTTAGTTCTAGCATCAACCCGCCACCGACTACCATCCCACCAGGACCTCGCGATAAAAACTCATCGCTCCGCCAGCATGCCTGCGCATGTGGCGCCCTCTCCGAGCTCCCAGCCCACCACCAAACGCCAACGGAAGACATCCTCAGACCAAGGTTCCCCCCAAATTCGGATCAGCCCAGAAACAATTCCGGACGCTGTGCCGAATGGACCGCTCACTGGGGGCAAGCCCTCGCAAAGCAGCAACTTTCGCAATGTGAGCGCCTGCAACAGGTGCCGTCTGCGAAAAAATCGCTGCGACCAGAAACTTCCCAGTTGCGCCAGTTGCGCCAAAGCTAATGTAGCATGCGTTGGTTATGACCCGATTACCAAAAAAGAGATTCCCCGGAGGTATGTGTCTGCGACTTGGTTTTGTGTTGAGCTACTAATTTCTTTCTAAGCTACGTGTTCTATCTCGAAACTCGAGTGGAACAGCTGGAAAAGCTACTTTCTTCAAATACTATTCCATACCCCCCTGCTGAAAACCTGGAGCTCTGCTCTCGACCGAGCGCCGACGCTTTACCGCGAGATTCGGGCTCCGCCAATGGAGCGCCTTCGGGTCAGGCTCTGAACAGCGCGCGAAACGAGTCATTGGCGGCGAAAAAGGAAGGACAGAGCCCGGCTATGATGAACTTGGTTGGGGCCTCCAAGCCAAAATCTCTTGCTTCGGCATCCGGGGTTTCTTTCGCCAGAGTTGTTTTCGCTGCTGTCCAATATTCCGTATCAGACCAACACGGCCCGACCGAGCGAACAGGGGGAGGCGCCGGTACCTCGATGCGCGATTCCTTTTTCGGCCTACACGCAAGACCGACGATTCAACCGGCACCTTTCCCAGATCGCCAAGTCGGAATGAGACTCGTGACCCTCTACTTTGAACATGCAAACCCGCAAATCCCAATCCTGCACAGAGGCGAATTTATGCAGATGTTTGAACAAGCCTATGCCAACTCGCCCGAATCCCTCGCCTCTAGGGAGCTTTACATGCTAAATATGGTATTTGCAATTGGCTGCGGTGTTATCGTGGGGGAACCCGTCAAGACAGAGGCATCTGGCGCAGCAAAAGTGGCCTCCCAACAAGGAAAGGGTCAGTGTGAACCTGAAGAGTATCACGCCAGCGCTATTGTGCATCTGGAGTCCTGTCTGAGCTTTAGTGGAGGAGGCCTAGAAGTGTTGCAGGCCGTACTCCTACTAGCAAATTTTGCACTTCTTCGCCCGGTCCCTCCCGGCCTGTGGTAAGTCTTTCACATCTTCAGCTTTGCGCTGCTGCTAACGAAACACAGGTACATCACTGGTGTAGCCGTTCGTCTTGCTGTTGATCTGGGCTTGCATTACGAAGAGGGCGGAGAAGCAGAAAACTCGGGGCCAGAAGACCTAACTACTGAACAAGATTCAAGCGTCAAAGAGCGAGGGCGGCGGCAGTATGTGCGAGACATGAGGCGACGTTTGTGGTGGTGCACCTATTCGTTCGATCGATTGGTAAGCACGTGTGTCGGGCGACCATTTGGTGTTAGCGATCAAGTCATCACTACTGAGCTTCCATCCGTATTGGACGACGACTACGTTACTCCGACTGGCTTTGTCGACCCCCCTGTAGACGACGAACGGCCGAGCTACAAGCATGTAGCCCATCACTATTTTCGGCTACGGATGCTACAATCGGAAATTTTACAAGTCCTCCAATACAACCAGGCTCAGCTTGCACGTCAAGGCAATCAGGTACCCTGCTATCCTGAGATGCGCAATCACATCCCCTCGCCCTTCCTCGTCAAATTCGATTCATTCCGGTCTTGGCGAAGCGACATTGATGAACGCCTATACCACTGGAAGTCATCCGCGCCAACGAGGCAAGAAACCGGAGTTGCTTTCTCGACGGAATTCCTCGAGCTCAACTACTGGCAAGCCATCATCATGCTATATCGACAGAGTTTAAGCGTCCCCGCTATGTTTGAGGGCGAATACAACACGTCGAATGAGGTCAACAGCCCCACGGCCTTTACAGCGGAACTTCGAGAAGACGAAGACCGCATTTACCTCAAGGTAGCGGAAGCGGGACAAAAGATTCTGCGCATATACAGACAACTCCATCTCAGCGGTCTTGTCAGCTACACATATCTGTCGACACACCATCTATTTATGGCTGGTATTTCGTATCTGTACGCTATTTGGCATTCGCCCCTGGTACGAAGTCGCCTGTCGATGGACGAAGTGGATTTCACCGTTCTAGCAGCCAAGTCTGTCTTCACCGACATGATTGACAAGTGCCCGCCAGCAGAGACATGCAGAGATGCATTTGACCGGACAGCCAAGGCGACAATCAAAATGGCAAGCTCAAACGGCGGGTTTGGCACCACAAATCCTCGACCACGTCGGCAGCGCAGAGAGACAACAACTTGGATCACGGCTCCTGTACCAGAAATCCCAACCATGAAGCCGGCTACGCGGCACCGCACTCAGGCTTCAGACGGTCAAAGCTACCAGTTCGACTTGGCAATGGGAGACAATATATCCTCCCCGGGGGTATCCGCAGGCGGCGATGTCTCGGCACAAACCACACCGCCACTGAGCAAAACAAAGGCCTTTGACAGCGATAGCCTCATGGCAGAGGCACGGAGGCACAGCGGGCCGAGCCCGGCCGACGGCTCCGTAAGCCAGGACGGCAGTTCCATTGACCCGCTCGTTCAGTCGCCTCCGTTGCCTCGCAGGATGACGACACAGGGAGGCAACAACACATTTATGGGCCAGCAGTTTGGTATGCAGGGGTCCATGGACTATCCGGACAGCCAGACGATGGAGTTTTTGCAGACACTGGGAGCGACGCCGAATGGTGATTTTTCCACGGTGGACCAGGCGCAGCTGGATCTTGGATTCGGCATCAACTGGGAGGGCATGCACAATGATTTTAGCGAGGGCGGGCACATCAATCCGTTTGACACGTTCTTCTTTGGCGGGCAGCCCAATGGTGGGAGTAATAATAACGGCAACAACGGCAACAGCGGCAATGGGCCTGGAGGGGGCATGTCGATGTAATAGCGCATCAATTCAAAATGGGGGTTTGCTTATTCTAACGCTATTTGTTGGCGTTGTATTTTTTTCTCGTCAACTTGGGAACCCATGGGGTTGAAGCTGACCGGAGCCTGGTCGCAAAATGCTCACAGAAGGTGTGATGCATTCACCAAAGCAGCCAAAGGCCGCGTAATGAAGGAATATTTAACCTGTTTAATGGTTCATATAAGTAGAAAAAAAGAATCCTTGTACTACGCCGCAGCGAGAGGCCAGACCAGCCAACTTCAGCTAGCGGAAGGGCAGCTGCATGTCAATGTAAGACAGGCAGCCATCGCGCG
The DNA here is from genome assembly GCA_001455915.2 of Samsoniella hepiali. Classification (NCBI taxonomy): domain Eukaryota; kingdom Fungi; phylum Ascomycota; class Sordariomycetes; order Hypocreales; family Cordycipitaceae; genus Samsoniella; species Samsoniella hepiali. The sequence goes on along the minus strand of LNDK02000066.1, from coordinate 3,716,354 downwards.
CACCGATCTACCCACAATAATAACAACGGTTGTACAGCATGGTTTTGTTTTGTTTTTCCTTTTTTCCCCCCTTCCCTCAATCCATGATGCTGCTATTTCCCGTCTTTTCACGCATTTCATTGAAATCGCGCAGCGTGGTGGCTGGGAGTCCTTGGTGCGAAACCGATGCGCGGCGAGAAGAAAAATAAAAAGCAGGTGGCTGGGCTTGTGCCGAGCGAGTTGCAGGGGAGAGGGGGGGAAGGCGGGCACACCACTTTCCTGTAGGCTGGGTTTCTTTCCTAGTCACCCACGTTTCTTTGCTTTATCCCTTGCATCGAATCGATTCAAATACGAAGCAAATCGAGATATTTCATCGCCTCCGTCATCTCGTTGCTGCTGAGTTTACTTTTTTTTTTTTGATCCCGCCTTGTGCGTTGAACTACCCGGATAATCGCAAAGCGTCTACCCCCCCCCCACCACCACCACCACCACCCGCAAATTGCGCGACCCGACGACTTTGCATGCGCTTTGCGCCAGCCACGATTTATCCCCTCCTGCCGCGACCGAAATTTCGCAAAACGAAAACTCTTTGCCTGATTGCCTTCTCGCTCCTGTGTTGCTGGTCTGAGGCGCATTGATATCCTGCGACGGCGCGCGCAACGAGACGGGCTCCACGAGCATTTTCGATACGAGTTTGTTGTCCTGTCCAATTACATCATTAGTCGGCGGCTCCATCCGAGCGCAACACTGCGAGAGAGATAAACAACGTCGCATTTCTTTTGAGCATTTCTTCCGCCGGCGCGAGAAAAGCATCAGAAGCTACGCTTCGTTTCGCTCTCGCTACGAGAGCGAGCGACAAAATTTCGTCGCCGCAATGCCTGCGTTACCAGACCTGGGCGCGACATTACCGCCGCCCGCTGCGACATTTACACAACCAGCATCACCACCACCACAATCACCACCCGAAAGCTCCGCCGCCACTACACCGACCGTCGTCCACTTGATACCCGCCTCTGGTGTCGTCGTCGCCGCGCGCGCGCCGCAGAGCAGCAGCGGCTTCCAGGCCATACCGTCGACCTACCACGGGCAGGACTCGGCGCCCGCGCCCGGCCTCGTCGCCGGCATCGTGCTCGGCTCCGTCGGCGGCTTCATGCTGCTGCTCGCGCTGCTGTACTCGTGCACCGGCTGGTCGCCCGTGTTCCTGCCGTGGTCCTCGTCGCGGCGGACCGTTGTCGTCGAGGACGAGGAGCGTCACCGCCACAAGCACAACCGGCGACGCCGCCCGCGCCACCGCAGCCATACCGAGACGGAGATGTTTGAGGTGCGCACCGGCCATCACCGCGGCGCGCCGCCCTCGCGCGCCGCCAGTAGTAGCGGTAGGCGGCCGCCGCCGGTGCATGTGCCGATGCCGCCGCCGCCCATGATGCCGGGCGTGCGCGTGTCGCAGACGACGACGAGGGGCCGTGGGCCGCGCATCGTGCGTGACGATGCGACGACGGAGACGGACCTCTCCGAGGACGAGGTGGTGGTGATTGAGGAGCACTCGCCGCCGCCGCGACGCACGTCGCGCAGGAGCGAGTCGCGGCGTGACAGCAGACGGTATAGTCGCGGCGGCTAACTTGACTGCCTTTTGGGTTGGCTTTTATTGTTGTTTTTTTTTCTAATTATTGGCCTCGAGCCTTGGATGGTTTGCTTTGTTGGAATGTTTTATAGTCAGAATTTCAGGCTGGTATGATATACGCAGAAAATGATGGCCTCTTGTTTATACAACTGTACATGGAGATTCTTTTTTCTGGAATTTTTTGATCGTTTTACCTAGCGTCTAGATATCAATTGTTAAAATGCGTCTACTCAAATAAGTATGAAGAAAGTAGATTTTATTCTCTCATGATAGACAGCCTATCTATTGCCTCCATCACTGCACTCTGTCCAGTCTTTGTCTTTGGCTTGTCAGCATTTATTGAGATGGAACTAACTAGCCCCCCTCAAGTCAGCCTGCAACGCTAGCTCCTGCCCACTGTTCCCTCCAGAGGCTGCGCATCTAGCGGCTAGCTTCACATCCCTTTGATATGCGAAGGCTCCGGTAGGTCAATTCAGATCAGCCCACTCAGAGTTATCACTAAAACACAAGTACCACATATTTATAACACTATCATTAGCTGGCATCCTTACGAGTGACCGCACTGGAGCCTTCGCACACTTGAAGGGATGGCAGAGAAGCATGCATTTTGGGGCGACGCCGCCCTCAGTAGTACGGCCGCCATGCTACGTCACGGTGCAGGTGCGGGGGAAATAGCTGGCAGTCAACGGGCGACTTTTCAGCTCTGACGCAGGCGTTGATTTAAAATGATTTTCTGACTGGTTCAAGATGACTTGAAACCGCAACTCATGCAACAAGCATGTGCAAAATGCGCTAGTAGTGCATTTTATGGCAGCGGGCGCATTATGCAAGCCATCGCCGCCACTCGGGTCCCAGAGCAAACAGCGTAGCAAAAATCCGCTGACTGATTTTAGTCGCTGGGTCGAAAATACCGTGGGTTAAACCCGGGGTAAGGAGCCGAATCTGACAATGGAACTACCATGACATTATCCGGGACTCTAGTGGCCCTTCTAGGGGCTCCCGCCCATTCCTCCGCCTAGCAGCCGACTGAATTGCCGCTCCCGCTGGCCGTGCTGCACGGCCCCGCGGGAATCCACTTTTCCCCGGCTTCGATCCCGGCTTCTGTACCGGCAATGCCTTTTTCCAGGACGGGGCGTATTTAAAATACCTTTGCCACCACTTGCTGAACCTTTTTCTATTTGTTCTTCACTCTTGTTTCTTTAGCCATTCAAAGTACTTGTTGTCATTCGCCATCGATATACCCCAGATACCTTTTCTCTCTTCCCCTTGTTGTTTCCTACCCCTCATCAACACACACACACATCGCCACCATGGCTAGCAACGGCACTAACGGCACCAATGGTGTCCACGAGCACACGCCCACCAACGGCGCCAACGGCACCAACGGCCATCACGAGGAGAAAAAGTCCAAGTTTGACCCCAACTTCACCGAGCACGTCATTGGCCTCATGAGCCCCGAGACGCTGCCCCGGCACCGCGAGATTCTCACCTCGCTCATCCGCCACATGCACGACTTTTGCCGCGAGGTCGAGCTCAAGCAGGAGGAGTGGATCATTGGCGTCAACTATGTCAACTCGCTCGGCCAGGCCTACAAGAAGAACCGCAACGAGACGTGGCGTCTCTGCGACATTCTCGGCATCGAGTCGTAAGTCTTGCCCTTCCGCACTTCATTTCTAAGAAAAATAGTAAATTAGAAAAAAAAAAAGAATCTTCCTATTAACATCACTCCCACAGCCTCGTCGATGAAATCAACCACAAGGTCGAGGCCGCAGACGGCAAAGTCCCCACCTCGTCCTCCATCCTCGGACCCTTTTGGTCGCCCGAGACGCCCTTCCGCGCCCTCGGCGCCAGCGTCGTCCAGGACATGCCGTCCGACGGCCAGCTGACCTACTTCCACGGCGTCATCCGCGACGTCGAGACGGGCGCCGGCATCCCCAACGTCGTCTTTGACATGTGGCAGGCGAGCACCAACGGCAAGTACGACGCGCACGACCCGGAGAACCAGTCGCGCCACAACCTGCGCGGCAAGTTCCGCACCGACGCCGACGGCCGCTTCTACTTTTACTGCCTCAAGCCGACCGAGTATGCCATTGACACCTCGGGCCCGTCGGCGGAGCTGCTCCGCATCATGGGCCGCCACCCGTACCGGCCCGCCCACATCCACATGATGGTCACCCACGACGACTACATTGGCGTCACTGCCCAGCTGTATCCCCGCGACGACGCGTATCTCGAGACGGACACGGCGTGCGCCGTCAAGGAGGATTTGTTGCTCGACTTTAAGCCGGTGCAGGACGAGCCCAAGGGTGCCACCCTGGATGTCGAGTACAACGTAAACCTGCTCTCGAAAAAGTACAAGCCCGACTCGGGCATGCTGATGCAGAATGCCAATCAAGACAAGTTTTGAACAAGAAAACTGCCAGCCGCATGAGGAAGCAACAACTTTTGGCACCATGTATCTCATTGAGATTTGTATATAGCAATTACGGAGGTACATAGTAGCGTTTCCATTCCGGATAATCATGAGAGAAATATTCATTTTAGCGATTTCAAGACCACCCCCAGACCGAGATCAATCTCGGATTCGTGCTCGGAGTCAAGCTCCTCAAATTGATTGGACGAATATAACACCATTATTCAAATATATAATTATAAAATAGTTTCTTTTAACAGTTTAGTTTTCTGGTTGTAGACACGTTAGCGGCTCAGCGAACATAGAGCTGTGATGCCGTGCAGAGCCGCGCGGAGCCGCAGAGAACTGCGACTGCTCATGAAAGCAGGAGACAATGCTTCAGCCAATGAGTTTACGGAATTCTATTTCTGCCATCAAGTGCGGTCTGGGACCGATACCCAGTGCCCTATTCTGGAGCCGTCTACTATTAACTATAAGATGGGGGAGGCCGTTAATGCATTAGTCCACTGACAGCTGTAGCGACGACGTGACAGCGCCTTCAATAGCGCTCTCGTGGTGCTCTACACAGCACTCTCTATGGTGCTCTACAGCGCTCTCTACAGCACTCTCGCTAGCTGCCTACACTGACCTGACGAAAGTTTCATATGCTCCACACCAACCAGATACGCTAAACCGTACGGAATTTATGCCACGCCGCTGTTGCTGGCTGGCTGGCTGATTATTTTACTGAATCACATGAAATGCGGTATGAGGGTAGGCGCAGAAGCTCAACCTCTTCAGTTGAAAATGCCTTTCAGCCAAGGGTCGATATAGGCTGCCGTAGTGAGCGCAGTCAAACATCTCCTCCGATCTTGGTAAAATACACATTTCTAGTGCTGGTCCATGGCTAGAAACGACTCTCTATATGCATCGCCATTATATTCTATGACACGCTATACAGTCTATCTTTACTTTATTAATCCTAGAACGGGGTTTTGACGTCTATAAATGGCAATAACTTAGAGAAAAAAAAACCCCTTTCTTCATACTTGATTATGACATTGAGCTGACGTGCTAGGCACCGCTAACTCTCGGTGAGATGGAATCCCACTGCCGAATATGTAACCAACGAAATTTTCAAAGTCCTCCCAGATTAAGCTTTCGAATTCAGTTGCTGCCTCGTTGTCTGTTCCGCCCACTGGTCGCTGGCCAAGGCCAGTGAAATCGGCAGAGTCTCGGCCAGAGCCATCGTCGCTGGCCAAGGCCGCCTCCGCTAGATACTGACGCTCAGTCACGGTCATCCTCAAGCCGCCGAGGACTTGGCTGTGCGCGGCGAAACCAGAATTCATCGCCGAGAAACCGACCTCTTGAACAGAGTTGGCAGTGTTTCCTGGCTGAAAAGCTGGCTGGTTCTTGCTAAACATATTCGAATCGCTTTCGTTCGCATTAGCCGTATGCGCCATTATGTTTCTATCCAGGGCTTTAGTCATCAAGTCTCATGACTCTGTCACAACGTTCTCTTACACACAAGGGAGTGAGAAGCGCTCTTCCGCCAACAGTACTTGGGAAGGTAAGGAAACGATATCGCTGAACTATTCTCGTTTTTGTTTCGGAAGATTGTGCTTGCCGGATGTCAGCTTCTTATCGGATTCGCGTCGACCGATGACATACGGAGACAGTCAAGATGGTACTGGCAGCAGTGGGACAAAAGTATATCTTTCATCTATCCAGACGGCTCAAAATCTGCACAATGCTCATATTCTTCAATCGGCCTGCTCTGCAGGTCAATTAGTTCGTCGTCTACGTCACGTGGTATTCTCTCGCGACTTCTGCCGAAGAGAGAAACGTGGACATCCTATGCAGCCTAGCCGCTAGCGCAACTTGTCATCCGTCAGTGCCGGTCAGTCCAACATTCTGAAGCGCAGCCGGCTGCGTCCGAGATCTCCATGAACGGTGCATGTCACAGCTAACATTGAGTACCTATGCCAGTTCGAAACAACGTAACCGCCACCGGGTATCCTTCCACAAGCGGATCCGAAGTCGGATCCGAGATGCCATTGATCGTTCCACTTTTCCATTGGAAGCTCTAGTAGTGTAGGCTTGTTACCATGTAGTAGATGACCAACCACGGAGACCTTCATTTAGCGGCATTATGGGTGCAAGTCGGCTGGCTAGGCTAGGCGACTATGCAATGACCGCCCCTGCGATGTTCTGACGTAGAAATTGCTCTGGTTCCCACACATCGTAGAAAGTATCCATTCATGTCTGAAAGAGGTGCAGTGCCTTGACAGAAGTTCAGTACGCTCCACAGCAACCAGATGTACTAAATTTGTACAGAACTTATGTCTCCCATTTGTATATTGGGGGAGGTCAAAAGGCTACTTGTACTAATATCTGCGCCTATCGTTTCTAGTGCATACCAAGCGCACGTATCTAATTCTCTTTAAGCAAAATTTCTTCGTCATTAGTATGCACGAGGTCGGAAAAGCGTACGATATCATCTTTGCTGGTGGTACGTCTCAACTTTTATCTGTCGTGCTTGAAGAGTTGGTACGTTAATGCCTAAACGTATGAGACACTGCCACATAGCCTATGAACTTATCCCGGATTTGTTCTCAGTCTCTGGGGGGGACAAGTTATACGGATATGTCGGAACATTAGCGCGCGAGCCTTGCGCCCTAGCCTGCATGTGCCATACAACCCTTTGACAGTTCAGTCGGCAGGCAACTAACGCGGCCAAGCTCAGCCTTTTTAGATCCTGTCGGGTTCCGTCCTGTTCGGAGAGATAAAATGGGGGCGGGCATGGCTTGGCACTGCAGAATGAAGAGCAAAATATCCTGGGGGCGGGGGCGGGTGCTGGGGAAGGGCCTTGGAGTATTGACTGCAGCGTCGACCTAGCGTTTTTCTCAGGTTTTTCCTATGAAAGGCAGGGATCAGTTAGCCTGGGCATGAACCACTTTGTCCGGCTTGATTCCTTTTCAAGATATCCCCGGACCGAGAACGAAGGTCGATGCCAAGGGCCAGCCCAGCTCCGCAACCAGCCCATGCCGCCAAGTGATGAAAGCCATAGCCGGTGGTGAACAACTCGCCATTACAATATTCCTTGTTATGGACTATATACCCGCCTGCGTGCAAACGAAAAGTCGTCAGGACGCGATCAAATGCGCTCTGCGGCTCAGTGGGTAGTGGGAATATAACGACAGCCGAAGAGAGTGGCTCCGTGTAGAGTTCTATATGATTAGCTCCGGGGAGTTTCTTTCTTTCTCGGTCTTATCTATACGTACTCCAAATTTCCCCAGACTCGGATACATTGCCTGCCTTGTGTGCCCATAGCGTCGCGTTAACAAGGCTGGCCCGGTTTAGCCGACATCCTACGAACATCATCAGACGTCCACGTAACATTTCCAGTTCACCCCACCTATGTGCCACTGCACTGTATCTCTATCTATTGGCAGCATTCAGTAAAATTTGGGTTTTCGGATCAAAAAAAACGTCTGTGTAAGCAGATGTAAACGTATACCAAAAGCCGCCCAAGTAAGTTACCTGAAGTTGACGCCAGGCAGTTGGATGTTACATCATACACACAAACCAAGTCTCGTATGTTTAGGGTCCGCCCAGCCTTGTTGATAGTTCCGCAGTTTCACAAGGAGCCCAGTCTCACGCACAGCAGAAACAGGAAGACGGATACGGTGCAGCAGAGCAAGTCACGATTCGTTCTAGACTCATAGTTCGGTGTTAGGATACTCCGTGTAGAGCGACGAGTATCACCAGCCAGATTTCTAGTAGACAGCATTATTTTTAATGTACTTGTAGTAATAGCTGCCGATTTTCCAGATATAAAAAGGCTGAAGATCCCCCCTCAATTCGGTCGTCTCTCTATCATCAGCTCAAGCTTCGATAGTCACAGTCTACTCTCTTCTTACAGCTTCCAATATTCTACTCTTTTTTTCTTCAACATGAAGTTCACCACTGCTCTTGTTGCCCTTGTGGCTGTCCACAGCACTTTTGCCTTCAAGGTTCCCGAGGGTGCCGTCGACGGCAACTACATTGCCTACATCAACCCCGAAGGCGTCGAGGTGCACCAAGCCGTCGACTCTTTTCATTCTGTGCCTCATGTGAGCGCCCAGTCTGTGGCGGCCAGATCCCACCCGCCTCCCTCCGAGCGCTCGCTCGAAGCCAGAGTACCCAACGGGCAGACCTTCTGCGGCTGCGGCATCCATCTGCAGGGAGGCACTTGCGACGACGCCGTCGGCGATCTCGAGCACCAGCTCGGCAATGGTGCCTCGGTCCAAGGCGGCCTGTCCTACTACGCTATCCGAGGCGACGTTGTCGCTTTTGTTTGCAACCCCGGTCCCTACGATGCCAGAGTCTCGGGCGGCGACGCCAGCCAAAGCCTGGGCCGAGTTACTGGCGCTTGCGGTTACTACATTGCTGGAACTTATGATTACGGTATCAAGATTGGTTATATGCACACTGGGCAGAATTGGTGCGACAATGCTGATAGGAGCAAGGCCCACCGCTGCTAAATCTGTGCGCGAGCAGAGTAGCAGACATCTCTAGGTGCTACCCCTGGAACTGGGATACATACATCTTTTCATTCTTCTGCAGTCATACAAGTGCATCTTGCTCTATACCTCTAGTTTTGAATCAGCTATAGAGATTATCCAAGCGCAAGGTCAAATTGTTGTGGACACCTTTGATTATACTCGCGACCAATTATCGTGACAACACAGCAAGGTCTTGAGGTGAAGTCTCTTCAACGGTCTAAGCCGTGACAGCAGCTTTTGAGCTTTTATATTAATCAAGTAGTTTTCCTTCTATGTCTCAAGCTTAGGCATTAAATGCCTGCTTTCCTTGCTCCTCCGACTCAATCGTGAGCTCCTGTGTGAACAACGATGTTACCGCGCCCACCGCACCGAAGGCAGCAAGTATATAGAACACTACTCGGAAAGACTCTATATAGGCCCCCTGGACAACAAGCAAGGTTTCGTGCGGCATGGAAGTGTCTTTTAAGCCCGGGATATAAGCCAGCGCATCTCTGGGGTCCAACAGCGGAATGTCAATGGCCCCAAAAGATGCAATCTCTTGGGCAAATCTGCTATTAAACGCCGTCGATGCAACAGCAAGGCCAACGAGCGCACCAAAGAGCCGAAAGGCAACAAGCATGCCCACGGCCAGACCCTGGTCTTCCGCCTTTTCTTGGCTGGCCTGCATGGGAATCGGCAGGATCGTAAAGAGGGTACCAATGCCAATGCCGGCAATGACCTGAAAGCTTGCCGTCATCGCCATGGCTTGGTCAATGTGCCAGAGGCCAAACAGTCCCGTTCCGACAGTAAGGAAGACCCATCCAGCCCAGATCTCCCACAAGTAACGACGCGAGAATTCCACCGCAAAGGCGGCAATGGCAGTAAACGCCATCAGAACGGCGAAGAACGGTATGAGAGATATAGCGGAATCGAGTGGTGACTGGAGGAGGATTGCCTGGAAGAACAGCGGCAAGAAGGCGATCAGTGTGTAGAGCACGAGGCCATGGATGAAGCTTCCTGTCAACGTGGCGGCGGCAGTGCGGTTTCGGAAAATGCGGTGTGGGAACATTGGCTCTACAGGCTTCGACTCGTACCAACCAAAGAAGACCAGGACGAGCACACCAATTACCAGTGGCACAATTGTCCTCCAAGAGCTCCATGCGTACATGGCACCGGCCCAGCTGAGGGGAAGCGTGAAGAGGACAGCGCCGGTCGTGAACAGGCCGATGCCTGACCAGTCCACTCTCGTCAGCTGCTGTCGAAAGGTGTCGGGCATGGGCTTCAGGCGGAGACAGAAGATGGTCAGCGGCAGGCAGATTGCGACGAGCGGCAAGTTTATCCAGCCGATCCAGCGCCACGAGGCGTACTCGCTAAAGAGCGCGCCGAGGATGGGGCCCAGCACGGTGCCGAGGGCCATGGGCACGGAGAGCATGCCAATGTAAAAGGCGCGCTCCTTGAGGGTGGTGATGTCGGCAATGATGACCTCGTTGAGCACGTCGATGCCGCCGCAGCCCAGGCCCTGGATGGCGCGGCCGAGGATGATGATGGGCAAGGACTGGGCGACGGCGAAGACGATGGAGCCGACAAAGAAGAGGAAGAAGGCGGCGTAGAGAGGGGCCTTGCGGCCGAGAATGTCGGAGAGGGTGGTGTAGATGGGCTGCACAATGGTGACGAGCAGGAGAAAGGCAATATTGGCCCAAAAGGCCTCGAGCGTCGTGCCATTGACTTCTTCCGTAATGGTCTGCGGCCGTGAGAGTGAAGGGTTAGTCCATGCGCCAGTACAGCCTCGTCCGTGTCTTTGCGGGAAGCGTCTGTAGGCGACAAAATACTTACAGGTAGAGCGACGGCGAGAGCAGTGGCGTCCACTGACACGATAAAGACCATGATGAGCAGCGACAAAAAGGCCAGGTGGAATCGCAACGGCTTGTTGAGCTTGCTTCTGAGGGTTGGCCGGGTGCTTTCGACGACATCCTCCTCTGTCGACGTCTCATTTGTGGTGTCGCCGCCGACTGCATCATGCGGACCTGCTGCCTTTTCGGCTTGGCCTAGATCTACACGATTCGTCGGCGGGACATTGCCCTCTGGTGCGTGCGCCATCGTGGGGATCTGCTCTTCTATTCAGCGGGTTATGGGCGCCGAGTTGCACGAAAGAGAGAGAGAGAGAGAGAGAGCGTTGGCAGCAAGGCTCTGCTTTGCTTTTGCTTGCTGGTGTTGTATGGTTGCCCCTAGTAAGTAGTAGTTGTTGTTGTGTAACTTGTTGGCAAAGGCGGCGTTGCCTTTGTTGTTGCGCTTGGTAGAACGGAAACCGTTTCACAATAGCTTGATTCTCCCTTCCCAGTCACCTCGGAATCTCGCCATCTATGTATGTCCTGGGGTTGGTTGCTTTGTGGCCCGATTGGTGTGAGTCGGCTTATAAATCAACAGATGCAAGCAAACAAGGCTGCCAAGCGGGGGGGACAAGACAGATCCTGGTAGAGTTATACACGCGACAGAAATTCTTGCGCGCCGCTGTAGCTATTTGAAAATGTATACTAAATACCGTAAAAATATTCAGCTAATTTAGTACGTTACGGTTTATTTTTACAGAAAGAATAAAATTTGGTAGTTGCATATCTGCTGCTGCAAAAATGAGGCTCGTTTCGTGCCAGCTAGCTTGTCGCTCCCATCGACGAATAAGGTGTGGCTTTGCATACTAGGCCTACTAAAAAGGGGTCTTTTTTCTGGTGGAAACGGTTGGCCGAGGGCAAGGTCCACGATGATTGGCTCCTCGGATACCGAGAAGTGTGCCAAGCTTAGGTCAAAACACGCAAAAACTTGGAGCTAACCTAGGTACCCTCGTCGACGTCTTCAAGCCATCTCCCTCCACTTGGCGGAAAGGTCTAGCCTTCATCGGTTCCCGCAGCCAAGCTTCGCACTAACTTAGTATTTAAACATCCCGAGCAGTCGAACCGTGAACCGCGACATAAACTGGGTAATGGTTCGTGGACGCTCGAATAGAGTTGGACTCGAGCTCAGCCGCAGATACTTGGCATGCAGTTTGCTGATGCAGCTACAGATGCAGACGCCACGGCAAAACATCAGCATGGCGAAAAAATACCCTGGTGGTGTCACCGACTTGCCCCGTATCGGGAGCTCGTAAAGAAGCATTGCGCAAAGATGAGTACTGATAGTCTATTCCTGACTGGAGCCTGTGTTGTGCTGACTGCATCTAATCTTATTTTTTCTTCATCTATCCGTCCCAACTCTATTTTGAAAGCCGCCGCCGCAAATTGTGGAAGCGCTCGGCAAGTGCCTCAAGATGGGTACAGCCGCCCACGGTCTGCCTCGTCTGCCCGTGTCCGTACGAGTGTTGCCCGCCGCCACCACCAGTTCTCGCCCGGCAAGCCGCCCGGTCCAGCTCCATCAGTCGTCCCACTGTCATCAGGCTTGAATCCAGCCCCTCTTCTAGCCGTCGGGTCCACTGGCGAACCCTGTCCTCATCCCTGTGCGGTGCCGCCCCCGGAGGGTGATAGCTGGAAATGAGGTCGTTGAGGCTGTCGAGGCGCTCTAGGATCGAGTTGTTGCTGCTGGTGGCGCCGCCCGACGTGTCCGCCACCGTCTGGCAGTTGAGACTGTCCAGGCACGCGACGCCCGCCTCCATCAGGTCTGCCACCTGGTGCAGCACGACAGGGAACAGCATCAGGCAACGCTGGTTCTTGCCGTGGTGATGGAGCCCCATCAGTCCGTTTAGCGCCACGCCCGCCTTTTGAATAGTTCCGAGCAGCATCTCTAGCGACTGAGACTTGTTGGCCAGCGCAGCCTCGACAATGTTGATGATCTGCGTTGTCATCAGGACGCCTTGGACCCCAAGTGGCTGTTGAACCACCCCAAGTGGCTTGCTCGCGTTGCTCCATCTCCGATGAGGCGGCGAGTTGCTGTGGCTGGTCCCCCCGTTCGTAGCTTGATCTGGTGTCAGAGAGCCGCTGTTGCCAAACGAGTAGTCTGTCAACATGTCCAGGTCCAGCTCGCCAATGCTGCTGGGACCCGTGGCCGGCGTGGGGAGGAGCACAAAGTCGTTCGTAAATGGTGGCCACTGAGGCTCGCCGGACACCACGCCGACTTCGTAGTTGTCATAATGGTCGGAGCTGCCATCTCCCCCCGTGAAGACGTTGTCTCCGTCGGACGTCAAGTCGCCGAGGCGAAACGTAAAGATGTTCTCCGCTCTGCGAGGCGTTGGGTTGGGGGCCAGACTGGCTTCCGGTAGGTGAGTCGCTTCTCCCTCCATAACGCTGCTTTGATGCGGTTCTGTTGGCAAAGGAAGAATACAGCGCGCATACTGCGGCGTCTTGTTTTCCGCCGATGGCGAAGTCTTGTGCCATCTTGGCACGCGGCCGGCCATTGACACCAGAAAGGTGCAGTCCAGCTGAAGCTTTGCGCAGCGAATGCAGCCCGTCTTCTCTCCGGAGCACTTGACCTATCCATTCGCACAGTCAGCATATAGTTATCGGTGCAACGTAGTCAAATCAAATGTGCAGGGTAGTTTCGCTTATCGCTAGTGATGCTCTCAACTGGCAACCAACCTTTGCAGAAGTGCATTCGACACAAGAATTGCGTAAACGCGGCGGCTTGACTCCTGTTGACATATTCTGCAGGTCGCTAGCTTTTCAATGAAGCGTTCCAGGCCGTCGCTGACAGGTTGAGGCTGACGAGATGAGAACAAGACGGCCTTGGTCCTGCATCAACCGTGCCCCCAGCTGGCATGCAACACTGCACCAGATCCACCCCCTCGTTGTCTGTCACCAGTGGCGCGAAACGAGAGTCTCCATTATATACAAGTTTTTTATTTGTTACGTTATTGCGTGCTGCTCGTCTGTCCTGGGGGGTTGTCACTGCGGGAATTGTGCCAGATTTCTTCTTGTCGTGTGGGCAGAGAGCAGCGAATCAAAGCCTATTTGGGCAAGACGCAGCCTTGTGAGGAGGGAGACAATACCACCCTACCTGCCCTCAGCAGCCTAGTTTTCTGCGTCTGCTCTTACAAGGATATGAAATTTTATTCGACTATACTATTTTGGAACCGAAGGAAGCTCCTTCAGCCTCTAGCTGCAGACTGTTGCCTGGACACGTCAACCACAACCTCGTTGCAGGGGCTCCGAGGTGCGCTGTTAGTGCATCGCATAGTGTCCACATATAACATCTTAACAAGCCACTTTCTTCTGCCGAGCCCGACGCCAGCGATCGCCAGTCATGACCAGTTCAATGCAGGACTGCTCTGACAAGTGCCTCTTCAGCTGAACACAAAGCTCACCTATGCGTCCTGTCCACCGAATCGAGGTGCTTGGCAGCCCGTCTGTGCCCCGATCAAACCAACAACCAACCACACGCAAGAGGAGACAGAGACGATCTCCTACCCTCACTGCCGACCGAACAAAGACAGCCCCCCAAGACTGCCGTGCGACCTTGCCTGTTGCCGATCGGCCGCCTCGTCGTCGTCTAACGCGCTGCAGCCTTCACATCGATGACTTGACGTGCAGCGCCGGGTAGCCTACCCTTGTCACCGCTTTCCTCAATCTCCATCATCTCTGTCGCCCACTCGCACAGGCAAGACGCAAGCTTCTCGACCTCGGCCTCGGTGTTGTGAGCGTGAAACACCACGCGCAGCCGGTTCATGCCTCGCGGCACCACTGGGTAGTCGATGGGGAAGCAGTTGAGCCCGGCCAGCTGAAGATGCCAGCAGAGGTAGACAGTATACCGCTGTCGCGTCATGATGGGCACCACGTGGGTGACGTGCGATTTGTTCTCCCAGTCCTCCATGTTGGGAACTTTGAGTATTCCCTCATCGCTTGCCTCTTCCCAGACAGGGTTCTCCTCGAGGGTGCGGAAAAAGTGCCTGACTAGGCTCTGGATATTGTCTTGAAGCTGTAGCACGCAGAGAGGATTCAAATCCGTTAGCACTGTTTGCCCGCCATTTTTATCATATGTCGCGCCATTGTGGTGCAGCTGTACGGCTGACGCACCCAGGGCTTTCAGCTTCCTTGGCGTCACCCCATACCCCTCCACACACTCCTCAGTCTGCTTTTTACGGGTTGTATTCTGGAGTTCACACTCACATGTTGTGTCTGGTTGGTCATGAGAAGCTTATAACCTGCGCGAATGGCGGCTACCATGGGGAATGACGGTGCGGTAGAGTACATGAACCCTCGTGCGAAATTGATCAGCGTGTCGCGCACCGGCGCCTTGCACACCACGGTTGCTGTTACGTCTCAGTCAGTATTGCCCAGAAAAGGAAACTCTCTCTGCCGGCCCGTATTCCGATCTTTCCCTGCAGCTTTGTGGGGTAGGGATTAAGGGATACTGGTGCTTTGCATCCAAGACTTACCGCCCGTGCAGGCCATGGCCTTTCCGTAGGTGTGCATCCGGATGGCGACCTTGTGAGCGACACCTACGTGATCGACGAAGCCGCGACCTTGTCGGCCGTAAACTCCAGTGGTGTGGGCCTCGTCCACAAAGAATTGTGCATTGCCCTCGGGAAACACTTCGTCGGCCACCTGCAGTAGCTCCTTCAGTGGCGACACGTCGCCGTCCATACTGTACATGGATTCGAGAGCGACAAGCACTGAGTTCTTGCCCTCTTTGATCCGAGGCTGCGACTCTCGCACTTGTATAAGCGTCTCACGGAAGCTGTCGACGTCGTTGTGCCGGAAAGACACCTTGCACAACGCCATACTGCCCTGCATGCCCTCATGCATGCTGGCGTGGACGAGCTCGTCATACACAATCGCATCACCGGGTCGCGGGATGGACAGCATGATGGCCACATTGGCTTCAAATCCAGAGTGGAACAGGAGCGCAGTATCCGCCTCGTGAAAGTCGGCAATGATGGCCTCTGCTTCTTCGGTGTACGCATTGTTGCCATTTAGCAACCGGCTCCCGCCAGCGCCAAGACGAAACTCGGGGTGTGCTGCCAGCTCATCCAGGAAGGGTTGTCGTATCAGCCCACTGTGCGTAAGACCCAGAAAGTCTAGGGTCGAGAAGTCGATGCTGCCGGGTGCTGGCTCGTTGGTGCGCATGTAAAACACGGCCTGTTCTGCACGGCGTGTGTCGAGCTGCTCCTCAAGGTTACGGTAAAACACAGAGTGCCCCCGTAGACCTGGTGCCTTGGCTGGGGCATCCGGGAACCACTGTGCGAGAAGCTCTGCGTTGGCCATTGTGAATCGAATGAAAGTTGTCACTGCTAGAAGGGGTTGACTGTTGGAACTGAGGTTGGGAAGAAGCCCTGCGATAACCACGACTTTATTTGATCAGTGGCTACAAATACTGTACGTGATAACTATATGGCTTTTGCATTTCTACGGTTCCATAGATGTATGTGAATATGTTGCATGTTCGTCTAAAGCAGCTTTCCCATCGGAGAGATCATCGATTCCTTCTACGCCGTCATCCGACCTTGTATTTGGTTTCCGCCAGCCTGGCTGAGCTATTTTCGGCCTCCGAACTTTGCCTGCATTGGCCATATCTATTTTGCTACCATATGCAGCTTTCAGCTTTATTACACGAGGGCCTCAGTAAGTCCTCTTCGGTACCCGAGCTGCTGTACTTATTGGCTGCATCTACTTCATGTTCGGCTCTCCTGTGGAGGCAGACCCGCCAGCCTCCCGAGCCTTGTTAATTCCAGAGACGCCACATGAAATAACGCAAGCGTGCGGCAATGCACATTGTCTAGGCCCCCAAAACTATGAAATGGACTCACGCACGCATGGTTGTCAGCATGCCAAGCCTCAGAACCATCAAAGAACCGAAGACTACACCCAAAACAGCTTCAAGGCGAAAACGGGATCCATAACTCTCCGGCAAATGTATCGTCTCAATTGACAACAGGATTTACACTTGTGAAGTCATTTTTCTATGTGTTGCCTTGTTCACATTCAGCTATAAGCGACGCGAACCACACTACGATCTCCTCAGAGTTGTTCAGTTCGTTACCTGCACTGAACAATAACAATTATTTCTATTTCCCAACCTCAATTGAACTCAAATTCGTTACCAAATCCTGAGTAAATATGCCAGGAGTACTGAAAGAGACCGACTCGGGCAGCCAGTCCCCGCTGCATAGCTATGCTGTTAGCGAAACAAGCAGCGCCAGCGGTAGTCATGCAGCAAAAGATCCCATCGCCATTTGCGGCATGGCATGCCGTCTCCCTGGAGGCATCAAGACTCCGGAAGAGCTGTGGACCTTCTTGACGAACAAACAAGATGGTCGATCACGCGTACCAGAGAGCCGATATAACACGGATGGCTTCTCATCAACACGAAGCAAGCCGGGCGCGACAAGGACAGACTATGGATACTTCATTGAAGATGATCTACGAAACTTTGATCCCTCCAGGTTTCACATGTCCGTGAAGGAGCTGGAGCGCTGTGATCCTCAGCAGCGTTTGCTCCTTCAGGTCTCTCAAGAGTGTGTTGATGATGCTGGCGAGGTGGGCACCTCCGGAAAGCGGATAGGTGTGTATGTCGGAGACATGCAACGCGGCTGGTCCGACGTTTATGAGAAGGAGACACAAAACTACGGCACATACCACTTGTTGGGCCTAGACGACTTTGCTCTGGCCAATCGTGTGTCATATGAGATGAACCTCAAAGGACCAAGGTATGGTTTGTCCGGAAACTTTTTAAAAATGTACTGGTAACAGCTAACGGTAATCTTAGTGTCACCATTCGCACTGCCTGTGCATCTTCCCTTTCCGCTTTGAGTGGCGCCTGCAGAGCTATCGCCACTGGCGAGTGTGACGCCGCCATCGTTGGTGGTGCTAGTATCATCATGGGTCCTACTACAACAATTCAAGTAGGCGAGCAAGGCGCTCTAGCTCCCGATGGCTCGTGCAAATCCTTTTCTGCCAACGCAAATGGATATGCACGAGCTGAAGGCGTGAGCACTATCTATCTAAAACCTCTGAGTGCCGCCCTGCGAGACGGCAACCCTGTGCGCGCCGTCATCCGGGCAGCGGCTACCAACCACAACGGACGTGCAGGTGGCATCACTGCGCCTAATGCTGCCGCCCAGCAGGAACTGATCAAGGATGCATATCGCACGGCTGGAATAGATAATATCCGTGAGACGCCCTTTGTCGAATGCCATGGTACGGGAACACCTATTGGTGACCCAGCCGAAGCCGAGGCCGTGGGTTCTCTCTTCGGTGGTGTTGACGGCATCTACATTGGTTCAGTCAAAGCAAACTTGGGACACTCTGAAGGCGCGTCAGGATTGACTTCCATCCTCAAAGCGGTGCTGTCACTCGAGCACAAGTCCATCCCACCCAATATCAAGTTCGATGTTCCCAACCCCGCAATCCCGTTTGCCAAATACAACATCACGGTCCCGGTGGACACTACGCCTTGGCCTGAAGGCCGCAAGCAGAGAGTCAGCATCAACAACTTTGGCATTGGTGGTGTAAACTCCCACGTCATTCTCGACTCGGCAGAGGAGTTTGAAGCTGGCCAGAAGTTGGAGGAGGCGAATGACCACCCACACCTGCTGGTGTATTCTGCCGCGACACCGGACTCGCTTTCTTCCATGGGCAAGGGCTACGCAGAGTATCTGACCAAGAACCCCGAGCGCATCGAGGATGTTGCCTACACGCTTGTAAATAAGAGAGAGGGCCTGGAGCACCGTGGCTTTCTCGTCGCCAGCCGCGACACCCCGGGGACCCCATCCGTCGCTGCTCGGCCGCCCCAAGGCCCTGCACCGAACATCGTCATGGTCTTCACCGGCCAAGGCGCGCAATGGCCCCAGATGGGCCGTGACTTGCTCAAGTCGAACAAGACCTTCAAAACCAGCATCCAGAGAATGGACGCGGAGCTGAAGAAAATTGGCGGCGCCGATTTGAAGTGGACGATAGAGGGCGAACTCAAGAAGTCGGCCAAGAGCAGCCGCGTCAACCTCGCGGAATTCTCGCAGCCTCTTTGCACCGCGCTGCAAGTGGCTCTCGTGGACTGCTTCAAGGCTGTCGGGGTCACTCCCGCCGCCGTCGTCGGCCACTCGTCTGGTGAGATTGCCGGTGCCTACGCAGCTGGCGCCTTGACTCTAGAAGAAGCAATTACTGCCGCATATCATCGCGGCGCTGTTGCCGAGAAACAGAACAGAGAGGGTGCCATGGCTGCCGTCGGCCTCTCTTGGGACGACGTGAAGCCGTTCCTCATCCCCAATGTTGGAGTCGCCTGCGACAATTCTCCCAACAGCGTGACTCTTTCCGGCGATGCAGACAAGGTCGCTGAAGTTGCGCAAGCGATCTCTGCAGCCCTGCCAGATGTGTTGGTTCGCTTGTTGAAGATTAACAAAGCGTACCACTCCTACCACATGGCTGAAGTCGGTCCTATTTACTTTGATCTTGTCGGCGAAGGGGTTGGCGGCCGGGAGCCGTCTGTACCGTTCTTCTCGTCCGTGGAAGGCAGACTCTTGAACAAGACGGACTTTCTCGGAGCCAAGTACTGGCAAAAGAACCTCGAGAGCCCTGTGCTGTTCAACGCCGCGGTATCTGCGATTGCTGAGAACCCGATTGGCCAGAATGCTCTGTTCCTTGAGATTGGCCCCCATTCTGCCCTTTCTGGACCAGTGCGACAGATTCTTGCCAAGCACAAAGAAGTTTCGCAGAGCCCGTACGTAGCCGCCATGGTTCGTGGCCAGTCATCCACCGAGTCGCTGCTTGCAGCGTTTGGAAAGCTCTACACTCTCGGAGCTGCTGTTGATCTGAAGCGTTTGTATCCGACCGGTGTGACTCTGCGAAATTTGCCGGCATACCCATGGGACAACTCGAGGACCTACTGGCACGAGACGCGGGTTATGCGCGAGTGGCGAGAGCGTCGCTTCAAGCATCACGACGTCCTTGGCCTCCGAACTCTCGAGTCGACCGATTTTGATCCCGTCTGGCGTAACCTGTTCCACTTGGACAACGCTCCATGGGTGCGTGACCATGTGATCAACCAGGACGTTGTCTTTCCATTTGCGGCATACATTGCCATGGCGGGCGAGGCTATTCGTCAAATTAGCGGTACCGGTCACGGGTTCAGACTCCGGGACGTTACTGCCACGACGGCACTCGTGGTTCCGGAAGACAAGCCCGTCGAGCTGATTACCACGTTTCATCGCGTGGATGCTACCAGTGCCTGGTGGGATTTTTCCATCGCATCCCACAACGGCGGCACCTGGATCCGACACTTCCACGGGTCAGCCGCCACTCTCGACGAACCTCTTGGTCAGGCAACAGTGCCTGCGGATTTGCCGCGAAGCGTGGACGCTGCGGAGTGGTATGAAATGATCAGCCGCACTGGATTCGATTTCGGCCCTGCCTTCCAGTGTATTCAGGACCTGAAGTCTTCAACCCTCGATCCAAGCAAAGCGCAGGCTACGATTCAGAACTCCACCACCGAGGAAGAGTCCAATTACTACATGCATCCAGCCTCAATGGACAATGTCTTCCAGCTAATCCCCGTCGCTTCGCTACATGGTTTGTCCAGGAAGCTTGGTCTCAACATCATCACCTCCATTGCCAGCCTCAGTGTCGCCTCGTGTGCTACTGACTTCAGGGCGGATGCGACCAGCCGTACCGTCAAGAGCGGTACCATTGTCGGAGACTGCGAGGGCTATTTGGACGGCGTTAAAGTTATCAGCGTTTCTGGAGCGACGATCAATGTCTTGAATCACCGTGGCGATGTCGACTCACACGCAGCTGCCCGGCCAGTCTGGGCTCCTCATTTTGACTTTGAGCGACTGAGCGGGCTGGTCGACCAGAAGCAGCATGGTGGTGATTTTGCAACGCAAGTCAATGAGATTACCGACCTGGCCCTTTTGTCTATCCATCGCTCCCTTTCTGGATCATCAGCGGCATTGCCAAGTCTGGACGTGTATCGAGCCTGGGTGGATGTGCAGCTGGAAGGCGGCCTTCAGAGCACGCTCAGCGACGACGAACTCTTGGAAAAACTTCAGACAACCGTCCACGCGCTTGAAAGCTCACCAATCTTCCCTGTGGCGGACGCCATTAAAACAACTGCCACTGCCATTCGTGGAGCGGTCAAGGAACAGGGTCCCGGAACCAACAGTTTGGAAAACTCTGCTGTGCGCGGCCAGATCTCCCCTCTCATCAGCCAGTTTGACTTGTCCACTGTTATTGCGACCTTGGCTCACACAAAGCCGAACCTTCGCATCTTGGAGGTAAGCGCAGGCTCAGGTTCATCCACCTCTCAGTTTTTGGAGAGTCTGCATGGGCGATACTCGGGGTACACTTTCACAGACGCCAGCAGAAACTTGGTGAATGAGGGCAAGATTCGCTTCGAAGGTGTTGCGAACATTGATTTTAAGATGCTGGATATCAGTCAAAACCTTGAAGACTCGGAGTTTGCCGAGGAAGACGACCGCTTCGACCTCATCATTGCCATTGATGCAGTCCATCGCTCCAACGACCCAGCCCGTGCCTTGGCAAACATCAGCACCCTCCTCCGTCCCGAAGGCCGACTGATCCTTCAAGAGCTCGCAGCCACAAAGGACGCGCGCTGGGTAGACCTGGTACAGGGTACCACGCCGTCTTGGTGGAGTACGGCAAAGGGCTCGGCAGCACAGCTCCAGCGCCTTGACGAGAACGGTTGGGCTGATGCGTTGGCCACTACCGGACTCGAAGTGGGCGAGGTTATTGCTGCCGAAACCGGCAACCCATTGCACACAAACAACCTGTTTATCGCAAAGCCAAAGGCAACTGGAAGCACTGCCAAGAAAGCAGTGTCCATTCTCACTGTTGACCTGAGCTCTGACGTTGCAGACATTAGCGCCAAGCTACAGGAAAGAGGCTACGAGGTTCACCGGATCACGCTGCAAGATGAGCCACCTGCGGACAGGGACGTTATTGCGCTTTTGGATGACAAGGATTCCTTCTTCACAAGCATGTCTGCAGAGACGTACCAGCTATTCAACAAGTTCATATCCAACCTAGGAAGCGCTGGTCTACTCTGGCTTTCTCCGCTGTCCTTGCACAAAGCAGCGAGCCCTGATTACGCCCAAGTGGTTGGTTTTGGGCGGTCCATCCGGGCTGAACTCGACATTAACTTTGCCCTCTGCCAAACGGAAACCGACTTTACCGATGACCTGGTTCTAGACGTCATTGGCTTTTTCACGTCGCGCAACCAAGCCAGCGGATGGCAGGCTTCTCCTGATACTACACCCGAAATGGAATTTGCCGTGTACGATGGCAGCGTTCACGTGGGACGGTACTATCCTTTCTCGCTTCCTGAAGAACACTTGACTACCGAAGAGGACGATAGAGTGGTCCTCAGGATTGGGCGCCAGGGTCATCTGGGTGAGCTGAAGTGGCAAAGCTATCCGGCCCGCGCGCCGGGCTCAAACCAGGTCGAAGTTACAGTCTTTGCATCTGGGCTGAATCAAAAGGTAATTCTACGCTCAAACACATCATGCAAATCCCTGCATCCATGTCAAACTAACCAAAATCTTCTTCTTTTAGGACCTATCTTTGGCCTTGGGCTCCACCAGCAAGCAAGAACAGCCCACGTTTGGCCTCGAGGGCGCTGGCGTCGTTTCTCGACTTGGAGACAACGTCACCGGCCTGCAGGTTGGCGATCGGGTTGTCTTCCTCGCCGAGGAGAGTTTATCCACGTCCGTCATTGTCGACGAGAAGTTTGTGGTCAAGGTCCCCGAAAGCACCACCCTCACCGAAGCAGCCACCATCCCGTACGCTTACACAAGCGCGGTTTTCGCTCTCGTCGGCCTCGGCGGGCTCGTTGGCGGCCAGTCCGTCCTGATCCACGGCGCGCATACTCACCTAGGACGTGCCGCGTTGCGCATTGCGCAAGTCCTCGGCGCGGAGGTTTATGTGACGACGGAGGAGAGCACCCCCGAAACGCAGGGCCTGGCTAAGGAGCGCGTTTTCGATGCGCGCGAGCCGTTATTCGCCAATCAACTGATTCAGGCCACGCAAGGACGTGGTGTTGACATTCTTCTCAACGCCGCCGCGCTGACCGGCAACCTTGGGCAAGAAGTATACCGCTCCGTTGCGGACTACGGCCGCGTGGTCGACCTGGCCGCGGATTCATCCAGCGTCCTGCACGACATCTTGAACAGCAAGAGCGCCTCCTACACCGTCGCCGACTTGGGCCGTCTCTGCGCCGCCAAGCCTGCTGTGGCGGCGACTCATCTTCGCTCTGCCCTGGGCTTTTACCTCCACGGTGCCATTAGAGCACCGAGCCCGCCCCAAGCCTTTGCCGCCAAAGAGGTCGCGCAGGCGTTTGCGCACCTGGCGGATCATCCATTCGACAGCAGAGCCGTCGTGGAAATCCGCGAGGTCGCTCCGACGCCTGCTGCTGCTGCGAAGCCAGACATATCCGTCGTGCCGCGCGCCAGACCCCTCACCTTTGACAGCCAGGGTTCCTACCTGTTGGTCGGCGGCTTTGGCGGTCTCGGCCGCCAGGTGGCCATCTGGCTGGCCGAAAACGGCGTCGGCAACATCATCTTCCTGTCCCGCAGCGCCGGCACCGAGGCGAGCCACCAGGCGCTCATCGCCGAGCTCGAGTCCATGGGCACCGGCGTCCAGGCCGTCAAGGGCAGCGTCAGCTCCCTCGAGGACGTGCGCGCCGCCGTCCGCCAGGCCGCGCTGCCCGTCAAGGGCGTCATCCAAATGTCCATGGTGCTGCGCGACACGGCCTGGGCCGCCATGACGCACGACGACTGGGTCGCCGCCTCGGAGCCCAAGGTCCGCGGCACCTGGAACCTGCACCACGCCACTCTCGAGGCCGCGGCCGGCGACGGCGACGGCGCGGGCGCGCCGCCGCTCGACTTCTTCGTCATGTTCAGCTCCATTGCCGCCGTTGTCGGCATGCCGGGCCAGACAAACTACGCGGCCGGCAACACGTTCCTCGACTCGTTTGCGCGGTACCGCAACGGCCTCGGCCTCGCAGCGTCTACCATCAACGTCGGCATCGTCGAGGACGTCGGCGTCATTGCGCGCGACGCCTCCCTGCTCACGGGCCTCAAGAGCATGGACTTTGTCACGGTGCGCGCCGCCGACGTCATCAGCGCGCTGTCGCTCGCCGTCCAGACCGCGCCGTCCCCCAAGGCCCGCCGCACCTACGACGGAGAGCGCGCCTTTGTCGACCCGGCCACCTTTGCCATTGGCCTCGGGTCCACGATCCCTCTGTCGTCGCCCGACAGCCGCGCCCTCTGGGGCAAGGACATCCGCATGGCCATGTACCGCAACCGCAAGGACGCCGACGGCGGCGGCGGCGGCGCGCGCAACGACGGCCTCCGCGCCTTTCTCTCGTCTGCGCGGTCCGACAAGACCGTGCTGGAGGCGCCCGAGGCCGCCACGCTGCTGGCGCAGGAAATCGGCACCAAGGTCCTGACCATGCTCGGGAAGCCGCTGGACGGCCTCCGGACGGACCTCAGCCTGTCGGATATCGGCATGGACTCGCTCGTGGGCATCGAGATGAGAAAGTGGTGGAAGGGCACGTTTGGCTTCGAGATTAGTCTGCTGGAGATGCTAGGCATGGGAACGCTGGAGCTGCTGGGCAAGCACGCCATTGCCAACTTACTAAAGCTATTCCACGAGGCCTAGATCTATGCCTCTGTGAAGCTGAGAGCGGATTTGTCTACAATTTTACCTTTTTCTTTTGCAATGCTCGTCCATTTTTGCACCGAGACAGCACAACATAGTACCTCATTTGGCTTACCAACTTACATCACGCACATGTTTTATTAGAATCAAGTTTTATATTTTGAGAAAATTTATTCATGCTCTATTCATCTTCCGCTGGCCTCCATTTTCCGCTCATTCTTCATACAACATCGCACCAAAAGCGCAGTTTCCAAATCCGTGCAGTATATTCAAAATAAAACAAATGGTACAAAGACTTCATAACATGTCATTCCACTACCCCGATATATACCGGGATAGGGTGTCATTAAATGGTAGGGAAAAGAGTGTGGTTCATGCCATCCAGGCTAGACAGAGATAAGGAAAAGGTTGTCGTGGTCATGAATGATCGTGGGTGTATCAAGAAACAGCCAAGTTGGTCGTTTAGCTTGTTCCTAAATATACTGGTGCCGGCACCAGTATACGACACTGTTCGAATTTCGTATAATAACAGTGATGCAATAATAAAAAGAATTCTTGGAATGTAGAGTTTTGAGTCCGGTGGCGGTTAAAATCTAGTAATGTGGTGTCACATTAACCCCGCAGGGATGCGGTTTGGGGGAGAGGGGGCAGCTCCCGCAGCGGCGGGGGAACTGGAGGCGGCATCATTTGTGGCATGCTCCGGCGGTTTAAAAGGGCTCGTTCCTTGTCCGTCCCAGGGGTAGGCGCGGCGTCTGGAAGCGCAGGGAGGGGACCGGAAGGTGGCGGCGGCATGGGCGGCAGAATCGACACTGTTCGCGTCTCGTCCGAAGACGAGTGGCGGCGGTGTCCAGGTGGTGTAAAGCCAATGTTCATGCTCGCTCGTCTCGTATCCTTCTGCGGCGCAGGCGGCTCGGAAGGAAACGATCCCAAAGTGTATTGGCGGCGAGATATGTCCCTGGTCCAAGCAAAGACTGGCGCGTTCGCTGTTTCGTGGGACATTGAAGATAGCCGCTTAGAGGCACGGATGGCACGGATATCAAAATCGGGGCTATTCTTGCGCATGCCGGTAAGCGGGGGTCGGGTTCGTCGGGGGCTAATTCGGCAACTGGGCGTGGGGGATGTAATACGGTCACTGATGGCCAAGCTAGAGCGCGGCGAGGCGATGTCAGATTTCCCGTCAGCAGAGCTGCGCGGGCTATGTCGCCTAGCCCAGCGCTGCCGCTGCTCTCTGACCTGCTCCTTGACGGGAGACAGCCGTTGTCGGCTGGTGCCGTCGGCGGTGGGTGGTCTAGCAGGCAGCTCGGTTCTGGGTGATTGGTGGTCAGCAACCATGGAGAGAGGTCGTGACGATCGCAGCACAGGGGGCGGTTTTGATCGAAGAGAACGCGATGCAAAACTGGTGGTATTTGGTGAAGGAGGGGACTGAGAGTTGGACGAGCTGATGCGCATATGAGAGAACCGTCGGGCGGACGACTGCGGTACGCTAAAGTTGGGGGTAATGGTCCCCGTGGGAGACTCCAGAGCCTCAACTGGCTTAGACATGAAGGGGTCTTCCTCGGATTGGGAGCTGCGATTGTCAGAGCTGACATCAATAAACAGACCAGCATTTTGCATGGTAGACCGTCGGCTGGCAATGACAGACGCGTTGGGGCGAGGCTTCGCATCAGCCTTCTTTGAGCCGCGAGAATACTCGTGAGAATCACAGGTTTCGGTCGAGTCGCGAGGGAAGAGCTCAGCAACGGGAGAGTGCTCTGGGGAGGAAGCAGCCGAGGTAACCGCAGTTCTCCTATCGGCGGAAGCAAAGGAAAGGCGGTTTCCATTGCTGTCTCGCAAGCTATCGAGTTGCCTGCCATCCTGAGATACGACGCTGTTGGTTGTCGAGATTTCGTCCAAACTCTGCTCTCTGCTGTGTTGAAAGTCGCTCACTCTGAGTGTCAGGTCATCGTCGCCATTGCTTTCATGACGGCTGGGGCTCCTAGAGAAGCGCATCGAGTCTCGTACGACCATTGTTCTCGGTGCTTGTCTCGGGGCAGCAGGACGTTCGGGCAGGCCGGTCTCGGACATCTTGCGCCTACCGCCGAGTTTCTCAATTTCACCGCGGAGGGTAGCCATCCAGCTGTCCAGATCTCCGGGGCTCTCGAATACCATCAAGATGTTGGCAGTTTCGCGCTTCTCTCCCGCGAGAATAGACAGCTTAGAGAGGATTGATTTTGATTCATTTGTCGAGACGGCAGTCTCTGGTTCCGTAGACGATGAGACTTGGAGTACCCAGTGCTTTCCTGGAATAGAGTCGGTGACAAAGGCAGCAGAATTGTGGCTCAGTTTGAGGACCTTTTCAGGCAGGCGGTCATAGTTACCAGCGCCAGAATATTGGAGTAGATGCCCTGAAGTAGTCAAAAGATAGATTTTCGTGGTCCATTGCAGGTTGGAAAGAGACATGTTCTTGCCGTGCTTCTTCTTGGCCTTTTCTTTCGGATTGCGGTCCTCCATAGTTGGCTGCTGGGCTGCGATAGCAGCAGAGATATTTTTTTCGTGAAGTCGCAAAACCATTTCTGTCGACATGGTAACTGCAGGTAGGGTCGCTTGACGAATAGTCTGCGGAAATGCCTTGAAGAGCTGTGGCATTTCCCATGCAGCAAGCGACTCGTGGGATGCATTGTCCTGGATGGAGGCCTTGCGGCCGGGCACTAGAGGAGGTAGAGCGTGGCTTTGGCGACGAAGTGACCGGGCTCTCGGGACAGACGAGGCCCTCTTTACAGAGGCGGACAGGTTTTGCGCTGGCTCTGGTGAAAGAGGCGTGTGGACGTTTAGAGCACTGGGCTTGTCCGTCGTAGCGGTATGGGGTGCGCGCAACTCGGGCTGGCGGGCGGGCTGGGCAATCGCCGGCTGCTCGGCCTTGTCTTTGCTGAGTTTTGAACGGCTAAATATGTGGCGAAGACTTCGCTTGGACGATTTGGGAGCAAGAGTCTGTTGCGGTAGGTGCAACAACTGTTGAGGTGCGTACTGCTGCCGTGGCAGCGGAGGCTCCTCTGGCTGGGGCGGCTGCTGGAGGGCATCAGTCAAGTAACGATTGGAGCGACGGGATCTCAGAGAGAGATAATGCGAAGGCCCGCGGCTTTCGGTGCCAGCGGTGGCCTCGTCGGGAGGCATGGCAGAAGATGTTTATGCGTATATGAAACGTGGTGATTAGAATGCAGGTTTAATGTTGGTGTAAAGGAGCGAATATGCCGACAATGGAGGCAGCGGCGGCGCAAGCACAACAATGAGCGAGGGTTCGGGTGTTGACCGTTGTGACCATGACAGGGCAGGTAAGCAAAGACGCAGGTCTCAGAGGTAACCCGGCGAGTGGATGAGGGTCATGGGCCAATTTTAAGACAGTGACTCAAATATAGGCGAGGGGCGAGGTGATGACGGCACAAGAATGCGAGGCAGGCCACAAATTGGAGTGGGCATGGAAATGCAGGCGGCGGAGAATTAATTATCGACCAGGATATCAATTGGGGAGGAGAGCGACGGCATGTGAGAGCGAAGGATGATGGGAAGGAGCTGTAGTATAGTTGGAGGCTGCGAGGCTGCGAGGCTGTCGAGCGGTTGTCGTGGGGGATGAGGAGGATGAGGATGAGAGGAAGTGTGAGTGTGAGTGTGAGACGTCGTGGCGCAGATTGGCGACGAGAGCAAGAGAAAAGCAGAGGGCATAAGATGAATGGAAGCGACAGGGCGACAGGGTGTAAATAAGATTCGGCGCAGAGGACTGGTGGCAGGAACCAAACGAACGGGCAAGCAACAACGCGTAACAGTCGAGGCAGGGCGACCAGGATAGGGTTAGTTTGGGCATGAGCTAGTGGCCGATGGGGCGGAGGAGGGGGCGTGCGAGGACGTGGGCAATCGTGGATCAAAGTTTTGCGGGTGGATAGGGTGGATAGAATGGCGTGAAGGGTGTGTGGATGGCATGATGATGGGAGACGAGGCTTGGAGGCGGGTGGTGATGGTGTTTTGTGGTGTTTGCGGGTGCTCCAGTGGTTCGAGGCCAATCCGGCTCAGAACTTGGAAGTTCTCGAGGCCCACTGTGCTCCAGGCGGCGGATTGGTGGAGCAGACACCTGCTTTGTTCCTGGAAAACGAGCATGTTGGCGGTTTACGGCGCTACAGCCAACCGACCTTGCACTGCCTGACGCCTGTAGCCGGTGCCTGGGGTGCCTGGAACGACGGATCTACGCCGAGGAGCTGCCACCAGCTCTCTCGCCCGACAGCCTCGGCGGAGAGCAGTGGAGAGCACCACCACTCGAGACAGACTGCTGCGTTGCATTTTCCGCAAAATAACATTCAACCAAGGATCCAGCTGCGTGGTGCCGGGATTTTGGCGTCGGAAAAAAAAAAGAAAAAAAAGCAAGAGTGCTCACTAATAAGACAAGGCTGCGACCACCGTGTCCTTGAGACGCCGCCATCAAGACCAAAAAAAAAAAAAAAAAAAAAAAAAAGTAAAAATTGGCAAATTAATTGACACGGCAAAGCAAGTGGAAATTACACGGCCCAATGATAATGGGATGAGATTCGCAAGAAATGGGCTGCGTTGAAGCCCTGAAGCCCATGCGCATTCATGGCAGGGGTCCTGCGACTGCGGTGGTCAGACAAGGACAGGGACAGGGCTTGTAGTGTCACAACGGGTGATGTGATGGCCAGCGATACGTACCCAGTACTGGTAGTCCTACTATTCAATGACTAAGGTTGCTGGTAATAACTTATAAGGCGCAGCAGCCCGTCGCCTTGTCCGCGCTATATTGCACTCGGTTCATTATCGACGAGAAAAAGCAAGAAAAAAGAGAAGAAGAAGAAAAAAAGAGAACCAATGCACAGCCTGCATCTCGGTACAGCCAGTGCGCATCATACCACGGACAACCAGCGGCGAACCTGAAGCGGCATAAGGAGCACAAGGAGTACGAGGAGGTGCGCCTCGCTGGGTGCATGCATTAGTTTACCCGCAGTGCATGCATTACCAGCAGCGCAATGCTTCCCTTTGATTGTCCATGTTGCATACGGGGTGCATATGTGCTCACGCACTCTGTATCAGTACGGATACTGTCTTGTGTGCCTGCTCCGTCCAGGTGCTGATGCACGTTGATTACGTTTTTCTTGCTTGCACCGCCGGTCGTACCTGCCTTAGTGTGCCTTGGCCTCTGTGCCTCCCGACTGAATCCTGATAGGTACACCACTGTGCTCTGTGGGTAGGCTGATACACCATTCTGGAGTACACCCGTGCCCAGTGTCGCGTCGCGTCTTGATTGTCGCTCTCTAATCTGTCCCCATCCCCTTCAACAACAGCTCACAATTCATCTTTCCTACTATTCATGCTCATTCCGCCGGTTCCCCCATCCACAAACCTAATTATTTCAACAGGGATTCAAACCGCACATCCCCCCTCCTTACCCCCCAGCGCGTTCGAGTCAACCCCGGGGCCCTTTTCCGGAGGCGTCCGCCGGCTCCGCTCCATCACCACTTGTCACACGCGCTAACCCGAAAACCAACGCCCAGGGCCCCATTGTCCTCTTGCCGAGAGCAATTTTCACCTGCCCTGCTCCATTCTTCCTGGATCCGACGCGTCGCTGCCCGTGCTGCCCTCGAAAATGCATCCTCTGGTATGGCTGGAAAGAATCATGGGCAGGGGGCCAGCCTCTGGACACTGCTGCATGCAGCTTTCGTCTGGAATGCCATTGTTCAACTCCAGATGCAAACTCCCCTTGCCAGCCATCGCCAACTTCTTCACAACCCTAAACAAACAATCCTATTGTGACTGACTATCGAATTGTGGCTGGTTTCGGCCCGCCCGCTCACACTGTTCCGTTTCGTATTGCCGCATTTCAGCTATGAGCCCATGGCTTGTCGTCTCCCCCGACATCCGCAGCTGCACTGCCCAACGAAACTACTCAGTTTTTACTGGTAGTAGTAGTCTCGCGCCTTGTTCTTTTTTCTTTGCGCGAATCCTTCATGACAAAGATGGAAAAGCTAGTTATTCACACGCCGCTCTGCCAATCACCGAGAGCCAGATCTTGATTTTCCCTCACTCGCCAATCCACAGTCTATGCTGCTCTGCCGTCTCCTGCCACTAATAAACTTACTTTTCTCACACCTTTTCCCACCTCGGTATGTTTGACTCCTCACCTTACCGCGGAACATGCCTGATCGGCAGCTCGTTTTTATTCGTGATCAAGCTTGCCCCAAACTAGCTTGGTTCTAGTCAAAACCCTGTGGCCTTGTCCGCACCGCTTCTTGCGCTTGTGCTGCTAGCCTCCTAAAATCTTGGCGCAGGGCCCAACTTACGAGTCAATTCTCGAGTTGTTCGTGCTGTTCCCGCAAACTAACTGACCAGAAAACTAATCATCCAGAATTGCGCCCACTCATGGCATCGTCTCCAAATCTTGTCCGCCAAATCTGCAACTCCATGTTGCTCCGCGCAAGGTTTCGGCCGTTGCCAACCCGAAATAGATCTGAACCGATCAACTTGACATCTCGTCTCCTTGTTTCAATCTTTGCCCCCTGTCAAGTACCGACACACTGGTCCTCGGTTGTATGTTGGGTGGGCTACAACGGCGCTCATCCGTACTGGTATTGCCTGCTAAAGATCAACCCAACAGCAACAGACATAGCTGGCAAGGATGCTGCTATAATTGGAACCTAAAGTACGGAGTACTCTGTCCTAGTAACTACTGGTAGCCATCAAGCATCAGTTCTTGAATAATTACCGTTGCAGTACGTGGCTACCAACCCCATTGCGCTCAGGTCCCCTCGACAGGGGTTAGCACCCGTTATCACTAGGGGTTCAGGAGACTCGCCGGCAACTTTGCGGCAAGAGTGTTTCAGAACTACGACACTTCACTCGCCTCTCCTCTTTGCGACCGCTCTTGTCCTGTGACGACGGGAGCTGTGCGTACTTTACCATGTTGCGCCTGCCAACTGACGATGAAACACTTTGTTCTGTTGTCCCTCGCAGAACATGCCATCACGTCCAATGTCGCGCCCCTCGGACGTTTTGTCAGCGCCCGGAGCCACGGTGAGCAACTACTAATAGCAGCATTGGTTGACCTGATTCATGCCACTGCGGCCAGATGCCACGAATCGCTCGCGCTACTCCGCGCGTGCGGGTATCACCATCTTCAACTAGCGTTGTGTTACGGTGCACCTCGACGACGTCTTCATAGACTCCTCCGTACGTCGCTCCCCGCTCCTCAAGTACTCCAGCATGCTTTCAACATGTCTAATTCAACTTTTTCCCCGTGTGCTCGGCTCCTGAACGGGCCGTCTCTATCCGTCCGAGGTGGCCTGCCTGGCAAAAGTGGTAACAAAGCATGTCTGTGCGCCGAGCAGCCCTTGTATGTGCCGCAGTAAAATACGCACACACGCCCACATTGTGCATCCCAACGGCAGATGCACGTCCCTAGTCTGATCGCGAGTCAACATGAATGATTCTTTTCCCTCCAAGGATCCCCCTAGTTGGGATGGCTGAGCATAGGGACAATCCCCATGCAGCTATAGGAACGCGGCATATTGTTGTCTCACGGGCATCAGCATTCAGGCATGCGCTGCCGGTAATCAATTCCGTCGGTTTAAACTTCCCCTCTGCCTACCCCGTTGTCCGCCGGAGGTTTTTTTTTTTTTTTTTTTTACAAAAGAAATGTTTTCCTTTTGTTTAACTCAATTTTTCTTGTAATATCTCTCAAACTCAACGGAGTCAGCCTTTTTTCCCTTGCCCCAATCATCACATCGTGGCCGTGACACAAGGCTGATCAAAGTCCACCCACGTTTCATCCCATCCCGTCCGTACCCATTTTCTCTACACGCCATTACTCGTACAAAAGAGCCCAAAACGTGGAAGTTTATGGGCCTCGTTGGATAGCCTTCTCTCTTAAAACATACTTGCTCTTTTGCTTGGTAAGGAATCCCCGCTGTTGGCAAGGTTGGCGCTTGCACATCGACTCTCGGACCTTTATTTCCCCTCAACGCGCCCTATACATGCTGTCCTCTTCTCAACAGTTCGCGAGTGGTCTTGAGGTTTGCTCCGATAAAGATGTCATAGCATACATGGGCGTTGTCGCAGGCTGCGCTTCCATGTAATGCGAAAAGGGCTTACGATGGCGGCACCCCCCCTTGCACAAGCGACGTTCCCGTGTAGTACAGCTTGTCAGCTGCCATGGCGCCGTTTGAGCCCGTGTTACCTAGACAGAGGTCCTGAAATTCCGGGCTTTTTTTAATTGTTTCTATTTCGATCCAGTCCATGTGACGCCTGTTGTTTGTCTCATGTTTATCTGGTCCCCAGCATATCGAACAACCACTGCATCGAAATCGGGCGAGGATGTGCGGGCAAGGTCGCCCGCCGCCCGCACCCAATACACAACAAGCGGACATCCCTGTAGCAATATCCGCATCACGACAATGCGCATGAATTTGTTTTGTCTTCCCTTTGGCAACTGTGTGACGCCACTGGCAGAATAAAAGACAAGAAAGTGTTTTGTTTTACCCGTCTTCGCGGGACCAAGAAACACCCATCGTGATCGACGAATTTGTTTGATCCGCAGGCTACCGGGTAACCAGCATGACAACGGAACATGCACTCCCCCCAATAGCATGACTGATATACGTGTCAATGCAATGCGCTAGCCGAATCGCCCTTGATTAGTGTTGTTTATTTCTATTGCCTTTTGGGGCCGCTTGAAAACAAATATTGGATGCCCATGACTCTGAAGGGTGTCACCCAACGAGGAGCTGGCACTAAGAAACCGGACGGGGCCTATGCAAGGGGAAGATAGAAGAAGCAGCCAGAATATGCCGGAGAAGAAAGGGTCAGGTGATCTGTCAACTGCCTGTAGAGGAATTGCCAACCAAGACTAGCCATCACTGATCAAGCTTCTAATTAGCCAGTAAACACAATCATTTCTTGGAGACAAGTAGCACCTCCACATCAACACGTTTTAAAACAGCTCCGATATTCTATCTCATGGCTTACAGCTCTGAAGACATCTAGAGAATCTATATAAAGGAAAGCATCTACATTGTCACCAGTCTTCTATCGCTTAAGAAATCCAAAGCACATGTTTCCTCGATTTTGCTGCTGTACTCTTGTCATTTCTCTGTACGACGCGCCTTCGTGATTGCACCAGCTACCATTTCGTTGACAGTTCCTCCATGACTAGCTAACAAATTACCCAGCCCAGGGGAGAAACCAAGTAGCTTGATTGTAGAAATAGACTAATGGCGGGCTTGGAGACTTGATCACCTTTCTTTTCCTTTTTTTTTTTTGCAAGGGCGAAGGGTGTACGATTGTCGAAGAAATCGCGAATATCCTGGAATAAAATATATACACAAGAATGAAACTGAAGATCTACTCTGAACCAAGTTAACACAGTCCCCGTGTCACAGCATCCGCTCCAATGTGAGCGTCGCCCCAGCACGATGCTCTCGGCGAGATGTAAATTGTCAAAAAAGCCCTGTTGGCCGGCCAAATAACGGACGTTGCTGCACCCTTTCGCGTAGAGATTCATGATGGACTGTCTGAATATCAGTGTTTTCCGGTGCGCGCACGCGCGCACGCGCGTCATAAAGCCGCCGTCGTTACCATTTCAAGAGGTTCTTACGCATGACCTGACAGTTGCTCGTCGGCGGATGAAGCCGGCGGTCGTGGTGTCCCCTCCCAGTGTACCGCGCACCAAGCTTGGATCGGTCGAATCGGCCTCTGACGCATCGTTGGCCTTTGTCGTTGTTGAAGTACGTCTTCGTGGCTCTATAGAAGCAGCGGTTTTGTCAGAATTGCAACGATGAACAGGTCATCACCGTGAGTAGGTGTTCCGTCCCCATAGACTGCTTTTGGTATTTGATCTCCCAGGCCAGAGTCATCGAAGCCAGCGCCCTCCTCTTCATCGACTGGGCTGGAGAAATGTCCATCATCAATAAGTACGGCGAGTTTATTCATGGAGCCCTCCGTTTTGTCAAACAACTCTCTCGGCGCAGTTTTAATAGCCCGACCCCAGCTATACATGCACTTCGTTATGTAGTTTGAAAACGTGTGCCGGTCTTTTTGCTTCCCACGAGGACCTGCAGAGAAGAGAGGGAGTACGAGTACAAGCTAGCAATCAATACAAGATTATCCAGTATTATCGGTAAATTCATTTTA
Organism: Samsoniella hepiali; assembly: GCA_001455915.2. NCBI lineage: Eukaryota > Fungi > Ascomycota > Sordariomycetes > Hypocreales > Cordycipitaceae > Samsoniella > Samsoniella hepiali. The sequence goes on along the minus strand of LNDK02000066.1, from coordinate 3,682,091 downwards.
ATTAGTATGCATTCATCTCTCCTTTCGACTGCTGCCAAGGCAAAAGCATAGCCCATTGTTGACGTATACTGCTCAGAGGAAGCTCGTGAGTGGAGTTGGCAGACAGTACTTGTTTCAGGCAAGTTACCATGTAGCCAGTTTATTAATGAGCAACATTCATCTACGGCGAGAAAAATAAAGTTTAGAGCCTGACGGCGACCGTTGCAGCCCAGTTGCTGGTGGAGCAGCAGCGGCTGGCGCAGGGTCAAGCAATCAAGCTCCAGCCTCCCAAAAAAGCTCCGCCACAGACTGCAACAGCAGTGCCCCGCCGCCGTTGACGTCGGATCTGGTGACTTGCACCCGACAACAAGCTGATTTTCCGTTGACGCGCGACATGACCGTTTTCCACGTCATGGTCACATCTATCCGCCCCGATCTCCTTTGATTGATTTAAGCAGCAAGACTGCCACCTGTGGCTACGTATTTGACGCCCGTCCGACGCAGCACAACCACCCCACCACCTGCCTACAAACGACGATAGCCCCGAGCCACCCGATCAACATCACGCCACACACCGTGTCAAGGGCATTCAAGCATCCCCCCGCGATGGCTTCCAACACGGACGCATCGGCTCCCCAGCGACCAGGATCTCCTACTGGCTCGCCCCGCGGACCCTCAGCCACCTCCCTGCAAGCGGCCGCGACAGTCAACGCCGGCCTCAATCGAGAGCTCTCTCCACGTAAGCTACAGCAGCCGGCCACAGTATTAGTGACTTGCGGTAACACTGACCAAGCACCCCCAGGCTCGTCGACGAGCTCCCTCACCCGCGCCCATCGATCATCCTCCAATGCAGGCAGGCGTCGATCCAACGTCCTGATGAATCTGCAACTGAACGATCCTACCGTCCCCGGCCCCGGCGAGATGGTATCCGAACACGGCTTCCCGCAGCACCACAGAGCCCCGAGCCTCGGAGAGCTGCACCAAGAGCTCGAGGCCGAGCAAGAGTCTCACGTCGTAGGCAGAACCCTCGCCCCTCACATCCGTCAGCTTTTTGCTAACGTTTTGCTCTCCAGAACCGGCTGCTTCAGATGATCCGTCAGCAGCAACTCGAACTGCAGCGACTCCAAGCCAGCAACACAAACAGCCACGGCCACGGGGCGTGTGCCGAGGATAGTAGTGCCATATCCGACCGCACAGCGCCGCCTGGCCCGCCTGGCCCTCTTCCAGCTGTGCCAGCGGGATCGTATCCTCGCTCGCCTATATACCATCACCGGCCTTCTCTTGACATGGCCCGCGCCGACCTCCATCGCCGATCCAGAACACCCAGCCGCGGCGCATCGCCCAGACTACGATCTACTTCGATCAGTGCCGAGAGCGGTGACTGGGCCTTGGGCGGACGTGATGAAAGTGCCTTCTACCAAGCCGAGGCGCAGATGCTCACAAGAGAGAATCAGATGCTGAAGCATCGCATACACGATTTACGTATGGCTACTGATGAAGATTCCGCGACGCTATTGATGCTAACTTTAAGACAGAAAAGCAACTCAGCGAACTTTCGGCCTCCCAGGGATCCAATGAACCGCCAACCCCATCAAGCCTTGGTCGCTCAAGTTCTACGGCCGATCCCACCGCCGAACCTACCGAGGCCGACGCATAGGTCTGATTTCCGGCGCTTAACTCGACGCTGTCAACAACTGAGAGACGAGAATCTCTACAAGTGAATGTTTTATGATTTGGAGTTTGGGGGAGAAATGAACTATGTACGGTAAATAGGACGATCAAACAGTATGCTCCTCGTTTCGAATGGCTTTGCTAGATATCAAATGTTTTATAGGTTTAATACCACTCATAGTTTACAATACTGCTAATGTGAAAGTGCAACCTCCCATTTCAAATAAAGGCCTCCCGATTGACGTGTATCGGTGTTCCGGCCGGTGTTCTCACGGACTGGGTCCGGCCAGGCCCGGTCCAGCGACATCGGCTCATGTCCACCTACACAGACGCGAATTCTTCTTTAAAAGAAAACAAGTACGCACCTCGCAGACTAAATCTTGGGTTCCTCAATGTTGAGCTTCATTTTCGATATTCCGAGCATTTTTCCACACTGCTGAGTATTGGCGACAATTTTGCCCGGATCCATCGATACCCACCAGCCTACGGCGGGGAGTCCGCTCTATTGCCGACGGGCGATCCAAACTTGGTTCTCTCAACTTACACACAACACTGCATCACCTCTATTCAGACTCAGCAGGCCAGCCCAGCCGCCGTATAATGCTGGCCAGGCGAGCGACACCGTCGCTTGGATCACTGCCATCAAAACCATGCTCGGCATGTGCTCGAGCCTACTTTAGTGCAACCGCCGCGCCACGCGCCGATTTCACTCATGCCGTAGGTGCTCCTGTCATCCCATCTTTCGAAACCTCTACACTCACCCCCGTATACCTTGATATCGAGATCGTTGCCCTCAGATTTTCATCCCTGCCAATTGATTGCGTCGAACTCGTGTATGAGTGTACTGCTGTTGAAACATGAACGCCCCCTCCTGTTCCCTTCGCTTATGGGGACCCTGGGCGTTCGTGCATCTCACCCCCGAAGCCGGCGTTTCAAAGTTTTAGTGTTTCCGGTTTTCTGATATCCCGCACATCATATCTCTCAACATCCTGGACAGTTCTATTTGGATATGACTAGTTTCAATGGCAACTGCTGTTGATTCTGGCGGGCTGCTCGACGAAGATCTTTGCGCAAGCAGCCCGGCCAAGCATCACGTCTGAAACTACTGCACTTATCAGAAACGAATTTTGAAACAAATCTTTGAGGGCTGCAGCTAATTCCTTTCAGGTCATTGGCGGCGGCGTCATCGGCATAGCCGTCGCGCGACAGCTCGCTCAGCGCTCATCCGGGTCTACGGTGCTGATTGAGCGGCACACGGCGCTGGGCACCGAGACGAGCTCTCGCAACAGCGAGGTCATCCACGCCGGCATCTACTACGGCGCCGACAGCCTCAAGGCGCGCATGTGCATCCGCGGCAAGCACCTGCTCTACGATCTCTGCGCGCGGTATGGCGTCGACCATCGCCGCACCGGCAAATGGATCGTGGCGCAAACACCGGCCCAGCGCGAGTCCCTAGACAAGTTTCACACCGTCTGCCGCGACAAGCTGGACGTGCCTACCCGCTGGGTCTCGGCGGCCGAAGTCGAGAGAGACGGCCAAGGCGTCGTGGCGGCCGCGGGCGCGCTGGAGAGCCCGACGACGGGCATCGTCGACTCGCACGGGCTGATGACGTGCCTGGCGGGCCTGTTTGAAGACGAAGGAGGCATCGTGGCCCTCAACTCCCCCGTCATCGGCGTACGTCCAGAAGCAGGCGACGACGGCACGCCCGGCGGCAACGGCTGGGCGGTGGACGTGCGCGACGCGACGACCGGAGAGACGTCCACCATTACCGCCGACACCATTGTCAACGCCGCGGGCCTCGGCGCCGCCCACATCCACAACATGATTGCCGGCCCGGACCGGCAGATGACGCTGCACTACGCCAAGGGCAACTACTTCTCCTACTCGGCCTCGCAGCCCGCCGTGTCGCGGCTCATCTACCCCGTCCCCGAGCCCGGCCTCGGCGGCCTCGGCACGCACCTGACGCTCGATCTCGGCGGGCGCATGCGCTTCGGTCCGGACGTCGAGTGGGTGCGCAGCGCCGACGACCTCGCCGCCTTTAGCAAGGCGACGGCGCGCGGCGCCGCGCGCCTGCGCGAGGCCGTCGCCGAGATCCAAAAGTACCTGCCGGGCATCGACCCGGCGTGCCTCGAGCCCGACTACGCCGGCATACGGCCCAAGCTGGCGGGCGCCGACCACAAGGGCTTCGTCGACTTTGAGGTGCGCGACGAGGACGGCTACCGCGGCTGGGTGAACCTGCTGGGGATTGAGAGCCCCGGCCTGACGAGCGCCTTGGCGATTGCGGAGAGGGTGGAGGAGATGCTCTACGGGACTGCGCGCGATGCGGCGTGACAGCATCGACGAAGGCATACATTACCGTTTTCTACATGTTGTCCAGGATAGTCGATTGTATGGGTAGCGTTTAAGAGGCCGGTTTTTTCACGGCGCGAACGAATCTGGGGGGCTGCAGCCGATACGAGCCTGTACGAGTCACATTGCATAGCTGGGTCTGTAATATATTATCAACAGTACTCTCGTGGGTATTCTACCTGCGCCAAGGTCTACTACAGCTACCGTTCCACCGCATTCTGGCTGCTGCATTGCAACAGCCACTCCGCAACATCTCATCCAAAGACAGCACTCACCGCTCAGAAAGAGAAAAAAAAACAGACAAGTCGAGACACACGCGCACAGCCCCGTCGCCGTGTATCAAACGCGGCAAAATCCCACACATTTCCTTCATAACCGTGAAAACCACCATAAAAAGAATAGCTCTCTTCATCTCCATAATGCGCCACTGGACAAATGCTCAGTTGTACCTGAGCATAGGGAAACGTCCAAAAAAAAAATCAAGAATCAACTCCGTGTCCGCGTAAAGAGCGCATGCTAATGTTGTAAACGAAAGGATATTGAACAATAATAACGATAGACAAGAACTGAAGGGCTGGTAGCGAATTGTGTTTAGCGCATCTGCATGCTGGGAAAAAAGAGTCGGCTTTGAGCGTTGATCTGGAATTCGTAAATGCCATTTTGGGCGCCAACAAATCTATGTACTTCGTTAGTATTGGAGTCGATTTAATAGGAGGCAGATTCTTACAGGGTACGGCCATCGTCACTCCAAGCAAGCCCAGCAGTGTTGTCTGGTGAAGGTGGCACTTCGAATAGACCAGTGTGCTCCGTTACAAGAGTTCCTCGAATCGCGCTTTCTTCCCATCGATTGACGACTTGGTTAGCCAGAGGTACCAGCAGAGAGGAGTCATCACGTTCAGCGTCGTTAGTGAGAGTGCTAGCAGCCGTAGTGACAGGTCGCGACCCAGTCCCGGTTCCGGATCCTGTCGCAGTTCCTGTCGCAGTTCCTGTGGCGGTCCCTGTGACGGTCCCTGTAGCGGTCCCTGTGGCAGTTCCTGTGGCAGTCGATGTCCCAGAGCCTACAGGCGTTCCAGTGCTTCTCTCCCTTGCTTGCAGAATATCGAGGACGTTCAGATACGACGCATCAGGGTGGTTCCCGTCACGTTCACGCTGTTCTCGCATGGCAGCCACAGTTTCGCCCAACCTGTCGATCCATCTCTGGTCTCGACGCCCGGTGAGTCTGTCGCTTGGTTCTCTCGCGAGCTGCCGAATGTTTCTGACGCGATCGGTGAGTCTCTCTCGTTCTCTCTGGTCTCGATATGAGATAAGCGTCTCGGAACTTCCGCGGGTGAGACTACTACTGCGCTGGCGAGGTCGCGATGAGTCGTTTTCGGTGCTCGGTGACCGTAAGCTTGCAAGATACGACCAAGTAGGATCAGTCATGGTGGTATCTCCACCGTCAGTCCGCTGCGTTATTCTGTCACGTCGGCGACGGTCCCCTTGTATCGCTTCCAGCACCATTGTCTCACTTGGTGTGAGAGGCTGGTTTAAGGTGTCGATCCGGATATCTCCTTCACGTCTGGTAGCTGGCAGACCACCCCGAGCCAGTTGACCGGTGTCTCTCCTGGAAGCATTTTGACCGTCTAGCAGCCTAGGATCGATGGTATTGCGGTCAAAGATGCTGACATGTTCAAAGTCGGCATCTGCGTTGATGTCTACAATCTGGCGCACGATGAAGTTTGCCCGCACATCAGCAATACCAATATGACCACGGTCTTCCGTCCAAGCCAAGATATCGAATGGACCGGGGCAGAATGCCATGTCACGGATTGCACCTGGGCCGCTTCGAGGTCGGGAGGATTCGAATGTTGTGATAAGAGGCTGCGCGTCGACATCTAACAGCAGTTCGGCATCGTATATGGAAATAACCCCATGCTGCGTACCAACAGCAAGGTAGGAACCTGAGTTTGAGAAGCAAGCGGCGAAACTACCACGACTGTCTGCCCTGTCGCCCTTTTTCTGACTTTTGAGCATCAGTCGTCGGCGGTTTTCCCACGTATACTCTGGCAGACGTCCTGACTCGCGCGACTTCTCTACACGAACATGAACGTAGAGATAAGGGTCATCCAAGATAGCGACCATGATGCGTCCGTCAGGGGAAATAGTGGCACGGTTAACAAAATCGGGGTATGTGACGATGTCGAGAGGCGTTGTCTTGTCGCTCTGATCGAAGTCGCGCAGGCTGATGACGGTCACAGTACAGTCATTGTTGGCTAGGATAGCAACTGGTTCTGTGTAGGCCCCTACGACAGGAGGAGCCAGAGCGCCGGGAAACCACATGGTAATGCAGTTTACCCGGTCGTTGGCTAGTTTGACGCTTTTCGCAATCAGGCTCTTGTTTGATCGTCGCGCCTGGGTTATCAGGGAGAGAAGTGATTCCTCGCGCGACTCCAGATTCAGCGGAAGACGAGCGTCGGGGTCCAGATTCAGCGGCGTGTTTGGATTGCTGCTGTCGTTGCCTTCGTCGAGACGAATGGCGACAAAGTCACCACTCTCACTTCCGCAGCATAGCCAACCATTCTCCGCCACCAGACATCGAGGTGCAAATGTGAGCAGCTTTATTGTTTCACACTCTTGTGTCGAAGTATTCAGCCTCTGGACATGGTTGCTACCGTTGCCGCCGGGGAAATAGATGAGGTGACGTTTTTCAGCGGAGATGAGGGATCGAAGTTGCCAATGCCTAGGGTTTGCATCATTAGAGAATGTGGCTAGAGAGAAGACCAATCTTGGGGAAGATGTACTGTGAGCGAACAGGGATCCGATAGTGCTTCCGCCGCTTGCTCGAGACTATGCTCTCTGTGTGGCAGTACCTGGAGGGATGCTGGGTTAGCGATTGGTTCAGCTAGCGAGTGACGATGTTGAGACTAACACTGCATCATCTTTCGCAGTCATGATAATTAGACAAGACTATCCGCAACGATGTACCAGCGGCGGTGCTGTGCCACCGGGTGGCGAAAGCCAGATTGAGATTGCAAGTCGCCAAGATGGGGTATCAGGGCCGCTTGTTACCGAAGTTCGCGAACTCAGGCGCAAGCACGCAAGGCGCTGCACGAAAGGGCAGAGAAAATATTCGAGGTCGGGACTGTTGCTAGCGAGGATGAGGATGGGCTGATCCAGCGTGAGGGGGGAGGTGATGCAGAGGCGGAGATGAGGAAGCGGTCGAGATTAGGTCGTGCGATGGTAGCAAATGACGTCCGTCGGGTTTGGGTAAAGTCAAAACTGGGGGGAGAGCGCGTGCGGACAGCGGAGCAGAGCAGCGAATCAGTGGAGGCAGGGAACGATATGACAGCCGCAAGGTCACTAAATTTAGGCGTTGGTGCTATCTTAGCCTGCTGCACCCTGTTCCGTACAGTGCCCAAGGCCCCCAAGCGTGGTACCTGGTTGCCTGGGTTGCTCGCTGTCCAAGCTGGTCCGGGGCTGCAGGGGCCGGCCGTTAGTCATCACTACCACGTCACCCAGATCTGTTGACCTACCTACCTAAACAGGCGCGGAGCCCCAGCCTGTAGTAACTACAAAACGCAACTGACATCTATTTTAGGACTGGGGTAAAAGAGTAGCACCGTACGGGATGAACACGCAAATCGTCGTACCGTCGGTAGAAAGACAGAGGCGCAGGAGTGTTTAGGTACGCAGTAAGGTAGATGTGCAGCCACTCTTCACGTGGCGTTTGCACCGACGGAGGGCTGGGCGCTCTTGGCTGATACAGGCGCATGCAAAAGCGCTAAAGGCACGGATAACTTCAGAAATTAGATAACACGCCTCTTAATTTAAATCAGCAGAGCCGTATCTATATCAGCATACCATATCTGCAAGTAATCCGTTGCTTTCTCGCGCCCCTTGCACTCAAAAATCGGTCACGTGCGCCATCCACTGATTGTAGGTCCAGCATCAGCCACAGCTCCCAGGGTGCTTCGGTACAAGTATCGGAATTACCAATTCTCCGCTCCTTTCTCGCCGTCGCTAACCCCAGTAACGGGTGGACCCGGCCCCTTCATTGCCTCTTTCTGTCGGTTTCTATGACTGGGGGCCAGGAGTGCTTTTTCTTTGCGCCAGAAATTTTTGCCTTCTTCCCCTTCTCCCATTCCGTCTCCATCACCTCACTTCATCCATCCCCATCACCTCCTTGCGCCGTTGTTTGTCGCGCGAGCTGTCTTCTTTCTTTTTCTTTTTAATACCCCCCATTAATATTCAAGATGCTCGCTTCGCGTCTTTCCAGAGCTGTAAGTGAAATTTTTCTGCCAGTTGCACCCCGATCGTCGCTAACTTTTTTCTAGCTTCCCCGAGCTACCCCCTTGGTCGCCCGCCAGGCTGCCTTCAGGGCCCCTTTGGCATCCAGATTCGCTCGCTTCGAGTCGACTGCTTCCGAGGGTGAGCAGAAAGTTCAGGGCTCCGTCATTGGTATTGATCTGGGCACCACCAACTCTGCTGTCGCCATCATGGAGGGCAAGGTCCCTCGCATCATTGAGAACTCTGAAGGTAAGCTTTCAATTGATCTCGACAAGCCGTCACAGCATCCGCTAACTTGTAAATAAGGTGCCCGCACAACTCCCTCCGTTGTCGCTTTTGCCGAGGATGGCGAGCGTCTCGTCGGTGTCGCCGCTAAGCGTCAGGCCGTCGTCAACCCCGAGAACACCCTTTTCGCTACCAAGCGTCTGATCGGTCGCAAGTTCACCGATGCTGAGGTCCAGCGCGATATCAAGGAGGTCCCCTACAAGATCGTCCAGCACAGTAACGGTGACGCCTGGGTTTCTGCTCGCGACCAGAAGTACTCCCCCTCTCAGATTGGTGGCTTCGTCCTCAACAAAATGAAGGAGACTGCTGAGGCTTACCTCTCCAAGCCCATCAAGAACGCCGTCGTCACTGTCCCTGCCTACTTCAACGATGCTCAGCGTCAGAGCACCAAGGATGCTGGTCAGATTGCCGGTCTGAACGTTCTTCGTGTCGTCAACGAGCCTACCGCTGCTGCTCTGGCCTACGGTCTTGAGAAGGAGGCTGACCGCATTGTCGCTGTCTACGATCTTGGCGGTGGTACCTTCGATATCTCCATCCTGGAGATCCAGAACGGTGTCTTTGAGGTCAAGTCGACCAACGGTGACACCCACCTGGGTGGTGAGGATTTCGATATCCATCTGGTCCGCCATATGGTTGCCGACTTCAAGAAGACCTCGGGTCTCGATCTCTCTGGTGACCGCATGGCTATCCAGCGTATCCGTGAGGCTGCCGAGAAGGCCAAGATCGAGCTTTCTTCCTCCCTTCAGACCGACATCAACCTGCCCTTCATCACTGCTGACGCCTCTGGCCCCAAGCACATCAACATGAAGCTCTCCCGTGCTCAGCTTGAGAAGATGGTTGACCCTCTCATCAGCCGCACCATCGACCCCGTCCGCAAGGCTCTCAAGGATGCTAACCTCCAAGCCAAGGAGATTCAGGAGGTTATCCTCGTCGGTGGCATGACCCGCATGCCCAAGGTCGCTGAGTCCGTCAAGGGCATCTTCGGCCGTGACCCCGCCAAGTCGGTCAACCCCGATGAGGCCGTCGCCATCGGTGCTGCTATTCAGGGTGCTGTTCTCTCCGGTGAGGTCAAGGACCTTCTCCTTCTCGATGTTACCCCCCTCTCTCTCGGTATTGAGACCCTGGGCGGTGTCTTCACCCGTCTGATCAACCGTAACACCACCATCCCCACCAAGAAGTCCCAGGTCTTCTCCACCGCCGCTGATTTCCAGACCGCTGTCGAGATCAAGGTCTACCAGGGTGAGCGTGAGCTCGTCAAGGACAACAAGCTCCTCGGCAACTTCCAGCTCGTTGGTATCCCCCCTGCCCACCGTGGTGTTCCCCAGGTCGAGGTCACCTTCGACATTGATGCCGACTCCATTGTCCACGTCCACGCCAAGGACAAGTCCACCAACAAGGACCAGTCCATCACCATTGCCTCTGGCTCTGGCCTCTCTGACAACGAGATTCAGCAGATGGTTGAAGACTCGGAGAAGTACGCCGAGACCGACAAGGAGCGCAAGCTCTCCATTGAGGCTGCCAACCGTGCCGACTCCGTCCTCAACGATACCGAGCGTGCCCTGAACGAGTATGCCGACAAGCTTGACAAGACCGAGGCCGAAGGCATCAAGGAGAAGATCACTGCTCTCCGTGAGTACATCGCCAAGAGCCAGTCTGGTGAGGGCGAGGCCACCGCTGCCGAGATTAAGGAGAAGACCGACGAGCTCCAGGTTGCCAGCCTGAACCTCTTCGACAAGATGCACAAGGCCCGCAACGAGGCCGGCTCTAGCGAGCAGGCTTCTGGCGAGCAGCAGTCGACCGAGGGCGAGAAGAAGGATGAGAGCAAGCCTTAAATGGTCGATTGATTCTGATTCTTGCACCTCCTGTTACAACAACACCACCCATCAACAAAAAAGCAAAAGCAAACCGTTCCGATTATAGAGAAGCGCGGAGAGTGGCATAGATGTATTTTCCCACTGTATTTTTTTTCTGTACTCATATTCCCTTTCAGCCATTGCTGCTATCCACTCAACACTTCACCCATGTCTTTTCATATCATGGTTTGCGGAACCGGCGTTGGAGCATAAAATCTCGATTGAGAGATGTCTGTTACGGATGATTTCATGGACGCAAAGAGGGGTCTAGTGTTTTTTTGGTTTGAATGTAAAACAACCTGTGTTTAAGTTAGATGATATAATAGCACCTCCCCCCTCTAGATCTATGGAGAGCCGGAAATGTATTTTTGGCAAATAAGAAAGAAGTTGATATTTCTAATGCAAAGTATGGTTACAAGTGAATGTGTTTACAATGGTATCTGTCCCTCGAAGCAAAGCGCTAACTCATCCAGCCCCATGACGTGTTGAGCATGTTTGATCCATGCCACGATGCTGGCCCCTCCGGCTTCTTTTCTGTAGCCCCCGTGTTCAATTCCATATTCTCCGTCTGGTACGTCCGAAGCCTCGCCGCCTGCGCGCTGGCATTGTCCCGACAGCGCTGGCAGATGCGTCGTCTGAAGGAGCTACTGCTGTTGCAGTCGTCGTTCCAGCGGCGGCCCGTGTAGAGGAGCAGGGTGAGGACGAGGAGCGTCACGATCAAAAAGGCGAGGCACATGGCGGCCGTCGGCTGTTCATTCTCGACCATGAACGTGCGCCATGTGTGTAGTGGTGATTCGTGTCGGGCGACGTGTGTGTGTAGTGGTGTCGTCGGCATGGGTGCCATGATGAAGGTATTGTGGTTTCGGTTTTGGTTTTTCGGGTTTGCCTTGTTTCAGGATATCTCAGAAGTCTGAGGCAAGTAAACTATGTTGCCTGTCAAAAGAAGAATGAGTGAATCTGTTTCAAGTGGTAGGAAGAAAAGAGGCGTGTGTTGTATATATGTTCAAGGTACACAGAGCGGTTGCATGTTGGACCAAATGCGTCTTTTGAGAGGTGCTTGGCGCTTCCTCCTTTGGCAATAAATCTTTGCCCTACCAAGAAAAAAATTACGATACGGGCCCGCGTGCAAACGGTCCCTTGAGTCGAGACGAAAAAAACAGCCCTGCTCAAAAAAAAAATTACGGCCCATTCCATCCTCCCTGTGGAGGGCGGGGGAGTTTATTCCCAGGTTTCCTTTGGAATGAGACAAGTCGAACCCACCCACCTGGGAGTGGTGACTACGTTTGCGGGTGCCGCGTGCCCCCAGTCTGAGACAAGAGGACAAACACAGCACAAACTGCGCATTAGTAAATCGAATAGTCCCTTCACGGCGACAAGGTTTATGACGAGACGGGTGTACCTGGGCTATTTCGCGGGTTTCCGCCAGGAGAAAGAACCGAGGTACTAGAGTCAAAGTTCGAGGGTCTGTGTCAACATGCAAATATATGCCGTCTATTTTCGACTTTATTTTTCCATCAACACTACTGCGTGTTGTTTAATATAGACAACTTGAATCCACCATTCCCCTCCTTAGCCTTAGTTTTCAGAGGCACCGTTTCACCTGCCAAAGCCGAACCAGCCTCTCTTCTGAGGCTGGGCCGGCTCGCTGGCAGTCTCCACAGCCGGAGATGACGTCTGGGCCGTGACGGCGGCGGCAACCGGCGTCTTGCCCGGGTAGCTAATGTAGTTCCAGGCCACGTCGAGGAAAATGGGCTTGACGGGGATGAGGGCCTTTTTGGGCGGGAACTCGACAATGTTCTTGAGGTCGACGCCACCGGCGGGGTACTGGTGCAGACGCTCGACCAGAGGGGCCGGGGCGACGGTGCTCTTTGCCAGCTCCTCCTTGCGCAGGTTGTCGACGTGGACAATGGCTTGGTGGCGGCGGAGCTCGCCGTTGACGAGGTCAAAGAGCTGCTTGACGGCGTCGTTGGAGACTTCAATGTTGGGGGGAGAGTCGGCGGCGCCAGACGGAGATTCGAGGAGCTGCTTGGTGGCAAACTGGCAGCGATCAAAGGCATGCTGGATGAGAGCAAGCGCGTTTGCGACGTTGCCGATGATGGCGTGCGAGCGAGCGATAGACAAGGCCCTGTATGGCTGTTAGTAAGTCTGACCTAGGTTTTCCGAGTGTATTAGAGATAACATACTTGAGAGCGTTAAAGTAGCTGACAAAGGCACTCAGCTTTCCCGAGAGCGCTTCATCGGCAGCCACGCCAGGCAACTCCTTGATGGACTCGAGATTTTGTAGAGTTCCGTCGTATAGAGCAGCTTTCTCCTTCAGCTTCGTAAGCTTTCGCGAAATGGGGAGCTCGGTGGGACCAGACTCATCGTCCTCTTCTCCCTCGGTCTCAGCCTTCTTGATAGCTTTGGACCGGCCGTGTTCCTCGACAGCGCCGTCGGCTTCTCCCGTCAGCACGCGGTTGCGGCCAATTCGCCAGCTAATCATTTCAAAGTTGACGGCGGTGCGAGTGATTTGCAAGCTCTGCATGCGGGGGTCACTCTGCGCGACACCTTCGGCACGAAGCTCGTCAATAGCCTGCTTGGTAGCATCCACAGCATTCTGCGTAGCCGTCAGGATATCATCGTACGAGGCAGCCGCCTCACGAGGAGAACGGCTCTTGCCCTTGGCCAGATTTTCGGCCAAACTTTGCTTTGCGGCATTGACGGACGCCCAAGCAAGGGCAATTTGGGCGTCTTCGATGCGCACTTCGCGTGATCGCCAGGTAATGGTATCAGGAGCCTTGTCGGGGTTTCCAAGGCTAGTCTTTGCGTCAGACTCTCCGGACAGTGCACCGGGATCAACCTCATTGATCTGCTGTACAAGCACGGCATCGGAATCAGGGAAAGCTTTGTGTGCAATAGTCGGGATCGGAATGGTGCGGGGCGTCTTCAGCTGGTACGCAGCATATCGAATCGAAGGGTCTATGGTATCGGCAAGAAGGTCCTTGTAAATGTCGCCCTTCCCGGTGGTAGTCAATGCTGTGTAAATGACTCTAGAAATAGCATAGCTCTGGAGACACGGCTGCCATGTGTGCTTCTCAAACTGCATGGCGCCAATAATGAGGGCTTCGTAGGCTTTCGCTTCGAGAATATCGCGAGTTGAGGCGCCCGAGACGGCGGTTTCAGAAAGGGCTTCGACAAGGCTATGGGCTGTATTGGCGGCTCGGTTGAGTCGAGAGATGATGTGGGATTTAGTGCGGCCGGCAATGCCCTTGCGTCCTGTCGCATGAGCAGCTTTTATGGACATGGCTTGCGCCCAAGCCCGCTCGCTGGTGAGGAGTAGCAGGTGCACATATCTAAGGACACAATTAGCGATAAACTCAAAACAAAGCTGACTCTATATTTTAGGGGTCTCACTCGTGGTTCTCTGCAATATTCTCAGAAGTGATGGCCTCTGTCTTGTGGAACTTGCCACGGTTCCGCGTGGCAATGCCCAGCTTCTTGCGCGAGCTCAGCAGGCGCTTGGACAGCTGGCTGTGATAGGTGGAGTAGTCACCATAGACGAGCGCATTGTCACGTCCTTGGAGGACGAAACTGGTGATATCCATGGTTGCTATGCGCAGTCCGGCCCAAGTTGATGGCCTGAATTGGCGGTAGTCGAGGTTTCGATTGAATTCTGGTGGGGGGGCTCATGGCGGGGCAAAATTTGTGTGCGCCAGCTGGCAGGTGGGCAAGCTGGTGATGTGCGATGGTTATGTAATCCGGGGTTGTGGGAATGGGGTGAGCACTTGGATAGTGGCCGGACTGCTTTGATATTTAGAAAATGCGCTCATTAATGTTGAATTTCTTGTTTAGCTCTTTACTCCGTTTGGGTTTTGCCATCGTTTCTGAGGCCTTTTGCGTGGTACGCTGCTCCCAGCTTCGTCACAACAGGGTAGGACGATGGTAGGGTGTAAGCGGGAAGAGTAGCACAAGCTGGCGTCGGCAGCAACGTGACGTGACCTACATGATTCCCCAGAGTCGGATTAAACCATGAGAAATAAAAACAACGATTGCCGAAAGCTCCCGGTGATGCCAGTCCTAGTCGTATTCTAGCTGGAGACGTGGCATGGCACCGCCACGTCTTCGACGTGCATCCATCCCATCGTGCTACGCGCCCACCCGGCAGAGCGGCCAGGGCCAGTCAAGAGCCAGTACGAGGCAACGACAAGCCCATCGACAACGCCTAGTCCGACACGGCGCACCTGGCAGTTTCACATAGATTCATGCAGAGGCAATATTAGCGGCACAGAGCCAAGCTCACGTGCTTGTGCCAAACTCACAGCGTGCTATCGGAAGCGGCTCTGGCGTCGAGATACAGGCGGGCCCTGCGTGGCGCACGGGCCAGGCAGCCTAGCTGGCGGAGCAAAAACCGAGATGAGCAGGTGACCTCGACTCCAGCATGCTCCAACGTAATTGAGCGTGCACAGAGTTCAGCCGCGCTCCAGCGCTCTCCAGCGGTCTCCAGCACTCTCCTGCGTGCACACTGCACAAACTCTGCCTCGCGGGCGCCATTCTACAGCGCACTACCAAGGCCCGACCTGGCCTGCCATCCTGCTTCCAGCGCTATTCGCGGCCTCCATTTGAATCACAACTGCTCTGCTGACTTATCATGCCAATGTGACTCGTTTTACCCGTTTCCAAATCCCCTTCTTCACTCGGCTTCTTTTTTTCGATTCAGCACACGCTCTCTCGTGCCTTCGTAGGCCTCACTCTCATTTTTGGCCCTCTCTGCCCGGTCCAGCACACCCACCTGCCCTGCCTGGGGCCTGTGCTTCTCCTTGCACACGCGCTGCCTTGCCACCAGAAGTCGTTCTTCGTGCTATACGCCACCCAGCGGCCTCAACCCGGCAGTCGCCGTGCGTGTGCTGCCGTTCAAATCAAACTCTCCCTTCACTGAGGAGGTTTGATTCTTGCAATGAGATCTGAGCTATTCGCCTCCAAGGCGCTATAATCTACCAACTTGACTCGCCCTGTTGCGGGCTCGTTTGCGCCTATCTCAACTCTCATCGTGGTTTCAAACAGTATGTCCACACCTCGCCCTCTTGTTCACGATAGTCGCCCTCCCCCGGCGCTTTCTCTCTGTCACCATTTCACATCTGACATGCAATAGGCCACTCTCCCCGTTCAGGCACCATGCAGTCCTGGAATCCAGCCGCTTTGCTCCAGCCTGGTCGTCGCCAGCCTAATAGTAGCAATTTCGGAACACCAACTTCGAATCCCGCGTCGCCTGTCCCATCGGCGCTGCGGGATCGAGCTGATTCCGAATCTAGCGCTAGTAATACTGTTTTCCAGTTTGCCACGACCGGCGACAGTGCATCGGCATCGGATATTCCCAGTGGCCCATCAACGCCTGGTAGCATAACACCTATTTCCGGCGCTGGGTCTTGGATTGAACGAGTCAACAATGTCCAGGCTCGGTCCGCTATTCCGCAAGCCAAGCGAAGGAAAGTCGATGAATTTGGCGAGGATGGGAAAACTACCACAATGCCCACAAGACATGGCGGCGGCGGCCTTGGAGACTATGTCCGAGACCAGCAGCAGTCCTCCAATGGCGCTATCGCCACTCAGGCCATGATGGTCGACTTGACAGCTGGTAAGCTTCTCAAACTACCTCACGCTAGCGCCTTCCTAACAGCATATCGAAAGGTACCGATGACGAAATTCAGGAGATTAGTGATCCCAAGGACGAAGAAGTCTGCTACGGCATGATCAAAACGTACCTAAACTGTACTCGAGTTCCGTCACCGAAGCCCGGAACGCAAAGCCTATTTGGCGCCGGCTACATCCCGCCCATCAAAATCAATCTCAAAAGGGCTGTGGGCGACCAGACGCTCAAGATACCGGCGTCCGACTTTACGCGCGAAATTATCGGCCACGTCGTACCAGCATCTGCCGGTGCTCTCAGTCCGCTACTCGATAGCAACTTGCGACTGCGAACTGAATGTCGTATTCCATCACAACCTCGCAAGCCAGGTGAGGAATCAGGTGGCCCGACTTCGCGGGCGTACGCTTTTGAGATTGTCCTCTATGGTCCGCTGAAATATGCCAAGAGCATCGGAGTACACCTCAAAAGAAACGGGCAGCAGCTTGTGGCACCTCACATGGTCCAAAAAGGCATTCGTGTACAGAATCCTCACGTTAGCGAGTATAGACCACCCGCTCCCCGAACATACTCTGCGTCCAACACCAATGCACAGACATTCGCCAGTGCTCTGTCTACCCGCACTGTGGAGGAGGTACGCTCTGAAGTTCTGGGTGTCTTTGACTCCATGACTAAGAGCGAAGACTTGCCTATGATGGATCCAAGCGATATCATTACCACGCCGCTTCTTAAGCATCAGAAGCAAGGTCTTTACTTCATGACAACTCGTGAGACCTCTGATACCCAAGATGACAGGAAAGAGGGTCTGGTCTCTTTTTGGCAGACTAAGCTTGGCCCAAATGGCCAAAAGTTTCATTTCAACGTCATTACCGGTCATCAGCAAAAAGCGCCACCACCGGAGACCAAAGGTGGCATCTTGGCCGACATGATGGGACTGGGCAAGACTCTCAGTATCTTGTCTCTCTTGGCAACAACCACAGAGCACGCCCGGCAGTGGGAGAGCAAAACGCCCGTGCAGCCCTCTCCTGTGGATCCCAGGGCTGTTACCAGAAATGACATTCTGGGCGGTAATCAGCCGACTCTTGGCTTGACCCCTGTGGCTAGAAATTCAAGAGCTACCTTAATTGTATGCCCTCTCAGCACAGTCACAAACTGGGAAGAGCAAGTCAAGCAACACACCAAGCCTGGCGCTTTGAATGTGCATATTTACCACGGTCCAAGCCGCATCAGAGATGTAGCAAGGCTTTCGTCCTTTGACGTCGTCGTCACTACCTATGGCTCAGTCTCCAATGAGCTGAGTTCTCGGAAGAAGGGAAAGCAGGGCCAATATCCGTTGGAAGAGATAAGCTGGTTTCGCATCGTACTGGACGAAGCGCACATGATTCGTGAGCAAAGTACCGTTCAATTCAAAGCTATCTGTCGTCTACAGTCGGAGAGAAAATGGGCCGTCACCGGCACACCTGTACAGAACCGGCTCGACGACCTTGCCGCCCTGCTCGCTTTTCTGCGTCTGCATCCATTCCATGAAAGGAGCAAGTTCCATCGTTACATTGTGGAGCCTTTCAAAGTCTGCGATCCTGAGATTGTTCCGAAGTTGCGTATTCTTGTTGATACAATCACTCTCAGGAGACTCAAGGACAAGATTGACCTGCCACCTCGACGGGATCTTGTCATCAAGCTCGATTTCTCGCACGAGGAGCGCGCTGTCTATGACATGTTTGCCCGAAACGCCCAAGATCGTGTCAAGGTGCTCGCTGGTGCACGAGACAAGGGCCTCGGTGGCAACACCTACATCCATATCCTCAAGGCCATCTTGCGGCTGAGACTGCTTTGCGCGCACGGCAAAGATCTCCTGAATGAAGCAGATTTGGCTGCTCTTGCCGGCATGTCCGCCGAATTGGCCATCACTATCGATGATGAAGACGAGGACGGACCAGCCCTTTCCCATCAGAAGGCGCACGAAATGTTTACGCTCATGCAGGATACCAATAACGATGCTTGCATTGAATGTAGCAAGAAAATCGCGGCTAATGATGACACCATGGATAATGAAACCCAAGGAGACATTCTCGGTTACATGACGCCTTGCTTTCACGTTATCTGCCGCGCTTGCATTGGCGGCTTCGAGCGGCGCGTCAAGTCTAGTGTCCCTCCTGGGTTTCTCGCAGGTCCTTGTCCAGTGTGCAACAGCCAAATCCGTTTTGATTTTGTCGAGCTGCGCCGAGAAGATGTGGAGGCTGAGCATAATGGCGCTCGGCACCGACCACCAAAGTCTGGTCCGAAGCAGACCGATGGCTACGATGGGCCGCACACAAAGACCAAGGCGCTTCTTGAAGATCTTCTCAAGTCAGAGGAAGCAACCCGAGCCAACCCTTCCGAGCCACCTTACAAGTCCGTGGTGTTTTCTGGGTGGACATCGCATCTAGATTTGATTGAGCTTGCCTTGAAGGCTGCCAGCATCACCTTTGTTCGGCTCGACGGCACCATGTCGCGCACGGCGCGCACGGCCGCCATGGACAAGTTTCGCGAAGACGACAACGTCCACGTGATCCTCGTGTCCATCATGGCCGGCGGCCTCGGCCTCAACCTGACGTCGGGCAACAGCGTCTACGTCATGGAGCCGCAGTTCAACCCGGCCGCCGAGGCGCAGGCGGTGGACCGCGTCCACCGCCTGGGTCAGAAACGCCCGGTCAAGACGGTCCGCTACATTATGCGCAACAGCTTCGAGGAGAAGATGGTGGAGCTGCAGGACAAAAAGACCAAGCTCGCCAGCCTCAGCATGGACAGCCAGAGCCGGTCGCTGGACAAGACTGAGTCGGCGCGACAGAAGCTCATGGATATCCGCAGCCTCTTCAAGTAAAACATGTGGTTAAGCTACCGCGGCCCCATTTCATTTCTTATCAGTTAACGATCATATCTATCTATTCGCCTTCAAGAGTTTTACGACAATTTATCAAGTCATCGCCTGCTCTCTTGGGAGATGGGAGAACCGTGGTTTGGGTTTCATTTGGTTATTCGCACTCTTTTATCTCGGATGTCGCTCTTTTTTTTCCTCCATTTTTCGTTGTTTTCCTATCCATTATCCAAGGCGCATTTCCACACTCGCAACACGACAAAGACAAATGATTTTTATACCCCAACTCTCACGAGAATGACATATTACTTTCCTTCTCTCTTACCCTCCCCCACCCCCTCTTTTTATTTTGGCTTTTTGCTGTTAAACAAATTATATACATGCCCACGCATCTCTGCAAGGAGGATACTTTTATCTGTTTCTGTTTTGTTCTCTTCTCTTCTCTTACGCACGAGGTCATGGTATGGCGTTGGACAGAGGCGGCAATAGCTTCAGTTTCACGACTTAGCTTTTTGGTATTCAATGCAACATCATCTCATCAGTCGAATAAAGTCTTCTTCACTGAGCCTGCTTCAGCGATGTTCGCGTGCATGTATTCATTTAGTCATTCATAACCACCTAGCAAAAATGCCGCCAAGACAATTTAACATGGGGGAATCCGCGGCCGATGAAGCCTATAATATGAAAAAGAACGCCGTCAAAATGCCCCCCATATTTTTTTCTTCCATTTAGCCTGGCCGATTATACACCCGCCATAGAGTCTTCGTCCGCCTTGAGTCCCGTAAACTCCGTACCCTGATTCACGGTGCTCAGACGCGCACACAGGCTCAACAGCACCACCGTCTCTGTCGCCGCGTAGTGGTTGAGCGCGTCGAGTAGGATCTGCAGATGGCGGCCAAAGTTAAACTCCCATCTGTGGATGAGGTCGTTGAGGTTGCTGAAGCGCGCCTCCGCGTCATCGGCGGACAGCATCGAGGCGTCTGCATTGCTGCCGCCGCCGTCCTTGCTGCCAGCCCGGCTGGCCGCGGCGGCCCGGTCGGCCTGGAAGCGGCGCCACTGTACATTGGTCATACCGGGGGGCTTGGTGCCGCCCGCGAGGTCTGGATCAATCTTGTCGAGCTCCTGGGAGAGGAATTTGGTATAGTTGGCAAACATGGTGCATGTCATCATCAACTTGGCGTGAATCTATCAAATCGGTCCAAGTTAGTTTCCCAAAATGCTCCTACAGATTTGAACCCTCCAGGGAAAGCGCCGTACCTTGAGTAATTTGCTGTTCGTCAGCATGCATTCTTTGAGGCACGTGTCGAGGAAATCAACATGGTCCTGCATGAGCTCATCCACGGTGCGGCTGGTACGAGACGACTCTTCCCCATTCTCTGCCCCTTCGTTGAGCCGCGACATGAACTTGGACCAGTTGGGCTCAATAACCTCTGCAGTGCAAAAGTACAAGAGTTGCTGCACAAATGTGAGCATGCGCGCCCGGAGCGTCCACACGCGCCGCTTCCAACGCTCGAGCTCGCGGTTGGAGCTCTTATGCGCCCAACTCACGCCTCGGGTATGAACATGCCACGAAGAGGACAGCTGTGATTCAAGATAGCGTAGGGAAAAGAGGTAGCGGAACAGCGCCTGGTACCGCCATATCGTCTTGCGGCCGATGACGAGAGACACGGGAAAGGGCACAGCATAGTTGAACTGCATCGACGTGTAACCCGTTGCGTTTTTATCAATCTCCACGGGTTGGTTCAACACCAGTTGCAGGGCCTCACCCTTTTCAATGCCGGTGATATTGACGACGCGCTGCAGAGATTTAACGAGGGTGACTTCATTCATTTCCACCTTGACATCCTCCTTGAAAGGGTCGAGGGACACGACGCTGCCCGGCTGTCGCAGGATGAGATCGAGCAGGTACTGGAGCTTGCCGGTGTTGACAGCCTTGACGGCCTTGCGGAGCTCGGGGTTGCCAAGTTCCATAAAGTGCGAAAAGTAATCGGAGGGGTTGAGGAAGAAGTAGTGCTTGAGCGACCGCAAGCGCGCGGGCAGGGCGTGGTTTGTAAGGAGGAGCTGCATGAGTGATTCGTTGGCGTGCGCGTACGCGCTGTTGACGTTTTCTAGGAACCGGCTGTCGTCAAATGTAGTCGGCACATCGGGCACGACTTTGCTCACGTCGACGCCACCACACTCGCGTACGACATTGAGGTACTTGCCTGCCAGCAGGACTTTCTCCTTGACGCCTTCGAGCTGCGGAGGTGCGTCCTTATCGCGGATAGTGTAGCGTCGCTCCCAGTACTCGTCTGTGTAATCTTCTTCCAGTCGCTCGCGTTTTATGCTTTTTTGCTCCTTGATCAGAAACTCAGAGTGCGGGTCACGAATGGCACCGTGGTGTAGCCACTCGTTGAGCATGCTCATATATGGCTTACTGGCGTCGCGTAGTAATGACGTAAGAAGGGTCCGAGCCGCTGGATCTCCAGCCATTGACTCTAGGCGCTGCGTTACCAAGCCGAGCACGACACCGCCTTTGCAAAGCTTCTGGGCCGACATGTTTCCGGGCATGATATCCCCACCCTCTGTCAGCCGCTCAATGACCTTGTCATAGTCCTCCACGCTGTCGTCGTCGTCTTCATCGTCACTTTCGTCGTCGAGCAGGCCGTTCTTCTGTAGCAGCTTTCGGGCCAGTGAATACAGTTGGAGCATTAGATGACTGGTTGGAAGGGTATGAATATTCAGCACATGTACTGTAAACGTGTCGCTAGTGAGAAATTGTGTTTCCAGCTCAGCAATCATGATGATATAATCTTGGAGGTATTTCCGAACGGCGGCGCATAACGCGTGGTTGACGGCGCCGAATTCTTCGCGGCTCTGGACGTCGACAAATGCTTCCAGGGCGGAGTAATAAGTGGCCATTTTCAGCATCGAAGTTGCCAGATCGTGTAAGCTCGGGTCGAGGCCGGGCAGTATGCGGAAGCCAGGGCCGGATAGCCGGTCTCGTTCCTCTGTCGGGTCGTATCCTTTGGCGAACCGAATGTATTGTCCTTCGTAGCCCATGAATGCAAATAGCAAGTCTTCAACGATAGCCGCCTCCTGCACATCGAGGGATAGCTCGGCCAAGGGTGTCGGTTGCGGGGCATTTGGTACTGACGAAGCTAGGGGCGGGATTGATACTCGCGAGGCCAATGGCGCTGTTGTATGAGGGCGCAACGTAACTTCGGGATTCCACGGCGCTACACAAAGAGAGATGTTAGACTTTATTCCAGGCCTTCCTCTCCGTGATGGAGGCGCAAGCATACCTGGAGCGACATCCGATTTCGAGTCTCTGGGTCGCCACTCTGCAGACTTCTGCATAGGAACATCTGCAGGTTTGCGCTCGCCGGGCGCGCTGCGGCGCTGTATCTTTTCGGGGCTTGCCGTGCGCGGCACTATTCGCTCGATCTGCGCCTCGTAGGTGCGCTCCGTGACCTTGCGCTCCTCGAAGCGCCTCTCCTCGGCGGCGGCCATGCTGATGGGGCGAGGGTTTCCCGAGGCGGAGCGCTTATGCCCCAGACTTGCTTGGAAGCTGCCCGAGAGCGACGGCGGTGGGCCATTCCTGCCTTCTTGTCGCTCCTGCCTGCTGCCATGTCCGCCGACGTTGCTGCTGGTCATGCGGGGCCGTTCGTCGCCGTATGCTCTGGGTACGCCAGACATTGTATTGATAGGTTTCGTGTATTTTGTAAAAACGGAATTATTGTTATTGGCGGGCTGCGTATGAGGCACCGCAGGAGCACTTTGCGATGCACATGGACGCGTGGGGGGTATCTAAACGGAAAATGAACAAATATCCAAACGCGAGCGAGCTATGGTGGTGTACACTGGGCAGTGGGAGCATCACGTCCCACCAAGACCAAGACGCGCCTACCTAGGTACCTAGGTAAGGTAGCCAGCTAAAATACCTAATAAGGGCGTTGTTAGTGGGGTTGCTTTGCAGTGGCCGGCCTCTCGCTGTCTCCAACGCGGTTTCGCGGATCAACTAAGGCCCGGATCGCGGGAGCTGGTCAGTGCCGCTTTTGAGGCACTGGAGAGCTGTGTGAAGCGGTCCACGAGAGCTGCCGAACGGATTTCTGGAAACCAAGTTCCAAATTTCATATAAAAATACATTTTTTTTTTTTTTTTTTTTTTTTTTAAAAATTTTTGGATCAAAAAAAAAATTTAAATTCCGGAGAA